>OY992534.1:40940313-41360367 GCA_963921185.1 Dasysyrphus tricinctus
CCAGGCTATTCTTTCTTTAGTTATAACGGTATTGATATGCTCTACACGAGCTAAAGGTAAATTATAAGTTCTATGCGTTTCGGGGTTGCTATTCTCGCAGCCCGGAAAGTGTGTCGTCATCAGCAGTTCTAAGGACTCCGTCGGAGAAACTGTCCAAGATCCATCAGGCTTTTTCAAGAACGAAGGATTACAATGCTCCTTAGAAAGAACTTTGCTAAGCCTTGCGGAATCTTTTAAGCTCTCAATAGAATGGCAGTAATCTCTCCAACCAAGTTTCTTCGCTGATGCGAGAGCACGCTTGTAGACTTTCAAACAGTCTTTATAAGGTTGGTAAAACTTGTGTCTGTGGCAGATATTGAAGATCTTCCTAGTCATTTTTCTCAGACTAGACAGGTCTTCATTCCACCATGGAGGAAGGGTTTTACGGCTATATTTAACTGGGCAAGAGACCTTAAAAGCAGTGTTCATAGACACTTCAATGGTTTTCACCATTGATTCTAGATCTATAACTGATTCTGGACTCAGATTCGGTATATTGCGCAGTTTGGAATTTACGATTTGGCTGAACTTCTTCCAGTCAATTCTTTTCGGGTTTCTATAGGGAGCAGGGGTTTCAGACTCGAAATTAATATTGAAGAGGATCCATCTGTGATCCGAAAAGGAATTAAGAGGGGATACTCTCCAATTCTCCACTGATAGCTTAAAGCTATTATTAATGACGGTAATATCAAGTATGTCCTCCCACCCTTCGTAGCTATCCGAGCTCGGAAAGACAAAAGTAGGAGTAGTACCTCTGTTACATACAGTTAAGTTGTTTTCAATAATAAAATTAAAAAGAGACTCACCTCGTTCATTAATCTCCGAACTACCCCAGAGAGTATGTCGTGCGTTAGCATCACATCCAATCAGGAGGTTTGTCCCTTTTGTGTTGACCTCGGACGAAAGCGTGCGCCACTCTTCCGGCGGTGACAGCCTGTCGTGCGCCGAGTACGCTGAGGCCACCAGTAAGCCGTCTGCATTTTTATCGTCCAATCTGACGACTGTCAGATCGGAAGTGCTAAGGTTAGGACACAAAAAAGCTTTTAAGTGTTTTTTAGCTAAAATACAAGTTCGAGGCTTACCTTGGTCTTGGTTTGTGGTTTTGTAGAACAGATCATACTGGCTGTCTTGGAGACCTCTCACTCTACGGCCGTTAACCCACGGTTCTTGTATGATGCCGACGTCAATGTTCTCCTCACTCAGGAAAACCCTCAGATTATCTGATGCACATTTCGAGTGCTTCAGATTAATCTGAATGACCCTCAGCATCGCGTTTTTAATTTTGATGGAATTCTGCACAATCAGGGCCCGGCGGCTCGCTGGGGACCTCGACTCCATCGATGACATCGTCGAACTCGACATTGTCATCAACTTTGTCGGGGTCAGTACCCTGACTGGGCAGAATTTTGACTTTGGCAAACCTGATGCCAAAGCGGAGTTTGAAGTCAGCCTTCTCAAGTTCTCCTACACTTTCTTCGCTAATCTTCAGAAGATAAGAAGCGCTGTTCTTCTGCGGTTCCTCAGTCTTGATGACTGCCCAGTCCCGCATCGGAATTAACGGATTTAGCCTCTGAAGACCGCGGATCAGCTCCTGTCCGCTTGGCTTAATGCTCATGAGGGGCAACCAGATACGCGCCTTTGGTTGTCTAGGGATATCCTTAGCTGGGATGAGCTTGAGCCTCAAGCCATCCCAGTGATTGCTAATCTTAGCAATGCAGCTACTAAGGAAATCCCTGGAGAACAAGTCCGCGCATTTGATAACCCTGTGTCCCCTGAGCATCTCACCAGAGTCAAAACTAGGGTAGGGTCCCTCGCTTGCCGTCACGGTGTAGGAAAACACCATCTCCGAGAGCTTGGCCTCGATGGAGTTCCACACTTCCAGCAGACCTCTGCTGTTGGTGGAGAGCTCATCCACAACCGATACTTGGAGGTCATCTCTGACGACCTCACTTAAAGTACGCGGTTGCGCTGCTCTGGGAGGTGGCACTTTCTTTTTCTGGCCATCAAACTTACTCCTTTTCGGAGGTTGGTTGGTCTCGTCTCGAGACCTATTTCGTTTGACAGCTTTTTCCTGGGTTGACTTTTCTTGCGTAGCCAGAAAACTGTTGTATTCTTCAACAATCTTCTGGTACTTGATTTTATCAGCTAGGTCTCTCTCAAGAACAGTCCCAGCTTCCTCATTCCTGGCAATCTTGTCAAGAATGAAGGTAGCCTTCCGGAACTGGAACTTGAGAAGAGTACCCGCCGATTTCTTTTTACTACGCCGTACAGCGCTGCTTTGGCTGGCATTGCTGCACGAAGGCTCTGGTTCGGAATTGATGGTCGGTCGGGGCACAGGTGTACTATGGCTGGTACTACCAGTGCTCCCTGGGTTTGCAGGTTTCCCTACGATGGTCTCCTGACTGGAGGCCAAAAGTTCATCCTCAGTGTCAGCGGATGGTAAGTTCGTCATGTCTAAGTCGTCCATTGTTGTTAAAAAAAAATAAATGAAGGTCCCACGAGTAGGTCGGAAAAGATGGTCAGCCCCGGCAGAGCCGATATACCGGGGTAAGGCAGTCTAAGACGGACCCTGCCAAGGCTCCCGAATGAGCTCGTTAGTGACTGGTTTGCCCCCCAGCCTTCCATTTCTTCGGCACGGATTATGAAAATCGCTCACACCACCACTGAAAATTAGGGACTCGCATCTATGGTCAGATCGAATTGCTGAGGGTTGAACTATTGAGGAGTAAAGGAACACCTCAACAGTTCGACCTGACCTTAGCTGATCCCCAATCTTGTCAAAGCACAAGATCAACTGTGGTGATCATTACCGCCCGGCACCCACTTGGAGGGTTTGATGCGAGATTTTTGCCAGGCCCCGTTCAACCAGGCTTGCTAAGGTTTTTAGAGAAAATAGACTCCTTTTCTATCGAAAACTCGAGCCCCAGCTTTTCTGAAGAAGAAAATACATCAGACCAGCTTACAGGAGCTTCCAAAGAAGTAAGCCAAGAACGTGAAGGAGAACAACAGCAGGGGCAACAACATCACCAAGAGCAACAGTACATTCCACATCAAGAGCAACACCAACAGCAAGAGCAACAACACATTCAACATCAAAAGCAACAGCAGGAAAAACACCAACAGCAAGAGCAACAACACACTCATCATCAAGAGCAACAGCGACAGCAAGACCATCAACACCAGGTTCAAGACGAAGCAGAAAAATCACTTACAACACATGTAAAGCTTCGCCGAGGAAGAAAATATATTCGACCACAATCAGCAAACAGGTACGTCAGAAAAAATAAAATAGTAAAATCTAAAATCAAAAAGAAAACAGAAAAAATGAATCATCAAAACATTCATTCAATTATTATTATTATTATTTATTAACAAGCAATTTAAAATTACAAGCTAATATACAAATTTAACAAGCCTAGCTGCAGAGACTATTAGCTTTCTTGCTTATGAATTTAAGTTACAATATTTGCATTTTTGAGAAATTCAGTAATGTTATTTATATTACTGAATTTAAATATAATAAATTTTAATTATATTTGTTAGGCTGGGATTCTTGAGTATTTCATATATGGAATTGTTTTTGAAGATGTTGATAATTATGGGTTGCGACACCGGACAAAGTTCCAAAATATGTTTTAGATCAAGGCGGGTGTTGCAGGTGGAGCAGGTTGGGGCGTCGTTTTTATTGAGGAGATGTTGGTGGGAAGCAGTGGTGTGTCCAAGTCGAAGTCTAGCAAAGTTAGTTATTTTTTGTTTCGAACAGTTCGTAGGGTACATCGGCGTAGATTTTAAGGGGATTATATCCTTGTAGTGATGATGATACAGACTCCAGTCGTGGATGTTTTTTGTAACAGATATTTTTCCGGTATGCTTGAGGAGATCGGTTTTGGTGAAGATGTTGAAGGTGAAGACAGGTGCGTTTTTGGCTGAGTTCGCGGCACTGTCGGCATATTCATTTCCGCATATTCCAACATGGCCAGGAGTCCACATTAGCTTAATGGCTTTCAGTTTTATCAGTTGATATCTTATTGCTGATATGATTTCGGTGTTGTTGTTTGCGTTGTGAATTGCATTGATTACTGAGATGCTGTCGGAGCATATAATGCATTTTTCAGATAGATTGGCTGCAGCTTTAGTCGCTTGAAGGATGGCAAATGCTTCTGCTGTAAAGACCGAGCCAAAGTCTGGGAGAATGCCAATGCTTATAGTTGATCCGTTTTCATCGGTCGCCGCGTAAGATGTGGAGTCTGGAGTTTTAGAGCCATCAGTGAAAATAAATCTCCATCCGTCAGATCTTTAGTCAGAGGCGATACATATAATCGGCGATATGTGCTATTCGCTGTTTTTAATTTTTTGTATTTGGTTAAATCTAAGATCAGCGATTCAGGTTTGATGAACCATGGTGGGTAGCGTGGGGCGATAAGCCGTTCTTTTTTGGTAGGCAGATTGTTAAGCCTTGCTTCCTTAAGAATTCTAGCGATGGCGGATGGGACTCGTTTTGTTAATTTTTGATTTGTTGTTTTTTTATGTCGTTATCAATAATAGAGTTTTTAGAGAATACAAGTTTTGCGAGCATTCTTAATGTTAGTGCGTCTCTTCGTTCCACGATGCTGGGGAGTCCTGCTTCAGCTAAGATGTTTTTTGTTGGAGTTGTTGGAAAGGCGTTTATGCTTCTTCTAGCTGCTATGTAGTAGATTGGATTTATGATGTTTAAAACATACTTTGGGCAGTGACCATATATACACAACCCATAATCAATTTTACTTAAAACTAAAGTTTTGGTTATGTATGAAAGGGTGTTAATATGTACATTGCTTTTATTTGATGCTAAATATCTTACTATGTTAGTTCGTGCAGCTAGGGATTTCTTAAGTTCTAAACAGTGTTCTTTCCAAAAATATTTACAGTTAAATATCAATCCTAAAATACTTAAATTACTAACATTATTTATCATAGTCCTGTTTATGTTAAGGTTATGTTGTTGACAATTTTGTTTTCGACATATATGGAGTAGTTTACATTTTTCAACTGAAAGTTTTGCACCAGATTTTTTTGACCATTCAATTATATCTTCTAATGCAATTTGAAATAAAGATTTACATTTACTTAGGTCGTTAATGTTGCATAATATATAGATATCATCTGCGTAACTACAATGATCTAAAAGATGATGTTTAATTAAAATTGCGTTTATATCATCGAAGGCAATAATAAACAGTATTACCGAGAGCGGTGATCCCTGGGGAATACCGTTATGAAGTGGGTAGCTGGAAGAGTATACGTTGTTGGTTTTTACCCAAAGTTTTCTGTTTGCTTAAAAATGATTTTATGTATCCGTATATACAGCTTCCAACACCCCACTTTATGAGCTTGTTTAATATAATATGAGGACCTATACGATCGAAAGCATTTTCAAAGTCGAGAGAGAGTATAGAAATATGTTTTTTGGTTGAAAGAGCATTTGAAATGGCAAAGTCGATGTGAAGCAGAGCATCGATGCATCCTCTTTGGGCCTTAAACGCAACTTGATTGAAGCTAATAAGATTATTGGTTTCAGCGAACCACAACAAACGTTTTGAGATTATCTTTTCCATTATTTTGGACAGACGCGAGATGGGGCGGTAACCTTCAATTTTATTTTTGTCTTTTTTAGGTTTAGGAATAGGAATGACTGTTGCAGATTTCCAGGATTGAGGGATTTGGTGGTTCTTAAGGATACTGTTGTAGAGGGCAATGATTCTGTGTTTGATATCGATGGGTAGGTTTTTCAACATTGGGTAAGAGATCCTGTCTCTGCTTGGAGTCTTTCCCTTTACTTTATTGAGACAGCTATCAAATTCAATGAGAGTTATTGGGTCTTCAATTCTCCGAGCTGTTGTGTTGGTTGGCTGTGGTGTTTGGGAGGAGAGTAAGAAGTTTGTTTTTTCTTCCAAAAATTATTAGAAAAGTTTATATTTTCTGAAGCTTTTGACCAGTTTTGAGCGAAAAGATTTGCAATGGTTTCTGGATCGGTAATAGTATTGTTGTTACTGTCTATATTGTTTATTGAAAGTGGGGTAAAGTCACCAGTGAGGACACGGATACTTTGCCATATTTTTGCAGTGGAGGTGTTTGAGTTAATTTTGCCCGTCATTTCCATAAAGCTGTTGGCTTTGCTTGTTTTTAGAAGCCGTCTAAATTTTGCATTTGATTTTTTGTATAGTATCAAGTTTTGAGTTGATAAGTTTTTTTGGAAATTTTTTAGAGCGATCATTTTTTCTTTGCGCAAGATTGATAATTCGGGGTTCCACCATGCTACAACCTGTTTTCGCTTTGTATTTGGCAGAGTCTGAGGGATGGAGAGGTTAGCGGCGGTTCTAATTCCTTTCAGCAATATTGCAGCTTCCATGTTGTTGTTGTGAGATATGTTTTTGTTAGACAATAGTTCAGAAGTTATTTTCTTAAAAAGTGGCCAATTGGCATGGTCAGTTTTAAATTTTGCGGTTTTTGTGGTTGGTATTGTCGTTCGTCCTATATTAACTGTCGTAACGATAGGGAAGTGGTCGCTGTTATGTAAGTCATCTAAGGTTTCCCAACTTGTTTTTGCGAGAAGATCTGATGAGCAACAAGTTACGTCGATGTGTGTAAGTGTGTTGTGTGTTGAAAGGTGAGTGGGGGATCCGTCGTTTAATATACAACAATTACTGTCAGTGAAGAAATTTTCGATTATTTCGCCCCTTTTGTTTGTTTTTGGGGATCCCCAAAGATTGTTCCAGGCGTTAAAGTCGCCACCAAGGATAAATGGGGTTTTTATTTGACTAATAATGTTGGAAAGCTCGTTTCTGGTAAATGATTCCTTAGGAGGTAAGTATAAGTTTATATATGTGAATTTAATTTTGTGTTGTATTTCAACGGCTAGAGTTTGCAAATTTGAATTTAAAGTTAAGGTTTTGTGTGCAATATTTTTTTTAATAAGTAGAGCAAAGCCTTGTTTGGCACTAACATTGATGGGTTAGTTGTGGAAGTAAGCGTTATATGCTTTAGGAGGGGTCAGATTATTAGCAAAGGGACAATGAGTTTCTTGAAGGGCGATTATGGACGGATTGTGTTCCATTGTTCCATTGGAGAATGGTGAGAGCTTTGTTAAAGTTTTGCAGATTCCAAGAACTTGTTTTACCTTTGGCAAAAGAAGACTGGTTTATGTTTGGAATAGATTGTGTTTTGTTTGTGTTAGGAGTTTTTTGTTCGATATTATGAGGGTTGGTAAAATTATGTTGTTCGGGGCTACTTTGACTCCGCGAGCCGGATACTAAATCGTGCAGGCTCTGATTGGAGTCTGCTCGATTCAGTTCCCGAGCCGCAGAGTCAGAGATTGGGTAGGAATTTTTATTATTGCATTTCAGCATCATCGCTATCAGTATTATTATCGTTTAAGAAGTAGTTATTACAATTATATTTAATATGGTACCGTTGTTTTCGGCAGACGCTTGCGGAAGTATAACGTCTGAACTGGCAACATTTGTTTCTTGTTGCACATGTGCAGAAAAGTCATTAGCGACAAAAGAGGAAAAAGATCTTTTTTTTAAATTAATTCCTTTAAGGCTCCGCGGTAGGGCACTTGAGTTTGTTCAAGATGCTAGCTTCTCTTCCCTTGAAGAACTGATCACCCTTTTGAAAAATAAATTTTTGGATAGCAAAGCCTACGTTGTCCTAACCAATGAGTTACGTTCAATGTACCAGCTACCGGGGGAAACTCTAATGAATTATTTAGGTAGAGTCAAATCTTTTTTAAATAGATGCAAATCAAAGGCTTCGGAACAGTACCCTGATGGGATAGATATTCTTACAAAAGAACTAAACGAAATGACCTTGCACGCATTCAAAGTGGGAATTATAAATCCCAATCACAAATTCTTTCTCTTGCAAGAAACGCAAAAGAATTTAGACGATATTGTTTCAAAAGTTAGATTACTGGAACAGACTGAGAATTACATGTTCTCTTCAAATTACCTTCACCAAAACCTACCACATAGTTCAAACAATTTTAATTCTCAAGCATTTTATTTTAATCCTATTTTCATAATATTAACAGCTCAAATTACCCAACACAAAATACTTTGCAATCTCAACGATTGCAAAATGAGTCAACATTATGTACAAGCTCTAGTGCATTGGCCAACAGAGTCCCACATAAACGTGAAACTCGAATTAAATGCACTTTCTGTGGAAAACTGGGTCACAGCTATACAGAATGTCGCATTAGGAAATCGACACCCTTTTGTACGACTTGTAGAACATACGGACATTTAACGTCTCAATCGTGTGCTAAAAAACAAAAGCGGGTCTGTTGAGGTAGATCAAGAATGCAACCCTTGCAACTTTTGCTTACAATGGGGACATTCCGAAACCGATTGCTTAGCTAAAGCGAAGTGGGAAACCAATGAACTTCTTAAACAGCTGGACAATCTGCGTTTGGAAAACTCCATGGGAAATGTCGCCAATATCCCGACAGGTTCCCAAAAGATGTAAACAAAGGGTATAATAATACATTCTTACCTATGGTTAACCTCCCATTAAACATAAGTAAGAATGGAAACGTACAGCTCGTAGTTGATACTGGAGCTCAGATATCAATTATTAAGAAATCTGCTTTGAACGTTAATGCCCAAGTGAATAAAAAGGAAAAATTTACAATTGAGACAATAAACAGCCAGAGTTCGACTGTTGGTTCAGTGACAGGTTTTTTCGAACTTGATGATTCACTCCCATGCAAATTGCACATAGTGGAGGATGATCATCATATTACAGTTGACGGCATTTTGGGAAACGACTTCTTATTCGAACATTGTAATATAGAAGGTAAAACTCAACGTTTAAAGTTCCTTCGAACGGAACCGGGCGCTGAGAGCTACTATATACCTTTTCAATGCAGAAAATTGAGAGGGACAAGTTCCAATCTTAGTTCTCATACTAAGCACGTTGGGACGTTTAGTCACTCGGAACTCGTGGAACAAAAAATAGGTTTACCAGAGGAATGCTCTGAAATCTTTGAACCGAAGAATCAAGTGGAAAGAAAAGGCACACCAGGGGAGATCAAAAATGTTTCCAATCTTAGTTTGCAACCTAAGCATGTTGGAATATTTTCGGACACTTCTGAAATTAAAGCGAATCCTGCAACACTTGCTATTTCTTCAAATTCTGTATTGCCAGCTTATCATGAAGGGATTTTTAAAGCTGAAATCATGGAAGTAGTTTTACCTCCACGATCGGAACTCGCAATTCCTGTCAGCACAAACAGCGTTGCAGAAATGCTCTGTTTATCCCGCGAAATTCATGCAGGCGTTTATCTAGGCAACTGTCTTACCAACAGTAAGAATGGAAAAGCGGTTGTTACTGTCCTTAATTGTAATGATTATGAAGTAAAACTTAAACGGCAGTTAATCGAATGCGAACGCCTTGAAGATTATGAAGTAATTAACCTTTGCAAAAATATAATCACAAATAAGGATTGCGATATTGTGGATGACATCAGACAGCTCTTTTGCGTTGAAGGACAAAATCATTTTCATGAAACTAAATTAGAAAGAGTAGAAAAAATTCTCCAAATAGTCAAAATAGGAGAGAATTTAAATACTGAAGAAAAAAAAGCTCTTTTTGATTTGTTTTATGAATATGAAGATGTATTTCATCTAAATGGGGATAAGCTTTCATATACGACAAGTATACAGCATTCTATTAAGACCTCACCATTGCAAACCCCAACTAACCAAAAAATGTATCGGTTACCATATGTCCACCGAAAAGTTATAGAGAAACAAGTTTCTCAAATGTTGGACCAAGGAGTTATAGAAAAAAGCAAGAGTCCTTGGAATTCACCACTGCTGGTAGTTTCCAAAAAACCGGGACCTGATGGAGAGAAGCGTTGGAGGGTCGTGGTAGACTATCGAAAACTAAACGAAGCCACGATAGGGGACGCTTTCCCACTGCCTAGAATAGAAGATATTCTGGACCAGCTGGGTCATGCTCGATACTTTACCACTACCTTGAAAGCGGCTACCATCAAATACAAGTGAGCGAAAAGGATAAAGAAAAAACGGCTTTTAGTACTCCTGGTGGACATTATCATTTTCGGCGAATGCCATTTGGTTTAAAGGGGGCTCCTGCGACATTCCAAAGATTGATGAATTTCGTTCTCACTGGAAAGTCTGGTTTAAAATCCTGGGTCTATATGGATGATATACTGGTATTTGCGAGTAATCTCAAATCATACATTGAATGTTTGGCAAATGTTTTAAACGATCTACGTTGTCATAACTTAAAACTCCAACCTGAAAAATGTTGTTTCCTCCAAAAGGAAATAGTATATTTAGGTCATAAATGTACAGCTGAAGGAGTTCAACCTGACCCAGATCGAATTAATCCCCTACAAAACATTCCTATTCCCAAAACAGTTAAGCAAGTTCAATCATTCTTGGGCTTCGCAAACTATTATCGGAAATTTATACGCAATTTCTCAGAGATAGCAGCTCCAATCAATAAACTCCTGAGGAAAGACGTTAAATTCGATTGGGATGCTAAATGTCAAGATGCTTTTGAAAAACTTATATCATTTTTAATCACCCCTCCCGTTTTAAGATACCCAGACTTTAATAAACCCTTTATTCTAACCACTGACGCAAGTAATGAGGCCTTAGGTGCAGTTTTGTCCCAAGGAGAATTAGATAATGAACAACCCATTGCTTCCGCAAGTCGATCCTTGAATAAAGCCGAAAAAAGATACTCCACGATAGAAAAGGAGCTTCTCGCTATTGTGTGGGCTCTCAAAAACTTTAGATGTTATTTATATGGGAGACCTTTCATAATTTTTTCGGATCACAAGCCATTACGTGGACAAGTAAACGTAAAGGATCCCACCAGCAGAATACTCCGATTACGACATAAACTGTCAGAATACAATTTCAAAATTGAATATAAAAAAGGCAAGGATAATGCTTGCGCGGATGATTTGAGTAGAATACTTCTGCCACCTTTACCTGTTGATTCCGTTCTATTTTCAGTAGTAACCCGTTCTAAATCAAAAAAAAGAACGAAAACACAAATGTGACTTCAGATAACAAAAGTGACCAAAGTGAAGAAAATAAATTAGAGCCTCAATTAAAGGACCAAACTAACAAAGTCACACTAAAAAAAGAAGTCAAATTGCTTAATGACCAAGACGAATTTAAAACAGTTTTACGAGACTACCACGATCTACCTCTCGGAGGACATCAAGGAATTTATAAAACTTTCAGAAGCATAAAAAATGATTTCAAGTGGAAAGGAATGCTAAAAGACGTTGAAAAATACATCAAAAATTGCAAAAAATGTCAGACCAATAAAATAGGAAGAGAACATAAAATGCCGATGGAAATTTCAAATACTCCATACAAACCTTTTGAAAAAACTTATATGGATATTGTAGGACCCTTACCGATCACTGAAAAAGGGAACAATAGTCAGGTCAAATGGTAGTTTGAAGTGGAAAGTTCTGGTGTAATTATTTTTAGTGGCTCCCTTTATGTTTTTTGGGGTCGCTAAACACGAATCTGAAGTTGTCCAACAAAATTTTTCACGGCAAATATGAGAATTCGTCAAAAAACGTCGAAAATTTCGACATTTTTTGTCTTTTTTCCTTATTGCTCAAAAATTATTTTTCTTTTGCAAAAAGCTTTGATGCAAAAATAAAGACAATAAGATTACCTACAATCTACGCTTTTATCATTTTTTTGTACGACTTATGGTCTCTGCGGAAACAGTCGTTGAAAAACAGCCAACAATCCGTCATTTTTAAAAAATTGCAACGATTCTTTTTGTATTGTTTTCTTCATTACATGAAAAGTAGGCCATGAGTTATTATGTTATTTGCATTTTCTAATTGTAGTTATCTGAAAGTATTATATTACAGTGGTTAAGTGTCTAAGTTTCAGTATTTCAAACAGTCAAAATGTCCATTCAAAAGTGTTTTATTTGTGACAAAGATTGGAGTATGGTGCAGTGAAGATGATCTTATGGACGTATATACTGCAGTGGTACGGCCGATTCTAACATATGGTTCGATTGTCTGGTGGCCCGCACTTAACAAGGCATATAATATCGACAAACTCAAAAAGGTTCAAAGAACAGCTAGTTTTGGTACCACAGGTCTTGCCCAACGGATGCCTTAAGCGTTTTTCCGCACCTCCTTCCACTTGATCTACAAATAAAATATTTAGTATCTTGCAGTGCCTTAAGACTTAAAGAATCAAACTCTTGGGTTGCTAAACCTTATGGTCACAGCAATATCACAAATTTGATTCCCACTGATATATTTTCGACTCCCACTGACTACCGTGCTCCTACAATGAGCCTCAGTAAAGATTTTAAAGTCTTATTCCTATCCGGGATGATGACGCCGTGATGAGAGAGTTAGACACAACTATCTATACTGATGGCTCAAAGATGGAGTGCGGTGTTGGCTCAGGAGTCTTCTCTGAGTCTTTCAACATTTCTAAGTCGTTTCGGCTACCGAATTTTGCTAGTGTATTTCCTGCTGAAATACTGGCAATTAGGGAGGCATGCAAGATCCAAACCAAAATAGTAATACAGCCATCCTTACAGACATTCAGTCGGCTGTGAAAGCCATTGATTCGGCTACTGATGAGCTCGCAAAGTCTAAATATTAACATCAAGGTCACTCTTATATGGGTTCCTGGTCACAGTGACATTGAGGGAAATTAACGGGCAGGTGAACGAGCCAGGCAAGGATCAGCCCTTCACATCTCACTTGCGGAAAGAGTCAACATTCCCCTTGGAGTTGTGAAGGGCAATATATTGTCAATTTTCCTTAGGGAATCCAATCTTAGGTGGAGCAGTTTAACCAACTGCAAAATATCCAGTACGATCTGGCCCGCCTTTAATAAATCCCGAACAATTGATCTCATGTGTAGACCCAAGCGGGACATAGCCAGGGTCGTAGCAACCTGCACTGGACACTGGTCAATTGGAGAACATGCGGCGAGGCTGGGTTTTCCTTACAATACTCACTGTCACAGCTGTGGAGACCAGCAAGAAAAGGAAACAGTCTTTCATTTTCTCTGTAAATGTTCAGCTCTAGCCAGAATGAGAGGCACAATCGTTTGGAATGGCTTTTTTTGACGACCGAAACGAACTTTCTGAAATGAAGATCAAAGACTTGATCTCTTTTCTAAAAGCCACGAAATGGATCTGAGACGAAAATCGGTTGCGTTCTGCATCATGTTACCCCCCAGATCCAAAGACCGTGAGTAATAGGAACCCGGGTTTCTGCGGGGCTTCATGATGCTCAATGGCAATGATGATGACACGGTCGGATCGATCGCGCTTCGTTGCTATTTTACAACCTACCGAGCTCGGCATAATGTAGCAGGCTCGGGCGAGATGCGATCTAATCGAGATGCGATCCAATCGAGTGAGTGTCCTATGACCCAACTCCTGTCTTTTGTACTGACTCACAAGATACCTCAACCATACTTCACAGCCGTCCTATTTCAAAGCAAGGAACGCTTTTCTGGTTTCTTGGGAAAGATGATCTCCAACCCGCACTGGAGGAAATCTCACATCCAACCCAGAGAACGGGACACCTGAGGAATAAGCCCCTCAGAGAATAAACCCGCAAATCCTCACCTTAGACTGCTTTCATACACAGGTCAAACGAGTTATGGTATCAAAACGGCGCAATCCAGTGCTAATTGGGCAAAGAGCGAGTGTTACGCTTTTGTCACCATTTCTACCTACCATTTACTATTTATATAGCTTTTTTGGCAAGTTGTATGCACTTTCACTGATTTCTTACCTGCCAAAGAAGCTCCCTTTCCGTCTTTTCTCTTCTTAACTTTTCATGTAATGAAGAAAACAATACAAAAAAAATCGTGTATGCAATTTTTAAAAATTACGGATTTTTGGCTGTTTTCAACGACTGTTACCGCAGAAACCATAAGTCGTACAAAAAAATGATATAAGCGTAGATTGTAGGTAATCTTATTGAGCAGTATTAATAAAAAACTGGTATCCGCTCCCTAACACACGTGTTAACTGGCACACGGATAGACAACTTGTCCGCTTGATAACTTTCCTTATTAAAAAAGATATGATATCTTTCCAGTATTTATCACTTCACCAAATTCACCACTTCATCAAATTATGGTTATTTTCTAATACATGTGTCACATGCATGCACTGCCTTACGAAGTGTATACTGGTAGTAGTAATCGGTGCTATCATACGCGTGCGTGTATGTGTTAAGAAGTTATCCGTTCATTATACGTGGAATCTGGCTAGTTAAAGTTATCCGTACGTTAACACACGTCACAGACTATTACGCATTTGTTAATAAGAATTACTAGTTAACCGATGTATAAACGCTAGCACGCTGTTATCCGCCGTTTATTAATATGGGGGATTGTCTTTATTTTCGCATAAGCGCTTTTTGCAAAAGAAAAATAATTTTTGAGCAATGAGGAAAAAAGACAAAAAATGTCGAAATTTTCGACGTTTTTTGACGAATTCTCATATTTGCCGTGAAAAATTTTGTTGGACAACTTCAGATTCGTGTTCAGCGACCCCAAAAACATAAAGGGGGCCACTAAAAATAATTACACCAGAACTTTCCACTTTAAATCCCTTTTGAACACCATTTGACTGGACTACAAATATATATTAACTTTTGAAGATGATCTTACTAAGTTTATGGATGTAGTGGCGATACCCGATATGGAAGCGAAAACTTTTGCTACAGCCTTTTTCGAAGAAATAATTAGTAGGTATTTAATACCGAAAATACTTGTTACTGATAATGGCTCGAATTTCACTTCTCAGTTGTTCCGTGAAACATGTTAGCTTCTAAAAGTTAAAAAGGTAGAAACAACTCCATATCACCCACAATCCAACGGTTCTTTAGAAAGATCGCATAGACCTTTAGTTGATTATCTAAGAACATTTGTAGACCAAAATCCATCTTCATGGGATAACCACCTACGGGCAGCAATGTTTGTCAGGAATAATTCTGTGCACGCGACTACGAAACTTTCACCAATTGAATGTCTCTTTGGATTCAAAGCTACGGTGCCTAACAATTTGAGTAGAGAACCCCAACCTTTGTATAATCACGAAAAATATTTGTATGTATTACGAAATAATCTTCAAAAAGCATATAAAATAGCTCGTGAAAATTTAATCGCTAGCAAAAACTCTTCTAAAAAATATTACGACTCAAATATTAATCCCATTAGCTTTCATGTTGGTGACAAGGTTTTGCTTCGAAATGCAGCAAGAACCAACAAATTTTCCTCGCATTGGCAAGGACCTTTCCCTATTGCAGCTATAAATGGTCCAGTTAACGCTACTCTCCAAATAGGCAATCGAAAACGTCGCGTACATTTTAATCGATTGAAAACTCTTCAACGAAATTTTATAATTTTCTTTCTTGAAGTCTCTGTCGAAAACAACGATGTAGAACCCATTAAAAAAGTAATTAAAAAAAAGGTATATAAAAAAATTAACTTTGTATTGTAAAAACAAAAAAAATCAATAGTTGCATGGATAAAAATATTATACTGTAAAATTTCTAAAGATAATGATTTACGTATGAAATTGATTAAATAAATATTTAAAACAAAATAAAAATTTGCGATTTAGTAGATGTAAGTACCTTAATCGGAATAGAAAAAATATATACGTATATAAAATACAAATAGTAAAAATAAATATTATAAAAAAAAATCAAATTGAACATACAAAAAGAAAAGATAAACCAATATGTATACCTTAAACAAAAAACAAATACTCTAAAAATAAATAATAAAGAGTACAATATTGAACTTCGTTTGTATGTAGTAGAATTTTGTAATTAAGAGCAAAAAAAAAAAAGAGGATCGAAATGTATTTAATAATAATATAGTAATTTTTTAAGAATAATGACAAACACCTCGTCAACCCATTCTTTGTAAGGGGGGAGGAATGTTAAGTAATAAAAGTAAATATGTATCTAGGTCAAAAGAACGCACTTTGTAGCCACACGAGCCAGGATATTATAGCCAAGTTGCACAAAGTGTGTGCATTTGCCCTAGATTACCGATTATTGTTAATTTGTAAATTTATATTAATAAAAAGCAGAGTGTACTGCAACCCATCAACCAAAACGGCCGTTATTACTTTAACACGATCAGATGGGGTTTTTTTGTAGTTTTTGAGCTGATTGGTACTGTGAATCCAATTATAAGTGCAATTCGATTGAATTTAATCGCGTGGATGCACGTGGCACTACAATCCGGTGTGCTTCGAAGATTGCTTGGTCTAAGTGTCAAAATTGATCGAGAGTGAATACTCGATACACTGCGATTAGTTTTGTGGCACAATCCGATTTCACGATCAGATACGCGGTCTTTTTGATCTGTACCGAGAGTACATGAGGCTCTACGGGTACTGCGGGTGTCTGTGATGTGGCAGCCAACCGCGTGGCTTGACCACACCAATTCAGATGTGTTGGTACAGTTGAACCCAAAATATGAAGAGTTTCTTTTTAGTTGTGATCTGGCGGTAGAAATGATTTACTTCGTATAAACGAAATATTGATTATCCTAATGATTAATCAGAATTAGTTTATTTTTGTTTTATAATAACTATACAAAAATTATTTTGTACAATAATAGCACTTACTTTATTTTATTTTGATCACAGAGAGAACTTTCTCTATACAGCTTCGGTTAAATCAAAATTTGGCGGTGGGTTTTGATTTGATAGGTCTACTATAGGCGAGAGTTGTATTCAGAAAGAGTGATTCGAGGAAATGGACAAGTCTGTATGTATCGCATCTTATAACATTGGCACAATCGAAACCAGTTCAGTGGTTGATCGTAAATTCGAATGTTCAATGACGTGAGGAATTCCATACTCTCAGTGTCTTACTACGAACGATGCCTCGGACGTATTCAGTGCGTTATAAAAATAAATCTTTCGTGTGTTTTTATCAGCGGTCCACACACTATTTATATTGATATTTACAGGTGGCGCATTGCAATTTTCTGTTTTTCATACAAAATGTATGGCCAAATAAGGTTTTGCTTTCTCATGATTATATCACAAAAAAATTCTAGTAGGAGTGCAATTGCTATTCTCAAGTTTTTTTTTATTTGTATTTTATAACCACCTATTTAGAAGACCTCATTAACAAAATTACGCTTAAAAATTCTTTATAAAATATTTCAATTTTTCTTGGCTCTCCCGCTCCGCAACACCGCCGCCGACGCCACTGTTGTGCTCTACAAACTTTAAAAACGAACGAAAAGTCTTTATCATTTCAAATCGCGAGTGCCAAATAATAATCTTATATAAACTTGGATTTTTGATTGTATTTAAAACAGGATTTGTTTCGTCTTTTTGTGTTGTAATTTCCATTGTAAGTAGTTGAAATAAGGCCGGAACATTTTGTCCATTTCCCGGGTGATTTCCATTTTAGATCTTGGAAATTAAGCCAGAATATGTTGCTATTTCCGTCGTAATTTCCATTTTGATTTTTGGAAATCGAACCGGAAAAGTGTTTTTCTTTTTCTGGTGTAATTTCCATTATATGTAGTTTTGGGAAATTAGTCCAGAATTGTTTCGTTCTTATTTCCATTTTACTTTCTGTGCCGAGATTCAGCTATTTCAGGGAGTGAGATGAGATGACTCGCCTTACTCGCCGACTCATTTCACTTCACTCGCAAAAGTGATTCAGCTATTCAAGTGAAATGAGTAAGTTCGAATTGAGTTTCGAACATGAGAAAGAATAAATATAAAAGAGCTAAATTCTACCTCCTTGTCACACTCGTTACGCAAATGAAATGAAATAACAAATACAACAATGTAAACATTGGAATCTTTAATAATGGAGTATCTTTTGTTTAAATAATTTTTATGTCATAATTAAAGTTTAATGTGAGTTTTCACCCTTGAGAAAAAAAAGTTTAATAGGATCGAAAGTGAATAGAATATTATTTTATTTAATATACATATGTGCATATGATAATAAAATACGATTTAAGAATCAGTAAAGGGTTGTTGTTTTTATCTACGTTGTTGTTTTTTTTCGATTCCTATCCATGAATAGGAATTCTTGAGAAAAGCACACATACCTATCCAAAACTGGAAATTTACCAACACATACACCAAGTCACTGCGGAAATATCTGGCGAGTAATCTGACATTTCATTTCACTCCCTCACTCGCTCACTTTTGCTAGCTGAATCGATTTTCGATGAAAAGTGACTCATCTCACTCACTCCCTGCGGTTTCGAATTAGCTGAATCTCGACACTGGTCTTTTTACCAAAGCGATCTGCTGAAATTTCCAACTTTCCGGCTTTATTTCCTTCTCAAATTCCGCAACTATTTCCAAAACGTATCCCAGAAAATTTTCAGGACTTTTTTCCAAAAGTAAATCCGGGTTAGTTGAATAGCTGCTGTAGTTCGAAAGAAATAAAATGCGCGACTGGGTCGCGGGTTTAAGAAAATTGTTGGAAATTATGAGAGAAAAATGTAGAGAAGCATGAAATACGACCATTAAATAGCTAAAACAACTCTTGAGAGTTTGAGGTGAAAAAAAAGAATGCCATCTTAATTCTTGATTGAATATGATTGTATGGAAAAAAAAATTAAAATCGTTGGAGCGGTTTTTAAAAAAAAATATTTCTTATATACAGGGTGTCCCGTAATGAGTGGATAATACTACAACAAGTGATAGCAGGCCTTATCACTGCTCAGAAAAAAAAAAAAAAAAAATATTTTTCTTGTGGTCTCCATGGTATAATTTATTTTCGAAAAATGTTAAAAAAATCAGGGTCTCCTAAAATACCTAATTACAACGGCCACCCATAAAGGATTCTTATTACTTTTGTATTTTTATAATATTTTTGAATAACCGTTCTAAATGATGGGTAGTAAATTTTTAAACCAGCTGATGCATTTTTTGTGTTATAATTTTTTTAAATTATTTTTTTATTCAAAAATAATTCAATATTTTTTTTCACCAAAGTTTGAAAATAATAAAGGGAAAAAAATGTATGAGAACATAAGTGGCAAATTTGATAAAAATTGGCCTGTTTAATGTACTTTCCAAAATGGTATAACACATGTTTGTGTCTACAACCATAACCAATAAAATTGGCATTTAATCTACTAAAGTAGTTTTTTAACATTTTATCAGATGAAATTAAGTTACAAAGTTAAGTAAACACTACGACGACCAATGAATAACTCATATTGTTTTTTTTTAATTTTTATTGCATTTAAAAATAACAGTTCTTAAATAAAGTAACATTTAACACTAGTTGCTGAATTTTTTTTAATAATTTTTTTAATTAATTTTTTAATAAAAAAATTATTAAATATTTATTTTCGTCAAAGTTTGTAAGTTAATAAAAAAGACAAAAAACTGAAAACTTTCGTGGCAAATAATGTTAAAAAATCTCCTTTTAATGTACTTCCCAAATGGTAAATCACGAGCTTCTATCTACAGCAATAACATATTTAATTGGCTTTTAATCTACTAGAGAAGATTTTTAACACTTTCTCAAATCAAAATTGACTTGTAATAAAATAGGCATTAAAATGCATAAAAAAGAATTATTACAAATATTGTCAATTCCCTATCATTACATAACGTATAACGTTGTTATACTGGTTTCGTCAATTAAACGAATTTTTGAATTTGATTAAATTAATACTGATTAAGAATGTCACAGTATACGCCGCTGGAGTATAAAAATATGAGGAAGCGCTAACGCAGCTGCAGCACTCTAATAGAGAGCGATATCCATATGCGCGACATCCGGACTATCGAGTGTTCATCAGAGTCCACCAATGTTTTTCAGAAGGACGAATGCCTGGTAATGGACTGGGCAGCACCAGGGGAGGACGTTTACCGCGAGAAGAAATTGATGGTATTGTGCTGAATGAAATTGAAGCAGATTCAACTACATCAACACGGGTGATTGCAAGACAAACAGGGATCGCAAAATCATCAGTTCATAAGGTATTGCCATTGAATAATTACATTATTATATTATTATTATTATTATTATTATTATTATTATTATTATTATTATTATTATTATTATTATTATTATTATTATTATTATTATTATACATTATTCAATGGTATTGCAAAAATATAAATATCATCCTTTTCATTTCACGCGTGTCCAGACTCTGCTACCAAGAGATTTCCCCGCAAGAGTTATTTTTTGTCAAAAAATGTTGGAAAAAATTCACGAAGATCCGGGGTTGTTCAAAAAAATATTGTGGAGTGATGAGTCGTCTCTTAAAAGGGATGGATATTCTATTGCAAGAAGTGCCCGAGGAGCTAAGGAATTCAATGTGGCTTCAAAAAGATGGATGTCCTGCTCATTATGCTGTAAATGTAAGGAAGCACTTGAATCGAACGTATCCCAACAGGTGGATAGGCCATCTGGGCCCAATTTTGTGGCCACCACGTTCGCCAGACCTAAATCCTTTGGACTTTCTCACTTTTTCTACTGGGGGTGCCTGAAAGAAATGGTTTATACTAAACCAATTACATCCATTACGGAACTGCGTCGTCGTGTTCAAGACGCTGTGATTAAAATAAATGAGCGCCAATATGCTCGTTTTATTGAGAGGTCCTTCATTAGAAGATGCAGAGCCTGTATCACAGTGAATGGGGGACAGTTTGAACATTTGATATAAATTTATTTAAAAATACAAATAAATCATACTTTTTAATACTGTTGTTTTTATTTATCGCATTTTCCATACCTAAATCAAAAGCTTTTTGAAAGTGCATACCTACTATTATTTTAGTTAGTGAATTTAGCAGACATAATAGTGACACTGGTATATCTATTGACTTTTCCTAACAACTCAATTTTTGTTGTCATCAAACTTTGATGAAAATAAATATTTAATAATTTTTTTTATTACAAAATTCATTAAAAAAATTATTAAAACAAAAAAATCCAGCAACTAGTGTTAAATGTTACTGCCTCTATTTAAGAACGGTTATTTTTAAATGCAAAAAAAATAAAAAAACAATATGAGTCATTCATTCGTCGTCGTAGTGTTTACTTAATTTAGTAACATAATTTCATCTGATAAAATGTTAAAAAACTACTTTAGTAGATTAAATGCCAATTTTATTGGTTATAGTTGTAGACACAAACATGTGTTATACCATTTTGGAAAGTACATTAAACAGGCCAATTTTTATCAAATTTGCCACTTATGTTCTCATACATTTTTTCCCTTTATTATTTTTCAAACTTTGGTGGAAAAAAATATTGAATTATTTTTGAATAAAAAAAAATAATTTAAAAAAATTATAACACAATAAATGCATCAGCTGGTGTTTAAATTTGCTACCCAACGGTTATTCAAGAATACTATAAAAATACAAAAATAATAAGAATCCTTTATGGGAAAATTGTTAAAAAAATTTTGGTACACAAAACTATTTATATTTCTTGGAAGCTTCTGTAAAAAAAAAATGAAATCGGTTATACCGTTAATACCATTAATAACCATTTTTGAAAAATGGTTTTCCATCCAAAGGAAGCCTTTACTTAAATAAATTTATTGAATTTTTTGTAAGAAAAGTTGTCAAGCCGTTTTTGAGAAAAATACGATTACGTAAAATTCCTTAAAAAACTTGTATGGCAGGTACCGTTATTTTTGGTTCTAAAAAAATGAAAAAAAAACGTGTGGGCATAATCACCAAAACCACTATGTACCAAGTTTGAAGAAAATCGATCGAGCCGTTTAGGCTCTAGACGAACAGACAGGCAGACAGAGTTGTGCCACTTTTTTGGTGTTCCCTATCATCGTAATATCATGTTTGATTGTTATCTCAAATTTTTTTTTTGCACGAATCCTAAACTTTCCTTATATTTAGTAACTATATCGCAAGTAAAAAAATAAAACCTACAGAGTGTAAGACTTTGTATCGAAAAGTATGGCCAAAGAGATAGGGGTGGAATATCATCAAAACGGTGCGGTATACGAAAATTTTACATAAGTACTTTTTTGTAGAACGTACAATTTTCTATCGATCTAATACAGTAACATTTCCATGAACTAGACATTTTTTGAGATATAATCATGATAACGCAACACCATGTTTTTGTCCATGCATTTAGTATGAAAAACAGAAAATTGCGATGCGCCACCTCTAAATATCAATACTAATAGCTCAAATTTGAGGAGAATTAATATTTTTGGACCTTCTACCGAAATTTTGAAACCAATCATGAAAAATCAAAATTTCGATTTTTTTGGCACAGTCTAGTCTCTAGTGTATACACTATCAACCATCTCATCATCTTCATGTACATTAGGGTGGTCCTTATTTTGGGTTTTTTTTGAAAATCCAACTTGGATAGGCATCAAATGACTCTAAATGGAGAAACAAAAATTTCATAATTTTTTCAGATTTTTATTCCACCCCCCTGGTCCCCCTTTTTTCACTTCAAAGTACAAATAATGGAGTTAGGGTGATTCTTATAACACGCAAAAAAAAAGTCAGAACTTATAGATTAGATTCAGACGAAGAAAAAATTGTATCGGAGGGGGGTCTATTTCCCCCCGTTAAGGCGGGAGGGGTAATTTTCTTAAAATTTGACCCAAAATAGAAAAAAATTATTAAAAAACAATGGGACCACTTACAATGGCATGCTATAGCTTTTTTTAAAGCCATGAATCCAGTCTTTAATATATTTTTTAAGGCAAGTTTTTATTGTTAATAGTTTCTGAAAAAAATAATTTTCAAACGTAAAAAACTATTATTTTTGTTTTTATTTTTAAGGTTTGAAAATTATTTTTTCAAAAACTATTTACAATAAAAACTTGATTTAAAAAATATATTAGAGACTGGATTCATGGCTTTTAAAAAAAGCTATAGCATGCCATTGTAAGTGGTCCCGTTGTTTTTGAATAATTTTTTTTCTATTTTTGGTCAAATTTTTAGAAAATTACCCCTCCTGCCTGAACGGGGGGGAATAGAGCCCCCCTCCGATACGATTTTTTTTTTTCGTCTGAATCTAATCTATAAGTTCCGACTTTTTTTTTGCGTGTTATAAGAATCACCCTAACCCCATTATTTGTACCTTGAAGTGAAAAAAGGGAGACCAGGGGGGTGAAATAAAAATCTGAAAAAATTGGGGAAATTGTTTTTCAATGTTTTGAATCGAATAAGGGCTATCCAAGATAATGTCCAATTTAAGGACCACCCTAATGTACATATATTATTTCTGTAGTATGTCTCCCTATTACAGCTCACACACTGAACCGATTTTAATGAATGAGTTGTCAAAAGATTCGAAATTTCACGACGATTAAGCGAATTATATTTGTATTTTATAAATATTTATAATTTTATCAAAAACTCGATTCCAAAATTAAATATTATTTCAATAAAAATGAACACTTCAAATTCCAATGAAAATGAATTTTTAAAACAAACACTTCCACTTTCCAATCGTATTGGGAAACTAGGTCTGTTCAATATATGGGGTGCATGAAAATAAAGGTTGGAAAGCACTTGATTTTGACGGAACTACACTTCAGTATAAAAATAAGAGATGAACAAAAAGTTTGTATTTATATATATACAGCAGTATTAATAAAAAACTGGTATCCACTCCCTAACACACGTGTTAACTGGCACACGGATAGACGACTTGTCCGCTTGATAACTTTTCTTATTAAAAAAGATATGATATCTTTCCAGTATTTATCACTTCACCAACTTCACCACTTCATCAAATTATGGTGATTTTCTTATACATGTGTCATTTGCATGCACTGCCTTACGAAGTGTATACTGGGAGTAGTAAACGGTGCTATCATACGCGTACGTGTATGTGTCCCTTCATTATACGTGGAATCTGGCTAGTTAAAGTTATCCGTACGTTAACACACGTCACACGTTAACAGATGTATAAACGCTAGCACGTTGTTATCCGCCGTTAATTAATATGGGGGATAGAATTTTAACATATGTATATATAAGGTGTGTTTTTTTGCAAGTCCGGGGGAATCGGACGAAAAAAACGACTTCGGGGCTAAACGACGCCATTACAGAAAAAAATGGATTTTCCATACAAATTATCGATAACATGTATGAAATTCATGCCGGCAAAACAGTTTTTTTCTGGGCTTAAGTCAAGACCCGATAATTCTCTGGGCTTAGCTTTTAACATTTAAACTGCTTAGCCCTGAGGTCGTTTTTTTCGTCCAAGCCCGTTCCGGCAAGGGAAAAAACACACCTATATTTATATGTCGTCGTCGTTCAATGAAAACTCCCTAAGGTGCCAGTTATAGCTATCATTGAAACTCATCATTGAAAACTTTTGAGACGTTTAGAAAGCAAAATCATTCATTATTTTGATGAACAAATAAAGCTTAAGACTTAATTAATATTTCTAGTCAAACAAAAATTTCAAATAGGCCCAACTTTCCACAAAAAAAGACTTTTACTTTTTCAATGACCATTGGTAAGGTAGTTCAATCATTGAAATAAGAAATTTCGTTTTATGTGGAAAGTTGGGCCTATTTGAATTATTTTTTTGGCTAGAAATATTAATTAAGTCTTAAGATTTATCTGTCCATCAAAATAATAAACGATTTTACTTCCTAAGCGTCTCAAAATCAATCATTAAAATTTTCAATGATGAGTTTCAATGATAGCTATAACTGGCGCCTTAGTCCATTTTGATTTATTTTGAGATATCTGTACTTTTTATCGATTTTTAGTGACCAGAATTTGAAAATGTTTGAACTCGGTTAATTTTTCCTTTAGAAATAGACCAATATAAGATTTAGAGATCTTTTACAGAGCTAAACTTCTATGTTTTACTAATTATATCGTATTTACGAGAGGTATCTCAGTGCAGAAAAAATGGAGTTAAGGAGTTTTGTTTGGACGGCGACGTGTATTAAAATTACAGAAAAAAATTAATGGCATTTAGGTTAAAGATAAATTGAATAAACACGAGTACCTATTGAAACCACATCACATCTATTCACAAACATGCAAATAAACGGTTCATAATGCACTTTCTGTAAAACCAACTCTTTGATCCAGGTTATTCGTCACAAATTTCGACGCAACTTCATTCCTCGAGCGTGAATGAGTCGAAACAAGCCCATTTCAAATCGATTCAGGCTTACAAAGAATCGAAGCGAGCTTCAATCTCACTCCAATACCCTATGTTAACGTAGTTAAAAATGCATGGTTGCTTTGTTTACATGCGGTAATTTGCAATTTGCAATTTCCCCCGGACGTCAGAATCAAGGAACAAACAAACTTTACAGCTTTTCGCCAACTTTCAATTTTTCCAAATACAATCTTTTTGTTGTTGTAATAAATAGCTTTCCCTCATTTTGAATTCGATCATATTCCCTCCACACAAAAAATCGTACAAAAATCGTACTGTTATATGTGCCGACAAACTCTTTTAAAAACGGGAATTGTGAATGAAGTAGTTTTAATATCATGATTGGCATCCGACAGACACTTTCCAAATTCATATTTAACCATTTATCACTTTTCAAATCCATGACTTCTATCAAAAACGAAGAACATGGTAGAAACCTTTTTTTAGCGTTTTGAAATGTTGAGAGTTATATTAACATCATTACACTGCATTTGTGAAAACTTTTTCTTGTTTTCATCATCGTCAAGACTCAAGAAATATTATCGTTTGCATTGTATCTATTTCTTTCTTTATTTAATCAATTTACAATGCATGTGAGTTTTGATATTTTGCATATATACATTTACGCTCAAAATATTTGCATTTAGCTTTTATGAAGATCAGACATTTATCATTTGCCTTTTCAGATCAGACATTTATCATTTGCATTTTGTAGTTCCTCCAATGTCAAGTGCGATCCTAGCTTTATTTTCATCCACCTATTCAGGTTAACAGAACAGACCTAATTTCCCATCAAATAGTCCAAAACGATTTTAAGCGTGGTACACATTATCAAACCTGAGTGTCACGCGTGTTGGATATCAAACCTGCGTGAAAAGCTTCGCGTACACACTTATCAGTTATGTTGGGCGTCAGGCAAGGAAATTCCACTACTCTCAGAAAATTGTTTCTTTTTATTTTGATGCTATTTCCGCAACGAATCGTGTTGATTCCTTTTTTACATAACAAACACGAGCTTTTTCTTATTTTAGGTTAGGTTAGGTTGATGGGCTGACGGTGGATCTTGTTCCCGTCACACTTAGATCAATGTTGATCCATTGTGGTACCCTGATGGATTGGACCATCCCTTTTAAAAATATAACCTATGAAATCCTATGGAGCATCGAACCATTTAGAGGCGTTGATGAAGTTCATTAAACTTGAGATGTTATTTCCTGTTGACTTCGAGATTTCTGCTAGATCATTGAAGAAATAGCTACCCAAATATTTTTTCCTTATATTGCATAGTGCCGGACATTGACCTAGGAAGTGAAGGGTGTCTTCCTCTACTTCTACGTCACCGCAACCTCTGCATAGGTCTTCAGTACTTAGTCTCATCTTTTTCTTGTGGTAACCTAAGAGATTATGTCCCGTGATAATTCCTATTAAAAGATTCAGAAATCTCTTTTTCAGGTTTATGACATGGTGTGTTTTTTTCTTATTGTAGCTAGGCCACAAATTCTTTGTAGTGGTACAAGTTGCGAGTGAGTTCCATCTGTCATTGGTAAGTTCCACTATCTTCTTACCAATTGTCTGTTTAATGGCACAGGATGGAATTTTAACACCGGAGTCCGTTAGGCTTTGATCTAACGATGAACCAGTCCTTGCCAGTTCATCTGCTTTTTCATTTCCCAGAATTCCACAGTGCCCAGGAACCCAGCAGAGTCTGATGTTGTGCTGTGTGGCAAGAATCTTTAGCTCTTCGCGACAGCATGAAACCAGCTTGGATTTTATTTCTGTTGCAGAGATAGCTTTAATCGCTGCCTGGCTATCAATGTAAAAGGTGATATCAGCCCGTGGTATCGCCAACATTGAGATCTGTTCAGCAGCCTTAATCACTGCAAGAACCTCCGCTTGGAAGACACTGCTATAATCAGGGAGTCTATAAGAGTTCGCTAAATTAAGGGATTCTGAAAAGAAACCAGCACCTACTCTCGTATCCATCTTTGATCCGTCTGTGTAAATTTCTACCATCGGTGTATCTGATTGTTGTAAACCAGCTTCCCATTCTTCTCTTGTGGGGATGGATACAGAAAACGGTTTTTCAAAATTTGTACGGGGTGTTGTGTAGTCTGTGCATACATACCCCTCCGTAAATTTGTTCATAATTTGTGCATGACCTACAGAGTTCTTTTTCCAGCTATCGGTCTGGCTTAATCTTAGAGCACCATAGGCTGCAGTTTCTTGTACGAATAGATCTAGGGGTCTTAGATTGAGTATGGCTTCCATTCCCGCAGTGGGAGTGGACCTCATTGCCCCTGTGATTCCTATGCACGCTAGTCTTTGAACTTTGTTAAGCGTTTTATAATTACATTCTTTATCCATCGCGCTCCACCAAACCAGGCTACCATATGTGAGGATCGGTCTTATAATGGCCGTGTACATCCACATTATGATTTTAGGGCTTGGACCCCAGGTCTTACCAAAGATCCTGTTGCAGGAGTAAAAAGCGATCATGGCCTTCTTGGCTCTTTCTTTGATGTTCATACCCCAGTTTAGCTTTTTGTCAAGAATTACGCCTAAATATTTGGCATGATCTGATAGTCTAAGTTGGGTTCCTTCTATTGATGGTAGGACAAATTCTGGTATTTTCCTTTTGTTAGTAAAAAGAACCAGTTCGGTTTTTTGTGGGTTTACCGAAAGTCCACATTTCCCCGCCCAGGTACAGACTTTTGACAAAACGTAATTAATCTGTTCGCTGGTTGTGGAAATAAATTTTCCGGTCGCTAGCAGCGCCAGGTCGTCTGCGTAGGCAACTACTTTGACACCGCTATTATTCAGTTCAATCAGGATTTCGTTCATTACTAGTATCCACAATAGTGGTGAGAGAACTCCTCCTTGTGGAGTCCCCCTAGATGTGGATACTTTGATCCGTGCGTCCCCTAGTTCTGAGTTAATCCGTCTGTGTTTTAACATACAGATAATCCAGTTTACGAGGGAATTATCCACTTCAAGGTCTACAAGTGCTCTTTTTACCGCATCATTCTGTACATTATTGAAGGCGCCTTCAATGTCCAGAAAAGCTGCTAGAGTATACTCTTTGTCCTTGAGTGATTTTTCTACTATACTTACTAAGTTGTGAAGGGCTGTTTCAACACCTTTTCCTTTCGTGTAAGCATGTTGGGCAGGTGACAACACATTCGGTTTTATACTACTTCGTATGTGTATATCTATTAATCTTTCGAAGGTTTTTAAAACAAACGATGTTAGACTAATGGGTCTATAGTCTTTAGCTTCCGTGTGGCTTGGTTTCCCAGCTTTTGGTATAAAGACTACTTTTACTTCACGCCACGCCAAAGGAATATATCCCCACTTAAGGCTGCTTGCAAAGAAGCTCTTGAGATGTTGGGTAACGTGTTTAGTGTTCTTCTGTAGCATCATGGGGAAGATGCCATCTGTTCCTGGAGATTTGAAGGGTGAAAACGAGTTTATCGCCCAGTTAATTTTATCCTCCGTTATAATATCTGGTGGCACCGTGTGCTCTGTTTGTACTGCATCCTCCAAGTTGTTAACGTCAAAGTTACAACCAGGAAAATGAGTTTTGATAAGGAGCTCCAGTGATTCTCCACATGATTCAGTCCATTGATCATTAGGATCTTTAAGAGACCCTAAGGGAACTGATTCTTTTGCTAAAACTTTTCTAAGTCTTGCTGATTCATTAGTTCCTTCAATTTGGTTGCAGAAGGTTAACCACGAGCTGCGTTTCGCCCGTTGAGTTTCGGCTTTGAATTTCCTTTGACTGTTTTTGTACGCTTCCCAGTCTAATTCACTTCTAGTTCGTTTGGCTGTATTGAAAAGTCTTCTTGTTTCTTTTCTAATAATGCCAAGTTCGTGTGTCCACCAAGGTGGTTTCTTATTTCCTGTCCTTACCTGTTTAAGGGGGCATGTTTTTTCGAAAGCCTTATTTAGGATTTCTGTGAATTCTGTGGTGGCACTATCTAGGAGTTCAGGTCCATTTAGTGAATTATTTTCAAAGGATTTAATCCTTGTTTCTAATTCCCTATTGAAAGTATCCCAGTTAGTATTTCGAATATTTCTAAACGGTTTCTCGGAGGCTATTGTGTCTGGTATGAGAAATTCAATGATTTTGTGATCAGAGAAAGATTGCTCATCCGACACCCTCCATTGTTCTATTGGTACTGTACTTGAGTTACTTGTTATGGTAATGTCAAGCACCTCCTTACAATTTTTTGTGACAAAAGTTGGTTCTCTACCCCTATTTGCTACTAATAAATTGTTCTCAATAAGAAATTCAAAAAGAGACTCACCTCTAGTATTGATGTTAGTGCTACCCCACTGAGAGTGATGCGCATTAGCATCGCATCCTAGCACTAGATCGAGTTTCAGCTCCGCAGCATGTTTAACTAACTGGCTTGTTAGGTCAGCTGGTGGTCCTTCCGTCCCGTCGTGAGGCATATAGCATGATGCTATAATGAGCGGTGGTAACCCATCTCTCTCCAACTTGACGGCCGTCTGATCTAAATTACTGTATTTGGATAGAAGAAAAAGGTTAAACTGTTTTCTAGCTACGATACAGGTTCTAAAGCTACTGTTTGTTCCCACCTGAGCAGTTTTGTACAGTATAGTTCCTTTTGTATTCAGCCCTCTGATTTTTCCACCTGCTAACCAGGGTTCTTGCACGAGGGCGACGTCAATTTGTCTATTCTCCATGAGATAGACTAGGTTGGCACTGGCAGCTTTACTGTGATGAAGATTTATTTGAACAAATTTCATGATTAGTTTTTAACTACCGACCCCCTATTTACCTTTTTATTCTGATTGGCTATGAGCCTCAGTCTGCATCGGTTTGTACCAATGCGAACCTTGAAGCCAATTTTTCGCAGAAGTGGCAGAGATTTCTGGCTGAGTAGCACCGTCACTTCTGTACCTTCGGCGGTCTGCTCTCCCACATCGATAACATCCCAGTTTTGACTGAGCTGGTCGGTGTTTAGGGATCTAAGGTATCTTTCGATACGGTCCCTCGGGATTACAGGTCCTCTAATCACCAATTTCGCTTTAGGCCGTGTGATGTTTCTGATATCCTCCTTATTAATAAGGCGGAGATCAGCATTCTGCCAAGGGACACTGGTGTTTTTTACAAAATCTTGGAGCCATGCATAGGTATATTTATCCTCGCATGCTAGAAGCTTGAAACCTTGCACGGTTGCGAGGGTACCGAAGAGGGGCAGTGGCCCATTCTTAACGATAGCCTCGTTTACCGCGTCAAGGATTCTAGACTCCAAGAGCTTCCATTGGTCTTCCGTCAGCTTCCGCGATGGGTTTCCAAAGTCAGCAATTGCCGCCTGTTGGCCCTCCACGGTCACTTTCGAAAGCCTAGCTTTTTTCCTCTTATTTTCCGGTGAGGAATTCTTCGTCGAAATCGTGTCGTCGTTCCTTACTCTTTTGGATGACCCTGCAGTAGGGTGTGAGTCAGAGTGGGGCGGGAGGCCCAGCTGCTCTTTCCCCAACACCGTCCTTTGGGTTACCTTGGAGTTCGGTTCGTTGTGTCCGTCCTTTGTCGTGTCCTGTACTCGCTGATACGATCTATCCAGGGCTTCCTTTTCTTTTTTCGTTAAGGACTCCGGATTTCTTTTACTTAGCCGCCGAATGATCTTCTCAGCATTTCGTTTTTGTCTGCGCTGTATTTCTCTGTCGCTTAGGCGACCCTTTGCCTTACGTCGCACTCGCGTTACAGATACCGCGCTGTCTTTAGTCCTGTTCCTTCTGCTTGGTTTGAGGGAATTACTCGCATTTGGGTTGCATTTAGGGCTATGGCCCATAATGTTTTCCGCATGCTTATCCTTCCCTCTGGCCTCATCGTCAATTGTCTTCTCATCTACGAGACACGTAGGAGCGAGAGGCTCCATGCTTTGTCTAGTCTTTGAGAGAGACAAATCGTCGATGTGCATATGTCCCGTGGCATTGCTACGTCTGGGACTTGGGGGGTTCAAAACTCCTGGGTTGTATGTGAGGCTATGGCCCTGCATGCTTCCCAGGTGCACGGACTCCCCGAGACTCCCACCCGAGTTAATCGTCGCAACTTCCAGTCGCGTAGGAGCGGGAGGCTCCATGCAACGACTGGTTGATTGCTTAGATTCCTCAGGTATCGGTAGGTGCATGTCCGTTGTCCGGTCTGTCGTTTGACCGGTTGATGGTGTCACCCTCCACTTACGTTGGGTTTTCCCTTCGTAAGAGTTTGGTGGTCCCATCAACTGATCTCCGCTCATGGCTTTCGCACAAGAAACCTCCTCCGATGTACAGGCGTGAGGCCCGTTCTTCATTGAAGGCTCCTCCTGCAGAATGTCATATGCGGTTTTTAGTCGTTTCCGTTCTAGTTCAGTCAGGTCAATCCACCTCTTTGAACCTAGTCGTTTGATTGTCTTCTTACTGTTGGCGATTTTACTTCGCCTCGAGGAGGTAGACAATCTTGAAAGATTGGAGCTAGCTACGGAGCAGCAGTCACTGATATCATCAATATCCACTGTTCCGACACTAGTTCCATCTCTCACTCCGAGGTTGGCAAAGGGGTCGAGAAGAAGGTCTTCCTCTTCCTCTGTCAAAGTCTTGTCCGTTTCGTTTAAGTGTTCGTCGTCGATGTTTCGTTTAGTGGAAAGTTTTGTCACTGGCGACTTCTCTCCTTCAGTTAACGAAGGAGCCAAGCCCGCGCCGGCAGCCGTGACCTCTGCCGACGTTTTGGCACATATCCGTACCAGTGTTTCATTGTTATTGGTCGTACTTTCCATGTTTTCATAGGTTTGAGTTTGTTAGTTTGTTTGGTTCTGCAGCTGGATTGCTGGAGAACCCCACGTAAGCACCCCCACCAACGTCAAGGTCAAACTCTTGGGGGTGTTTTTCTTATTATTTCTTATTTTGTTTGAACTTTTTCCACTGATTCGCTATAAAAATTCTTGTTTTGTTCCGTGAATGACGGCTCATGAATGAAATTGTGTACACATCATCGAGCAACCACCCAACAAACCGAGGGTTGTCACGCAGTATCAAAAAATTTTGTGAGCAGGCAGTTCTGAGTGTCAAACCATCATTCAGCGTGTACACATTGTCAGTTCGGTTTGATATCCAACATGGCTGACACTCAGGTTTGATAATGTGTACCACGCTTTAAAATGGAAGTGTTTTATTTGACAATTTATTTTCCATTCCATACTTAGGTCTGTTCATATAAGGCGTTTTTCTTTTTTAGTTCAGAGCAGAGCCTGAACTGTCAGACAAAAAATTGTGTTTCTTTTTTAGCTCTGAGCGCTCAGAGCTATAAATTTTTGTTTCTTTTTTCGTTCTGAGCGTGTTCGGAGTTTGTTCAGAGCGCGCTCTATGAGCTCAGGATAAAATAACTGAGCAGACAGAGTTCAATGCTGAACAGATTGCATTTGACAGCTATTGTTCAGGTGTGTTTCAAAATAGTTCAGAGCGCTCAGAACACAATTGTTCAGATGAAGTTCAGAACATGCTCGCTATGCTCGGACTCTGTTCAGAGCTCTATTCTGAGTAAAAAAAGAAAAACGCCTATAAAGTGCTCTAAAACGAACACATTAGGCATGTTTAGAAAAATAAGATCTCGGTGACCTCAGTAACCCCTCCTCAACAAATTTCTTCAGTTTTGCTGTTAAATTACTGACGGAGCAAAACGAACGCAAACGAATATGTTCATCTTCATAAGTGCCTCTATTAATGGTTGTGTTTGTGAAAAGCGCATCCGGTGAGAAACGTAAATGTTATGTGTGAAAGAAAGAAAACGAAGATTTCACCCAAAATCCACCGATGCACCACTTTCAACAATAAATCTTTGGCATGAGACCCGAGCATGATGAATTTTGTATTGTGCAAGTGACAGGTGTATGTATTGCGTGAGATAGGGAAGGATATTCTGGAACTGAAAGCATTTTTTCTGCATAGTGTAGACACGGGACTTTCAGTAAAATGAAAGTGTAGACACGCACTAATATATTTTTAATCGACTCATTTTTTGGCATTATGGTTTGTCAAACTCCACTTTTCTTCAAGTCTGTAGATGCACAAGCGTGCAAATTCACCACCCATCTATGTAAGTCAACCATCGGCCTCGTGAAAATAAAACGATATGGGTTAGTGGGAAAACAGTGCTATATATCCATCTCTTTTTATTTTTTGTTAACTTATTTCTCATGTACGACCTGTCTCTTTTCCTTACACTGCTGACAAATCTTTGACATGATTCATCAAGTCCTGTAACCCCGATTGGGGCATAGGGCGCCAACAAATCGTTTCCATCCTTCACGGTCTGCAGATAGATATTTTAACTGTGGCCACGTCTTCCTCTGGGAGTCTCCTTCTGCTAGAACTGTTGATTTCCATGTTGTTCTTGGTCTTCCAACCCGCCGTGCATCCTGAGGATTCCATTCAAAGGATTGCTTTGCAATTTCATCGTTTGGTTTCCTCAGTGTGTTACCAATCCATTGCCATTTACGCTTTCTTATGTCAACGTCCAGCCGCTCTTGACTTGTCCTGCGCCACAATTCCTCGTTTGATATAATTTGTGGCCAGCGAATTTTAAGAATATGGCGTAGACAAAAGCCTGCAATTTCTTCGAGATGGTAGTCGTGACTTTCCAGGCTTCGCAAGCATATAACAGCACGGATTTGACATTGGATTCGAAGAATCTCAACTTTGTGCGTAAGGAGATTTGACTGGATTTACAAATTTGGGACAGAGAACCGAAGGCTGTGCGACCTTTATTTATTATACTTTGAACGTCCAGATCAGTTCCACCATTAGCTGAAATAATACTTCCAAGATATGTAAATTGTTCATCTTCAGAGCTTGACACATCCCTTTCAGCCCGCTGATGTTATTTGCCAAGAGACATATCATCGGCATAGTCTAAGTGACGAAGCCTTTCAAACGGTCTCCATTGAATGCCCTGCCTCTCTGCTGTTCCAACACTGGCCGTCAAAACATCGTCAATCGCCAGTAGAAAGAGAATTGGCGATAGAACATCTCCCTGTCTCACAACCTGCCGCACTTCGAAAGAGTCAGATAGCTGCCCATTGTGTAAAACACGATTAACCATGGTAAATAGCCACCTGCTGGTCAGAGTGAAAACTTATATCTATGTTATTGAAATAAACTTCGATAGAAGTCTAGATCCCATGTTGTTTTTGTAATAAGTATTAAGAGATAGCCCCGACCCAGACAGCAGGTAATAAAACGCAGCTATTAAACAAATAATTATAGAAAAGAAAACAACCCAAATGCTTCTTGCAATCTAATTTTCAAAATGAACTCAAAATTATAACTGAATGAATTCTATATAAATACAAAACTTTATGAGCACTTTTTATTTTTATTGGTGCGAGAGGTCTCGCACGGGTAGGCTAGTTTGTTTATATTCCCGGTCATTGCCACTAGACTAGTAATACACTGGGCAATGGTCAATCTATTCTTAATGCACTCGCATTTAATTCATGTTTAGAGTACGTGGGCACTCCATAGAATACGTCATAAAATGTTCAATGCCACTTGATGCTTCAAATTGCTTTTGCATTCCACTAAAGTTCAATGTCTTTCTATGATGTGCACTGCTTGTGCCTGAACTCGATTGAAGATGTTTATGCGTCATCAAAGGGGCAATAGATTACAATTTTAATTTAGCGCACGTTATTATATAAACAAAATATTTGTCAGTGCTATCTGCGTTAGGTCTCAAAAATTAAAAATAAATTAAATCAGAATGGTTGCGTTGAACTGGGCCCTTCTTAGAAATAGATTATGATAGCTATTCAGGTAAACCTAACAAAAATTGACTTAAGGTGTAACTTAAAGCATATAATATAACTAAGGCCCAATGTATTGTTATATTTTCACAAAAACGGACGCTCAACTTATTTTCGTCTTTTGAAAAGTTTATAGAATTTTGATTTGCAATAATGTGATTTTTATGTTAATAATTTTCAATAAATTTTTAACAATTTTTTTTTTGTTAATTCATTAATGATGCTTTATTAATATACTAAACAAATTTATTCCAATCTCCTTACAGTGACCATAACAAACGGTTCTAACAAATCATCAGGATCTTCAAACCGCGGGAATACTGAGCAAGATGTTTCGGGTACTCAATACTAAATAGAGTCTTCTTTCTTTTCTACTTTTCCGATTTCATTCATTTTGTGTTATTTACTATTTGTTTGTATGCATTTAAAATATTTTGTGTGTTTTATCCTCTCATTTCAAGCCCACTTTTCTTTCTTTTTTTTTTTGTTTTTCTTTTATTTTATTTTATTTTGTAAACCACCACTATGTTTAACATTTATTTCGTTTCATTTTTTTCAGTATTTAATTACGTGTTGTGAGTTATGAAAAAGAACAAGTCTACATTGGAAAAAGTATATAATAAAGATTTTAAAAAATCAAAATAATTGAGCAGGATACCTACACTTATAAATTTTTATATGTTTAATTAATGTTTTATACTTCAGTTTCTACACTCATTCAAGTAAGTTTAGGGGAACACATACAAAAGTAGTATTTTTGCAATAAAACAAAAGGTAAATGTATTTCCGTCTTTTTTGTAATTATTGTTTTTTTCGTATTGAAAAGCTATTGAAACTTCAAGACTATGGCGCAAAATTTTAAACAGCAGCTTAGCATGATACTAGTTAACAATCTTCTAAATATTAAGCAATTTACTAGCTCTTCCAAATTTGTAAACTTGTTTTTTTTTTTCGTTTTACTAACTAGTATCATACTAATTCAATTTTATTAAAAACATTTGTAGGGTTTTAATTTCATGAATATAATTTATTGTTTTTGTGCGTTATTAATTAATTAATACTTTATGAAAAATCCAAAGTTTGTTGTGAATTAATATTTAATGTTGATATACCATCATTTTAACTTTATTGTTCACAAAATCCTGAACCAATGGCTTGTAGTAAATTTTATGAATAATTTCAATTATTGCAAAGAAAAGACAGCAGATTAAATTTAATGTGTAAGGCCTTGTGCCAATTGCGTTAAAATCCTGGTTAAATTTGATCCCATGGCTTAATTTTGACATTACCAAGGTGAATATAGACGTACAAATTTAACCTGCTCAGGAGCTCGTTAAAATTTTAGCCGGTGGTTAATTTTTGACATGTCTATGCTCATGAAGAAGTGAGGGAGATGAATGTAGATAAATATTTTATTTTGCTACCATGAAGGCATGAATCCTATCGGGAAAAATGAAAAATGGAAAATGGAAAAAAAAACAAAAATTAAATGAAAGGATTAAGAAATATAGACAAATGCTACATTTCCACCTAACGCTAATCTGAGATTTAATAAGATTTACCGCAAATCTCCTTTAAATCTTGAAGATTTACCATATAAATTTATTTCGTTAATCTTTAGAAATTAATCTTTTTAAATCTTCCTAGGACAAATACTTTTACAAATCGAACTAACCTATTCCTGTATGGCACTGAAGGATTCATTTATGGCTGAATTCAGTTCTTCACCAGAGGAAACATTCTATCTCTATTCTATCTTGAACTGGCAACCCTGCTGCGAAAGTGAAAAGTTGAATTTAAATATCGCTCCCGTAAATTTATTTGAAAAGCTAATTAAACCGTGTAAATTATATTCAAAAAAAGTGAAAACCCTTACACTTATTAGTTTAATCACGAAAATATAATCCGATTTACCAGGTAAAACAAAACTAAACCACTTAAAAACAAAATAAATTTGATTTACATTTGGTCACATGACTGATAATAAAAGGAAAATCTGTCAAACTTCACCAGAAGACTCTACCCATCAAGTCATTGATTCAAATAACAGAAATTCAAAAATTTATAAAACACACACTGCAATGTCCATCTCAGCATCAGATTTACTCAAAATTAAATCAATTGTTGATAGTTCCCTTCAAGCAGAACTTCTCAAGGCAACTTCAAATCTAGCTACCAAGGATGATCTTAATAACCTTAGCATCGAAATCAATCTTCTACGGCAACAAAATGAAGATTTAACCCGAAAAGTTGAACAATTTGAAATCCGATGTAGCCTACTGGAGGAAGAACTTGAGACGCAAAGTAGGGAAGTAAAAGGAAAGAATATTATTATTTCAATTCCAAATGACGCCGACACAGAACCAGAAGAAAAGATACGATGTGTCACTCAGCTCCTTCTTGGAAATGAAAGCACGGAAAGTTTTCCACAACCCATAAAAATAAGTGAAAACAACACTACAGTAAAATTGAAAATAAATACTGGTTCCTCTGAAATAGCCACAAGAATGCTTAAGAACTCAGCCAAACTTAAGGGCACAGGTGTTTATTTACAAAGAGATCTCACAAAGCAAATGCAACTAAAACGAAGAATCCTGCTCGAATACAGAAGATTACTTAAAACAATTAAACCAAAAATCATGGTACAAATGAAAAGTAATGCTTTTTTAATAGAAAATAAAACTTTTTATTTAGATAATAATAATAAATTAAAATTTAATGAAAACGATGGCCAAATTGAACTGCAACAAATGTATGGTCAATTAAACTTTGATACTGTCAAAAACATTGTGCTGTCAACTAGCCGTCAAAGCAAATGGACTAGATCAACAACATCTACTAGTTCACCAGGGATGCCACTTTATCAAAATGGACCAAGTGTTAGTACTATATTGAGAAATTGAGAATTAGGTGCCGTCAGCTCATTAAATAATAATAATTGTAAAATTGTAGCATATAATATATCTGGTCTCAAAAATAAGCTATTATTTGTAGATTTTTTTAATTTTATTAAAACGTATGAAATTTTTTTCCTCTTTGAAACTTATGTGACTAATGAAAATATAAGTAAATTTACTCAATACTTTAATGGATTTAAACTTTATTGGATACCTGCAACTAAAACATCGCTAAAAGGGCGTGCAAGCGGAGGATGTCTATATGGAATAAAACTATCACAATTGAAATATTACGATTTTGCTGAATTTCAGGAAACTGTTGTAGTGAAAGTGCTAGAAAAAAGGAATTTATTTATTCTCCCGCTTTACATAAATTGTAATAAATGGTCTGAAGATTTTGAAAACCTGAGCAGTATTTTGTCTTTGCTAGCAAACAAGAGTGTTTTAATGATCGGTGACTTCAACGCCCGAATAAGCTGTAATCAAATTACGTCACTTAGGAATAATAATAATAAATTTGTAAACCCTAGTAACAGAATATCCAAAGACAATGTCTGCAATCAAAATGGAAAGAATTTGCTTGAACTGCTGCAAATGTATGACAGTATTGTCTTAAACGGTTGCGTGGAAGGAGACATCGAGGGACATTATACCTTTATTGGAGGACAGGGAAAATCCGTGATCGATTATTGTACTGTTAACAATGAGTGGATCAATTCTATCTCCAAATTTGAAGTTTTATCCAAAAATTTTTCCGACCATATGCCAATAGTTGTTGAATGGAGAATTGAAACCGAGTTGCAGCAGAGGAATCTAAACCTGGTCCCACGCCTAAAATGGAAAAACGAAAATATTGAATCCTACCATAACACTTTGGATGTTTTTCTTTCTAGAATATCTAAAATTCCCGAGACCACAGACGCTTTCTCAGAACAAATCACAGAATGTTTGAGGAATTCTTCAAACAATGGAGGCGCAAATGCAATTAAAACATTCAAACAAAAATGGTTCGACAGGGAGTGTATGAATGCTAGACAAAAATCATTTGCCCTTCTAAATGCAATGCGTCGTAATTGCTATAATGATGAACTTCGTAAATGGTACATCCAATCAAATATCAGTTACAAAAATCTCTGTTTACAGAAAAAAATAAACTTTGAAACAAATCAGGCCTTATCCTTAGGACACACTAAACATACAAAGGAGTTCTGGAAGAAAGCAAAAGAAATAAATGGTTCGAATCACATTATTGGTTCAGGAGTATCTGCACATGACCTTTCTATTTATTTCAAGAACCTTCTTTTGAACAAATCCCATTTGACCTTTTCATACGCGGAACCACTTATTTGCAATGATATACTAGATGTCACAATATCTGTTGATGAAATACAAACAGTTCTTCGAAAGGCAAAAAATGGGAAAGCTCCAGGGGAAGATGGGATACCCTATGAATTTTTTAAAAATGCATCTCCAACCTTTTATAACAATTTGGCAACATTTTTCAATAGAATTTTTACGAACGCGGAAGTTCCTGCTTCGTTTAAAACATCAGTTATTTTCCCAATTCATAAAAAAGGCGCCTTGAATGATGTTGAAAACTATCGTGGCATTTCGTTCATGAATGTCATAGCGAAAATATTTTGTGGAATACTTGTTGGCAGATTAGAAAGATGGGTAGAAGAAAATAATATTCTATCGGACCTCCAAGCAGGATTTAGGAAGAATTACTCCACAGTCGATCAAATATTTTGTCTTACATCTATAGTTAAAGCGTTTCAAGCCCGAAATAAGAAAGTCTACGCATTTTTCGTCGATTTTAAAGCTGCGTTTGATCTGGTGAATAGGAATGCTATGTTATATAAGCTCTCACAGCTGGGTATTTCAACAAGATTTCTTCGAATAATCCGCACCATGTATACGGACACGAGATCAACAGTCTGGGATGGAACCGTGTTTTCAGAATGGTTCGAAACAGAAACTGGTGTTAAGCAGGGATGCCTTCTCAGTGCTCTCCTCTTCTCCCTTTTTATAAATGACATTGTAAACCATATTCCCGGAGGTATTCGAATGGCAGGTGTTCTCATAAATGTATTACTGTACGCCGATGACCTAGTTTTACTGTCAGAATCACCAGAAAATTTACAACTCATGATAAATCGTCTTTCGGAATACTGTGAAAAATGGGGACTTGTGATCAATACTGAAAAGTCTGAAGTTATGGTTTTCTCACGATCGAACCGAAGTGAAGTGAGAAACTCTTGGATATTTAATCAAAATCGTTTGGAAGTAGCAAAAGTATATAAATATTTAGGAGTTAAACTCAACCCAACACTGGATTTCAATTTACACCTTACAGAAAAAGCTAATTCTTCTCTCAGTTTGATTAATTTAACATGGAGTAAAGTCTTTTCAAACCAAAACATAAATCTGGCCATAAAATATAAAATTTTCGATTCCGTTGTAAAATCTACACTTTGTTATGCTGCTCAGATTTGGGGGATACAAGAGTATGAAGAAATTGAGAAACTGCAAAGAAACTTTTTGAAAAAGCTGTTTTATCTTCCAATCAAAACTCCAAATTATGCAATCTACTTAGAAACAGGTCTACCAAAACTGTTTACCTATACACTCAAACTTCAAGCTGATTATATAATGAAAGTTCTGGGATACCACGACTCTCGGTTGAGTAGAAAACTGCTGCTTTATGAAGTAAGAAATAAAGATTGGTGGATGGAGAAATGGCAAAACATTGGTTCTACTTATGGCGAAGAAGTGCATATGGACCCCAGCAACCTACAGCTTTTTAAAGTTCAACTATATAGCGTCATACAAAAGCAAGAAGACTCCGTACGAAATCTCTGGATACAAAAAGCCTGTCGATCGGAAAGCAGAATACTTTACAGCCAATTAGATTATAATCTTGGTGATAAAAATTATTTTAGTGATTCCCTTAGCTTCAAAGAAATCTCCTCAATATTCAAAGCTAGATGTGAAATCTTATGTCTTAATGGATGTCCCTACAATGGAAGTTTTAATCAGTTCTGTACTTTATGTAACATGAAAGAAAAAGAAGACTGCTTTCATCTAATAAGCATATGTCCAATCTTTAGACAATATAGACTTTCGTATTTTGGCAAGGGAATTCTATCAATGGTGGAGACTATACAAATCTTGAATGGATCGAACTGGAAAGGACTTGCACTTTTTTTGAAGGATACCTACACTTTTAGAATGCTGCTATTAACAGAATATGCGTAGCCATCTTTATTAAATAATTATAATGGTTAAAAATAGAAAATCAAATCAAAGACATTATCAAATCAAATACATTTTTATATTATAAATATGTATATAATATATTTTACTCTTTTTTAAATTTTAAAATGTTGCCAGTCGAGCTGACGGCAAAGCCAAAGCTTATAAAATTCGTAAAATCTATGCCAATGTAACAAACATAAATTGTCAATAAATGAATTCTTTTACTTACTTACTTACTTACTTTACATTCTATCTCACTTCCTCTTTATGAGAAAAAATGAAACACCATTTTCATTTTAAAAGGGGATGTCAAAGTAAATCTTTTTTAAGTCTTTTTGTGCGGTGGAAACACCAAATAGATTTATTAAATCTGAGCTGAGATAATCCTTTGGTGGAAACATAGCAAAAGACCTTATAATAAATGTAAGTATGCACTCAAGAAGAAGTTTGAATAACTTGTGATAAATCCTTGATAATGCAAAAGAATCAATAAAATTTATTGAAAATACTTTTTCAGATGATTCATTAATTTTGCAAACTGAATTGTTTGCGAAGTATCATTACTGAAAAAAATGCCGCTGACCTCAAGGCAAAATCGGCCGAGGCAAAATTCAGTTTTGAATTTACATAAGGTAAAAATAACTCGTTAAGCTATATGTTAGCGAGCCGGAGCACAGTGGGGAAAACGTGGAAAAAGTTCAAGTTTTGAAAGTGTCAATTTTGATGGCCAAATCACAATCTCGCGTTTGGTCGCTCGCGCTTTGACAGGCTTTTTACCGACTTTACGATAATTTGTGTCATAAAGCAGGACCCTTAATGGCCAAACCACAATCTCGCGTTTGGTCGGTCGCGCTTTGACGGGCTTTTTACCGACTTTACGATAATCTGTTTCATAAAGCGCAACCCTTAAATTTTCAAAACGGAATGTAGCTTCAGGCTTCGGGCGTTGACAAATTACGAATATGACAGAATAAAAGTTCTGTTTCCTTAAACTAACACTAGGCGTGTTTTATTATCATCGGGATCTGGATCTGGATTTACTTTTAACACGTGTTACAAAAACAATTTTAGAAAATTTCCCATTACTTTGTTTTTGTATTATGCTACATTTCCACCTGACGCTAATCTGAGATTTAATAAGATTTACCTTAAATCTCCTTCAAATCTCGGAGATTTACCATACAAATTTATTTCGTAAATCTTGAAGATTAGAAATTAATCTTGTTAAATCTTCCTAGGACAAATAGTTTTACAAATCGAACTAACCTTTTCTTAAATGGTGCTGAACGATTCATTCGAGACTCGCATTCAGTTCTTCATTGTTTCACACGAATCAAACATTCTGTCTCATTCGCACTTCATAAGAAAAATTGGAACGCCATTTGCATTTTTGAAGGTGCTGTCAAATTTAATCTTTTTTAAATCTTTTTGTGCGGTGGAAACACCAAAAAGATTTATTAAATCTAATCTGAGATAAACCTTTGGTGGAAACATAACATTACGTGTAAAAGTTAATCCCAGATCCAGATCCCTATAATAAAAAACACGGCTACTATAAAAATTCTTCACCAAGAAGGGGGACATAAACTCTCTTTTATTTATAAACAAAAGCAGCGATGGGTTCGGGAGCTAAATTTGAGCAGGTTTTTTTTGCTCTTAATTATGAAGCAATGAAAGATAAAAATCCCGAACATTTTCTTTTATAAATAACTAGATGTTAGTATGAAACCACTTCCATTTGCCCTCTAAAAGTACTTGAGTGCTAGGACGCCATATGGCCCTAGGCTCAATGATAGGAAAATCCCTATGCACACCTCCGCGTGGTAGAGGGCGGGTAACGCTAACGTGCAGGGGGACCGAATGGATGCCGGGATAAGTAGACAACCCAGCTATGCTGGTCATTGCACAAACTTGTCCTTGGGATGGTTAAAAGCCCCCTTAAGACGGATGAACTGCAAGTGGCGGTCAACGGCATGATAGTCTGGTGGCGGAGGAGCGTTTTTGTTGTTAAAAGGCCAATGGCAGCAGCAGGTAGCGTCTGTAACCCATATAGGGCGGCTACAAAAGGCGTCTGTTTTCCCATAGTGGGCGGCCTCGAGCAGTTATGTGTTTGACCATACAAAAGGCGGGTGTGCCTGTCAAATCTGAGCTTATGTATGTCGGAAAACACCATGGTGGAAGGATATATGCTAATACATGAAATATGACAACAAATGGAAATGAGTCCCCAAGAGGTAACCATTTTATGGAGAATCTTTCTGCAGCTTCGGCTGCTGTAAACCGCACATCGGATTTGGGGGTGCGGCATCTTTCGTGTACCAGCGTCAATCAAGACGCCATAACAATAAATGAATCGTTAACAAATAGAAGAAGTCTTTTAAGAAGAGCAAATGATACTTTTGGCTACCGCATACGTACGAAAATCGGAGCATGGAACGTTCGATCCTTTTTTTTTTTTTCAATTCAATTTCAATTTATTTCAAAAATGGTGTACAAGTAAGACTTAGTCTTTTATAGTACCTTAAAATACGGTTACATAGTTAGATATAATCGAGTACTGAAATATACTTCCCTATAACAATGTTTGAAACAAAAATAAAAAGTTAATGTTACAAAAAATAAATAAAAAAGAAGAAGAAGCCTGTGTTATCCACTTATAAAAAAAAAATGATTTCTAATTTGTATTGAAGATTTTTGCCATTTGATCCCTATCGATTTCTCCCTTCACGTCACTTCCCAATTTTCCCCTCCCATCCCACCCCTCTCCTTCATTATTTTATATTACGATACTAGCTAAAATGAACTGTTATTGCTTTCTTAAAATTAGCAGTAGAAATAATTTTTTTAATACTTACAGGTAGGTTAGGTTAGGTTAGGTTGAAGTGGCTGCCAGTCGTGGGGACCGACACACTTAGACCATGAGTTGGTCCATTGTGATACCACAAGAATCCAGGAAACCCTTTTCCCTACTCGGTGAACCATTTGGAGCTTCTTATGAAGCGTAATAGACTGCCAATGTCTAAGTTTATCAGATCACTAGGATCATTGAAGTAGAACTCACCAAGGTGAAGTCTTCGTCTATGAGACAGAGCAGGGCACGTGCATAGAAGGTGAGGGATCGATTCTATCTCCTCCTCATCCATACAGCTTCTGCAAAAATCGTTAGCGAATACGCCAAGACGCGTTGCGTGCTTGCCTATGAGGCAGTGTCCGGTTATAACACCAATCATGGAGCTGATGTGCAATCTGCTTAGAGATATCAAACGCTTAGATCGTTTTAAATCCATTACTGGCCAGATTTGTTTTGTTGCCAAACAAGTGGTGATATCATACCACCTAAGATTTGTTCTCTCTAAGGCATCTTGCTTCAGCAAAAGTTTACATGTAGCGATGGGTATACCTATTTCTGCCTTACTAGGTAGAAGGGGTAAAGTTGTACCATTTTTAGCGAGTTCATCGGCCTTACAATTACCTGGGATGTCCCTATGCCCCGGCACCCAACACAGGTGAATATTACTGTTGTGCCATCTCCAACAGAGACGAACGGCAATTTAGGGCTGTTATAGAGTTAGTAGAGACCGATTCCAGGGATTTAATAGCTGCTTGACTATCCGAGAAGATGCGGATATCTGTAGTTGATATCACGTTTTCCTTCAGCCAAGATAAGGCTTCTTTAATCGCCATAAGTTCCGCCTGGAACACGCTACAATGATTAGGAAGACGGAATGAGAGACTTAATTTAAGTCTTTCTGAGTACACACCGCCACCCACCCCTTCATCAGTTTTCGATCCGTCCGTGTAGATATGAACCGATTCATCTTCCAAGAAAGCCATATCCTCCCAGAGGGTTCTAGAAGGAATGGTGACTTGAAAGTTTAAACCGAATTGTGGTTTTGGGATGGTGTAGTCAATGTGACTAGGTAGTGACCTGAATGAATTCAGAATGATGGAATGGCCAATATTATTGTTGTACCATTGTGAGGAAGCTTGTAGGCGTATGGCTGTATTTGCAGCCACCTGTTTGCTAAATATATCGAGGGGAGTCAGATATAGCAGAACGTCTAGAGCAGCAGAGGGTGTCGTGCGAAGCGCACCACTTATGCATAAACAAGCCGAACGTTGTACTTTGCTTAGTCTGTCGCAGTTTACCGCTTTATCTAGAGCCGTCCACCATACTGCAACACCATATGTGAGAATCGGTCTAATCACCGATGTGTATAGCCAATGAGTAATACGAGGTTGAAGGCCCCATTTGTTCCCAACGGCTTTTTTGCATGAGAAGAGTGCCACTGTGGCCTTCTTGACTCTTTCTTGTATATTAGGTTTCCAACTTAACTTTTTGTCTAAAATAAGACCCAAATATTTTGCCTGATCAGTAAATGTTAATGGAACACCTTTAATAGAGGGAGGATCTACATGAGGGATTTTATATTTCCTTGAGAATAGAACAAGTTCTGTTTTATGAGGGTTGACGCCCAGACCACACCGGTCTGCCCAATTGGTTAGCCTATTTAAAGCGTTTTGTAAGAGTTCTTTTAAGGTGGTAGGATGCTTTCCTGATACGGCAATAGCAACATCGTCCGCATAGGCAATCACTCTGTAACCCTCCTCTTCCAGGCATATTAGCAGCTCATTTACCACCAAGTTCCACAGAAGGGGAGAAAGGACGCCGCCTTGAGGCGTACCTCTACTAACAGACCTTCTAGCAGAATAGCTACCTAGTTTTGAGTTGATAACCCTGCTCGTCAGCATTTGGGTAATCAATTCTCCAAGCGAACCATCTACCTTCAGAGATGTCAGCGCAGATGCGATTGCAGATGCGTCGACATTGTTAAAAGCGCCTTCTATATCTAAGAAAGCAACCATGGTAAACTCTTTATGATGGAGGGAATATTCAATGGTTCTTACTAAATTATGTAAGGCCGTTTCTACAGATTTCTCTTTGCAGTAAGCATGTTGACTCGTAGACAAAAGTCGCGTGTCAATGCATGATCGTATGTGGATATCAATCAATCGTTCAAATGTTTTTAGAAGGAATGATGATAGACTAATAGGTCTGAGATCCTTTGGGTTTACTTGGGAGCACTTTCCAGCTTTGGGTATGAACACAACCCTAACCTCTCTCCAAGACAAGGGGATGTATACGAGTGCTAAGCAGCTAGTACAGATAGACTCCAGAATTGGCAGAATTAAATCTTTATTCATCTGGAGTTCGGCTGGTATTATGCCATCTGGTCCCGCAGACTTGTAAGGCTGAAAGCTGTTGAGCGCCCATTGCAGTTTTTCCCTTGTAATCAGACCTTGTGGATAGCTTGTATTCATATCAGACCTATTACGGTCGAAGCTATTGATGTTTTGGGAGCTACCAGGGAAGTGAGTATCCAATAGCAAGTTAAGCGATTCTTCGCAGGAATTTGTCCATGAGCCATCAGCATTTTTTAAGCAGCTTGGCATTACTGGATTAGTAGAGAGAATTTTTCTTAGTCTAGATGCCTCTGAAGTTTCTTCTATTTTTCCACAGAAATGTCTCCAAGAGGATCTCTTTGACTTTCTCAATGCTTTCTTATACAGTTTGAGGGTTATTTTATAAGATTCCCAATCTGACACTTCACGAGTGCTTTTAGCTCGATTGAAACACTTGCGACAGTCTTTCCTGAGTGGTTCAAGCCCAGAATCCCACCAATGTGGTTTCTTTTTCCCCCTAACTAGAGTAAGTGGGCAGGATGTAGCCATGGATTTGTTGAGGGCTAATGTGAGATCATTGACCTTACAGTCAAGTTCATTATTATTAGAAGGAGGATTTAAGAGATCTGGTTTTAAAAGCCCCTGGAGTGTAATCCTATATTTGAGCCAGTCGGTTTTCCGAGGGTTTCGAAATTCAACGCGGCAAGGAGGTTCATCGATAAGACTGAATTGAATGTATCTGTGATCGGAGAACGAGTGTTCATCCGACACTTTCCAATTCGAGATCTTATGATGAATGGTATCTGAGACAAGAGTAATATCTAATACTTCCTGTCGGTTTTTAGTGATGAAGGTAGGTTCATTACCCACATTACTTACTATAAGGTTAGTACTTAAGATAAAATCAAAAAGAGACTCACCTCTATCATTGATATCAGTACTTCCCCATACTGTATGATGGGAGTTCGCATCACTCCCAATGATGAGGCAAATCTTCTGCCGTTCTGCATGCGCAATCAGTCTCTCCAGTGTATGACCGGGGAGAGGGCCGAGGTGGTCATGGCCCAGATACGCCGACACTAGCCAGTACGTCTCATTGGCCGTTTCGAGCCTTGCGGCGGTACAGGTAGAGAGTTCCATAACTTTGTTGCATGAACAAAAAAAGAGTCGGGAAGAATTCAAAAAATTGTAAGAAGGGTTTAAAAGGTTGAGTGTTCTGTTTGATTGGGCAAATTGAAGTTTTTCATAAATGTATGATGGTTTTCTGTTTTGAATGATCTTGTGCATAAAAATACAGCATCTTGCATCAAGAAACTGTTGAAAAGAGCACCCAAGAACCAATTTATGGAAATGTGATATGTGTTAATTTCTCCGAAGCCCAAAAATGTATCTTAACATGTCATTGAATGCCACAAGAAGTTTATGTTGGGAATGAGAATCAAGTTTACAATATATAACATTGGCATAGTCAATGAGAGGAACTAGCAGTGTTTTAACATGTCTCAATTTTGTATTTACGGGCGTTATTTTTGAAAATAGCCAAAGCTTGCGCAACCCCCCGTAAATTATTCCAATGGTATGGTTTACTTGATTTTCAGCCGAGAGAGAAGTGTTGATCCTTAAACCAAGACTAATCACAGTGCTCATGAAATTAATTTGAACTTGTGAGAGATACACTGGTGGTAAAAGTAGGGTATTAATCTGATTTTTAGATATCGCGATCAATTGGGATTTAGATGGGTTGAGGGTTAGGCCATTGATAAGGGACCAATCGCAGATTTCTTGAAGGTCCTCATTCAATCTACAAATTAGATCCTCTTGTAATCCAATTGGACGAGACAGATAAATTTGCACATCATCAGCATATAAGTGAATTGATACATTGGAACAAACATTTGGTAAATCGTTGATAAAAAGGCAGAATAAAATAGGTCCCAAAATAGAGCCTTGCGGAACCCCCATCCGCAGATTCAAAAATTCGGAAACCATTTGATTGGCCTTTACCCTCTGGTACCTATTAGTCAAATAGTTTTTAATTAGGTTCACCGCTCTATCATGAAAGCCAAAGTAGCGCTTCAATTTCATGCAGAGAATTGTATGATTAACTCTGTCAAAGGCCTTTGAAAAATCTAGCAGGCAGAGAGTAGTCACATTGCCCAGGTCATATTGAATTCGTATATCATCAAGTACCTTGATCATTGCAGTCTGGCAACTGTGGTGAGCACGGAATCCAGATTGAAATGGGGACAATAAATCGAACCTATTAAGGTGACTAGAGATCTGAGCTGCCAGAATTTTTTCAAACACCTTTGACAGACAGGTTAGGATGCTTATTGGTCGGAAATCAGAGCAAGAGCTTGGATTAGTGTTTTTCGCAACGGGGATGATCTTAGCTATCTTCCAGCAATCGGGAAAATATGAGGATGTTATATAAAAATTTATCAGGTGAGTGAATGAAAATATGACACATAATCATTTTTATGAAGCTTAGAGGCACCCCATCTTCTCCAACAGCATCAGACTTAGGCCGTGTGCCAATTGCGTTAAAATCCTGGTTAAATTTGATCCCATGGCTAAATTTTGACATTACCGAGGTGAATATAGACTTCAAAATTTAACCTGCTCAGGAGCTCGTTAAAATTTTAGTCGGTGGTTAATTTTTGACATGTCTATGGGCGCGTTCGGCTGCGTATCTTAAGCGATCCGGATTTGTTTGTGTTGTTGTAAACCCTTATAAAAAAACAGCTGAGGGGGATGAATGTAGATAAATATTTTATTTTGCTATCAAGATGTCATGAATCCTATCGGGAAAGATGAAAAATGGAGAAAAAAACTAAAATTAAATGAAAGGATTAAGAAATATAGACAAAGACCTTATAATAAATTTAAGTATGCACTCAAGAAGAAGTTTGAATAACTTGAGATAAATCCTTGATAATGTAAAAGAATCAATAAAATTTATTGAAAATACTTTTTCAGATGATTCATTCATTTTGCAAACTGATATGTTTGCGAACTATCATTACTGAGAAAAATGCAACAACAAAACTAATGGGAAGTGAATGTAAAAAAAAAAATCCCATTTAATCCAATTGACACAGCAAAAACCTTAAATTTTACTCACCCCTATAAAAAGGGATAACATTTAACTGGGATCAAATTTAACCAGAATTTTAACGCAATTGGCACACGGCCTTAATTGATTTTAAGCTTTCAAATACCTCATACTCAGATACAACTTCGAACTCAAATTCCGTTGTTGTGACGTTAAGAGTTTCAAGGTTTGGTAAAAGTACTTCTTGAGGTAATTCACTTGGAATCAGAGCTGTAAAGTAATTAAGTATTGGTACTTAAGTACAATTTAAGTACAAATACCTTGTACTTAAAAATTTTAAGTACCAGTACAATTCCTTGGTACTTGTACTTAAAAATTTCAAGTACCAGTACCGGTACTTGTACTGGTACTTTAATTCCACAAAAGTACTTGAAATTTTTGTATTGATTACATTTGTACTTTTGAGATGTACTTAAATACTTTTCAATTCCTTTTTAATTCCAAAAGTACTTTAATTCCTTTTAATTACTTTTAATTCCTTTTCGAAAAAAAATACTAGGTCTTAATAGTACAGTTAAAATAGGATAAATTAAACAAAAAAATTAGTACCATCATGAAACTTGGTGAAAACGTTTCATGTACTATGAGAATGAAAAATCAAAAGAGTCTATAAAATATTTCACATGGAAGGGTGTTTTTTTAGGGGGAGAGGGGGGAAGTTGTGGTGTATCAAACAGAAAAATTAACTTTGATGTAACATATTCATATGACACATGTTTTTATGGTAGTTTTAAATGTTGAATCAAATGAAACCAAAATCAAGTCGATACGGCCTCCGTGAAAAAAGTTATTGTCATTTTTATGTAAGGACGACTATATATTCAGTATAAAAGGCTTGTTCTCGCCAGCTCATCAGCTCTCTCGTTTCCCTGTACATCACTGACCGGGAACTTAGCAGAGTCTTATGTTATGCTGCATGCCAAGAACCCTAAGCTCTTCGCGACAGCAAGCCACAAGCTTCGAATATCAGTTGCAGAAATTGCTTTTATTGCTGCTTGGCTATCAATAAAGAGGGTGATATCAGCTCGTGGTATCGCCATCATTGATATTTGCGTAGCTTCTTTTATCACTGCCAAAACCTCGACTTGGAAGACACTGCAAAATTCCGGAAGTCTGAAGGAGCTAGCTAGTCCCAGATTTTCCGAGAAAATTCCTGCACCAACTCCAGTGCCTATCTTCGAACCATCAGTGAAGATAGTTATCGTAGATTCATTACTGAAAGGTTGGTTGTTTTCCCACTCCTCTCTATTAGGAAAAGAGGTAGGGAAGGGTCTGTTGAAGTTTAAATGGGATGTTGTGTAGTCTGTGCAAACAATATTTCCCACATATCTCTGCAGAATATTAGTATGACCCGAAGTGCTTTGCTTCCATCATTTATTCTGACTTAGCCGCAGGGCACTGTATGCAGCAGATTCTTGCACGAATAGATCTAGGTATCTCAAGTTGAGTATCGCTTCCAGTCCCGCTGTGGGAGTGGTTTTCAACGCCCCCGTAATACCTACGCATGCTTATCTTTGAACTTTCGTCAAGGTTTTCAGGTTTGTTGCTTTCTCTGATAATTTTTGGATTGAGTCCCCAGGATTTTCCAAAGATCTTGTTGCAGGAATAGAACGAAACGATAGCTTTCTTTGCTCTTTCTTTAGTGTTGAGACTCCAGTTCAGTTTCTTATCAAGGATCATACCGAAGTATTTGGCCTGATCCGAGATGAGGGTACCATTTTAGCCACAGGTTTTATGTTACTAATCGCAGCATAACCCCAACCCTCAAAAAAACACCGTTTAACCACAGATATTTTTAAAGACTCTTCTTCTTATTGATTTTCATGACAAATGAACCATTATTGACAAATTTCATCGACGGACTTTATTTTCAACTGGTTTTCGGTAATATTTGACTTTTATACTGAATATATAGTCATCCTTACATAAGAATGACAATAACTTTTTTCACGGAGGCCGTATCGACTTAATTTTGGTTTCATTTGATTCAACATTTAAAACTACCATAAAAACATGTGTCATATGAATATGTTACATCAAAGTTAATTTTTCTGTTTGATACACCACAACTTCCCCCCTCTCCCCCTAAAAAAACACCCTTCCATGTGAAATATTTTATAGACTCTTTTGATTTTTCATTCTTATAGTACATGAAACGTTTTCACCAAGTTTCATGATGGTACTAATTTTTTTGTTTAATTTATCCTATTTTAACTGTACTATTAAGACCTAGTATTTTTTTTCGAAAAGGAATTAAAAGTAATTAAAAGGAATTAAAGTACTTTTGGAATTAAAAAGGAATTGAAAAGTATTTAAGTACATCTCAAAAGTACAAATGTAATCAATACAAAAATTTCAAGTACTTTTGTGGAATTAAAGTACCAGTACAAGTACCGGTACTGGTACTTGAAATTTTTAAGTACAAGTACCAAGGAATTGTACTGGTACTTAAAAAATTTCAAGTACAAGGTAATTGTACTGGTACTTGTACTTATGCTTTAAGTACACAGGTCTGCTTGGAATAAAGCTACGATTAAGCGTATCTGGGTCAGGAAAAGAATGAACAACTTGCTTTCTCCCTACTCCAATAGAGCGAAGGTTATTCCAAAGTCGACGAGGAGGTTGGTTTGAATCCAGTTTTGATATTGTAATATTTTCTCAGGTTCGTTAATAAAACTTATTTACTTTATTCAAAACGTCCACTTATTTATTTCGCAAAATAAAACACTTTACTTTTCTTACTACAAACAAAACGATTTATTCTTCACCACTGAATTAATTCACAAACTTTACTTTTCACTTTTATTACAACCAACTTTATTCATTCACGATTAAAAACAAACTGTGTCGCTGCCGTTCAAACCTGTGCCTTTTATACTTGTTTTCCAAACTCTCGAAATAAGGAGAACGTTCTGGTCTCTGCTTCCAGAGCTTTCCGTAGGGGAAATTTCCCAATAATTTCCCTTCCAAAAGCTTTTATTTGACAGCTGGTAAATCTGCTATAATCCGGCAGATGGCGCTTCCTTCGTTTGAGAGTTGCTATAATTATAGCTACTAAGGGCATGTTTGCACTGTGACCGTAAGCTTTATTGTGTTCGTTTGTTTGCTTTTCGGAGTCGTTATAGTTCAAATTTGGAAAGTCATTACACTGCCCCCCTCTTAGGATTGATCGTCCCGAGCAAATCCATCACTTCCTTCACCATTATAACGATGTAAACGGTCGATGTGAACTACTTTTATTTTGCCTCTTAATCCTCTCCGAATGCGGTAGACGCCATCGTTTACTCGTGTTACAACAGTATAAGGGCCTTCCCAATTTTGTTGAAGTTTCAGTGACATTCCCCTCCGACGCTGGGAATTATAAAACCAAACAAGGTCTCCCGCTTGGAATCCTGTCCTTGTTGCTTTTTTGTCGTACCGCTTTTTCATCCGACCACTTGATGGCTTCATATTTGCCCTTGTTCTTTCCTGAACGTCACTCAGCCTTTCTTCTTCATTTCCCTTATCACTCCGATTCATGGGGCCAGTCTGTTGAATTTGCACTATCCTTTCGTTGTTCTTCAATGCCTTCTGCTGAGTTTTGATTGTCAGGATACCGTCCATTGAAACCGTTGAGATGACATCTTTGGCATCATACCCCTTTGGTAGCTGGTACTTCCGTACAAACTGACGACTGATGTAGCCATGTTCATCTTCACGTTCATGATTACCTTCCACTACCACGCTGTTGCCAACAGTTTTGACCATTAACTCATTTGGCTTGAAATGGCTGACATCCATGCACACTTGAAATCCGTCCGTTCCAACTTTGTAGTTTTCTTTGGAATCACGCTTGTCACCCTTTTGACGGATAGGAGTTAACTGCAGCGGAGTCACTTTTGGGCGATATATATAGCTTCCCGAGTCATCCTTTGGGGCAGTCCTCATTTTCCTTTTACTCCAATCGTAAATGGGATCGGCTCTCAGTCGCTGGATGGAAACAACTTCCTTTTCTTTTTCATGCGTGCAATTATTGTAGTCTGGTTTCCATGGTCTTCTAGGTGGCAATCTGCATTGGCGTTGGAGATGTCCAGTCCTGTTGCAATTCCAACATGGAGGTTTTCTAGGTGGCAGTCTGCACTGGCGTTGAAGATGTCCGGTCTTGTTACAGTTCCAGCATCGAGCAGGTCCATCTCGCTGGTTTCTTTGGAACGCAGTTCTCTGGCAACAACACTCCTCAATTTCTAGTTCTCTTACCCGATGGACTCTTTGAGAAGCCTGTTCTGCTGCTTCCATAGTGAGGGCGAATGCTAGTGCTTCAGGAAGCGTGCGTTTGCCAGCAGTTCGAATTGCTCGCTGAAGGTTGATGTCAGATACAGCACGAACAAAGGCTTCTGTTGCGAATTGATTGATGATTTCATCTCCTGCAGCTGGATACGCCAGGTGCGCCAACCGTTCGATGTCTGCTTGGAGTTGTTGCAGAGTTTCTCCTCTTTTCAGGACTCTGGAATTGAGTTGGACGCGGAAGACTTCTTGCATATGGCCATCTCCAAAGCGTTTGTCAATGGCCTGAACGAGAGCACTGAAGTTGCCATTTTTATCTGCTGGTATGCTTTGTAACATCTCAGCAGCAGGTCCTCTGAGGGCAAGCGTTAGAGCTATGCATTTGTCTTCCTCATCCCAGCCATTTGTTGCTGCGGCTGCCTCAAACTGCTTCTTGTAGATTGACCAAGAAGTTTGCCCATCGAAGGTTGGTGGATGCATCTCTTTTTTCTTCGGACAGTCGCCAGAACTTTCTCGAACCTTCATTTTCTTTACTTTATCTAATTCCTTTGTAATGGATTCGATTTTATCTTCGAACTTTGCTTCTACTGTCGACAATTGCTTATCGACATTAGACAATTGTTGATCGAGAGTTAACAATTGTTTATCGATAGAAGAAAATTGCTTATCGACACGCTCGTCAAGGGCAACAATTCTACTGTCAAAGGCATCTAACTTACATTCGAGCATGTTTGTCTGTTTTTCCAGCAGACACTTTTGTTCTTGGCTTTGTTGCTCGAATCGTTCGAGAAGATTCTTTTGTTCACTCCGTTGTTCTTGGCTTTGTTGTTCGAAACGTTCGAGAAGATTCTTTTCCTGACTATCAAATTTTGCAAGCAGCTGAGACAGCATATTGGTCATGCCCGATGTACTTACTTGCTCTTGCTGTTCTTCCATTTCAATGTCGAATATAAACGTGTCCGGGTTTTTTCCACATCTTCTTAAATCTTCTTGCAGACGAATTATAAGATCATTCTTTGTTCCAGCAGTAGGAAGATCTCGTTTATTCAGTTCTGCCTTTAGTTCCACTAAATTTAAATCATTCAAAGATTTACCGATTGTCTTTTTTTTTTCACTTTCCACACAATAAATTTACTGAGTGCACAAATAAAATAAGTTTTATCCCACTTCTGACACCAATGTAATATTTTCTCAGGTTCGTTAATAAAACTTATTTACTTTATTCAAAACGTCCACTTATTTATTTCGCAAAATAAAACACTTTACTTTTCTTACTACAAACAAAACGATTTATTCTTCACCACTGAATTAATTCACAAACTTTACTTTTCACTTTTATTACAACCAACTTTATTCATTCACGATTAAAAACAAACTGTGTCGCTGCCGTTCAAACCTGTGCCTTTTATACTTGTTTTCCAAACTCTCGAAATAAGGAGAACGTTCTGGTCTCTGCTTCCAGAGCTTTCCGTAGGGGAAATTTCCCAATAATTTCCCTTCCTTCGTTTGAGAGTTGCTATAATTATAGCTACTAAGGGCATGTTTGCACTGTGACCGTAAGCTTTATTGTGTTCGTTTGTTTGCTTTTCGGAGTCGTTATAGGTCAAATTTGGAAAGTCATTACAATATAAAAAATCTTTTTTTGGCTCTGCGAGTAATAAACGTAGCCTTATTACGAGAACGGCAAAAGAGTTCCCAATTCAAACTCAGAGGTAAACCAAGGACAGTTCCTACCAGAGAATATGAATTACCAAGAAGCCAATCTTTCGTACGTTTCACCCCCCAAAACCCATTTGTTTACATTGTTGTATTTGTAATTTCACTTCGTGTCGATGAATAGATGTGAATTGCAACAACAATTTAACGCGGTGAGTTTAATTTGTTTTGACAGTTCGATTCTTTTTTCCAAATTATTTAGTTTGTCCCTCTTTTTTTTAATATTAATTCTCAACTGTCTAGCTCAAATGTTCAGCATGCTAGAGCGGCCCACCGCCCACAGGAAAGGAAAATATCCAACAAAAATCTTCTGATGCAGCGAGGGATGTTGGCGGTAGCAGCATGCAACACGCTAAGTCAATGGCAGCGGCTATAAAAAAGCCAATCGGCAGTACTGTCCAGAAAACATTCGACAAAAAGTCCCAGGCAAATTAAAATTGGATGCCCTTGATAAAACTATAAAAACGTCCCAAATGCGAATAGAATTATCGCTTCAACAAACCCCACCAATAATCCTCCTGTGACTACCGATAACATAAAGACTGAATCAAAACCAACGACTTATGATACAACGTCCGTGGCGTTTCTCTTGAGGGGCCTCCATCAGTCCAAGGCGGATTTGGAAGAGAGGTTCGTTTTAACGAATCGTATCTCATTTGCAAAAAAACTTAAAAGTAAATTCATAGTTTGGCCCCATTTAATAAAAATGGGCTAAAGATTAAACAAAAAATAATGGTTATATCGTCTTAAATACTCTCAAATCATTACATGTGCTATACCTATTTCTAGAGAGCACCGAATTATTTCAGTTAAATAAACTATTTCCAGTGGATGGATTTTTATAGATTTTGGATATTTTTATGTCACATGCCATTGATGCTAACTACAAAAGATTTGCTATTACAATAGTGTATTGTTCTGAAAAGAAAAATCAAAAAGAACTTAATTAAAAATTAGAAATATTTTTATTTTATTTATTTTAACTAAAACTAATCACTGATCTAAGCCGCTCCGTATTTCTTGTGTAAGAACGCATTGGGGAGTTGTTCGATCAACAAAATTGGATTCACTCCAACGGCAACAAGTTCATCAAAACTTAACCACGCCAGATGTATAAAATGCTAAAAAAAAAAAACTTATTATTAGGCGATTTTTGCTAATTAAATAAACAAACACCAAAATTATACCTGATAGTTTTTCTCAAATTTAAGTTTTAAACCGGCGACCTTATTTTCCACCATTTTCTTTTTCTTCTCGGCGATTTTTTCGTCGTCGGCTTCGGTTGTACATTTTTCAAGCACAAACAAAGTGGTATCGTTATGCAGAATAAAAATATCGGGATTATTTCGATCCAGAATTTACTATACACAGTGAGTTTCTGTTCCTTGACAAGGAAATCTCTGTCTGTGCAGGTGAAGCACATTTCCTCGATATCATACTCGAAAATTTTTGAATCAGAAAACACTGCTTCCAGTCGAGGAAACTCGTGGTGAATGGATATCGCTGTTGTTGCAGCTGAGGTAAATTCAAATGGTGCTTGTAGTGTTTGTTCTTTTTAATCCACACCGCGATTGTCCGACAAGTTCCTGCTGTGACAAAGTAATTGCCACAATTTGATACTTCCAATAGGTGAATCGTGTCCTTGATGTATTTAGCAGCTTCAATAGTCTGCAAATGATCAGTATCACCGTTGGAAAGTATGCTAAAAACTTCGATCGAATTGTTTATTTTGCTTAGAAACAAAGTGCTAGAGTCACTAGAGAAGAGAATATTTTTACACGCAGTAAACTCTTGGGGCAGGTCTTTGATTCGGGCTAACTGGGAAACATTATTATCCTCTCCAGCTGAGAAGGTGAATATTCGAATTTCAGTCATGTGGAATAGACTAACCTTTTTCCATCCGGCGAAAGTGCACTGCAAGTGATGGGCTGGCCGTGTTTACTTCTCATTTCGAGAAGTTTTTGTGGAGCTTTTTTTAAAACCAAGAGTTTTTTTTCTTCACCTGGTTCCTGTGCTTCGTTTACATCCTCTAAGCTTATCTCTTGTCCGCTAGTGGTTTCTCCTAATCTCCAGATTTCTACGGTATTAGGATAAAGCAGTAGGAGAAGTCTCTTTTTAGCTGCAACACAAACTGCCGGACTTTATAGGAATGGTCCATGTTTAGCTGAAGTCGCCTGTAGTCCTTCTCGAGTAACTGAAGAAATACCAAGATAGCCGTCCATACCAATGGATACGACTTTGTCTCCCATACAAATAAGAGCCTTCACATCGTGGTCATGGACATTCCGCTGGCGGTATTTTACCCATTTGTGTAGGGTGACGTCTTCCTTTTTTATTTCTGTCAAAGCATAAATTCTTATGATAGGATCGATGCCTGAACAAATCAACTTGTTTTCCTCATCGTTCACAGCCACCGCTAGCACTGCGGCTTTCAGCACGGAATGCTCCTCGATAAAAGTTGCGTTCTTCCCGTCCCATACAGTGACAATGCCGCGCGAGTCCCCAGTAATTATGGTCATGTCAACTCATCGGCCAAAATCTCAGCAATGGTCTTTTGTTCCTTCACGTGCCTCAGTGCAAAGCAGCCAAATAGCTTGGTTGACACGACGAAGTGAAGAGACGTCGGCAGCTTGACGACGCACAGTACCAGCACGACCGATACGGGTCGAGTCTTCACGTGGACAAGAGTTTATGATGGCACTCACAAGTGTCTGAAGAGGGTTCTCACCAGTCAGCAAATGGAGGATCTCAAACGAATGCTTGACAATGCGCACGGACATAAGTGCCTTGCCATTATTGCGTCCCTTCATCACCAGGGAGTTAGTCAAACGTTCGACAATTAGACATTGTGCCTTGCGGAAACGTTTGGCAGCATAGCGACCAGTGGAATGAGGCAAATAACGAGCAGGGAAATATCGCTTACGGTTACATCATCGCAACTCCATCTACCAAAGAGTTTGATATCGGGAAGTTCGGCCGATTGTGGCAGTGAGGTTGTATCTAGAACTGCTAGTGGCTCTGCCTCAACTGGCTGCTCTCCTTCAAAATTTTCAACACTTTCAACGTCAGCCATTTATCAAAAAAAAAATCAACCGATGCAAACAGCACGAAAAATGAAAACTTAAAATTAATTAAACAAATTTCACTTCAATTTTACAAATGTCAACAAAAAAAAATGAAAAAATGACGTTTCGGAATTCACCTCGGAACTTTTTTATCAGGGATGCGTTTGAAATGTTGTCCCTAGAGGTGAGGTCACAATTTTTGATATTTCTGTTCTGTTTTTATATTCTGCATTGACTGTATTATGATTATATTAAAAAAGCACGGCTATTGATCAATAATAGTTTTATATGGGTTGAGGTCATAATTCTGTATGTGTCAAAATTCGGATTGCAAAATTCTGTAATCAAATATTCGGTATTTCAAAATTCTGTAAGTGCCAAAATTCAGTTTTCAAAATTCTGTATTCCAAAATTCTGTAAATCTAAAATTCTGTATTTCCAAATTCTGTGTATACATAATTCTATATTTCAAAATTTTGGATCTCAAAATTCTGTAATGATACAGAATTTCGGAACAAAAGTGCGCACTTTTTTCATTATCAAAAAATGAAGAGCTTTAAGTGAGACTGAGTATTTAAAAAGGTTACCCGGAGGCCACTTGAGCAAGTACTCGCTAGCGAGTTGGGTACATACATTAATTGTCAAATCACTCGCCACTCTACTCGCTTCTCAACTGGCTTCAAAAAAGGCAAGTCAGTTGGCTAGCGAGTAGGAAAAGTTTCGATGTAGCTAGCGATTACTCGCTCGTGTGGCCTCAGGGTTAGTCAAGAGTCTTCATCTTTATTAAATTACTAGCTGGCCCAGAATAACGAACTACAGAATAACGCCCCGTTCCCTTTTAATATGCATTATATTAATAGGCGTGTTTTATTGGAAAAATGTCTGCTGACACAATAAAATTGTTTAGTAGTTATATAGTAGTTTTATTTTACGAAATTTAGGATGGTTATGATGGTTTTACTACCTTGCATGAATACCCTTACGCCCATATTATTGACTCGTTTAATCCAGATTAAAACTTAAATCCAGATTAAAAGTAATTTAAATCCAAAAACAGATAATGTCTTCAATAATTATTGTCAATGAATATTGATCATATAAGGGCCCTTAAGAGTTTTATTTCAATGAAAAATATAAAATTTAACTGAAAATATATTTCAGGTATATTAATTAGTGAACTCTTCGAATGAACTATACTATCAATTCCTGAACTTCCCTACTATTTTCCGAACTATATTATCGCTTTTGTCATTTATTGACATTTCAAACGTGACACGCAATCTCAAGTGGTGTTCAGACAGTCCTCACGTCAAAGTGAGTCGCCTCATATGAAGCCTGTCTAAACGTAATCCTAAAAATGTAAGCAATTTATTTCTTCAAAAAGAATGTTAAATAACTTACTTTAACTAAACTATACTTTTAAATTAAGAATTATGAGTCTAAATTTACATTTCTGTGTTATTCATTATGATTTTCTAGCAAATAAAGATATCAATTGCAGATTCGCAACAAAATTGGCGCGGATATAAAATGGGAAAGTTTGTATGGAGAGCGAATCGTTTGCGGTTTCACTAATATCAAATTTAATGAACAAAATGTCGGTGGTGCAGGTAATGTTACCGACAGTCGTTCTATTTTCTATCTCGAATTCACTAATAGCTAAAATCTCGAAAATGAGTTGAATCGTGGCAAAAGCTCATTCGCCGAATTGACTAATAGAGGTGATAATTTACTTGACGAATTTTTTTTCTTCTTTACAATTTTGTATAGTAAAAAGACACAGATGTATGAAAGGAATTCCTTGATTTTACTAACTATCTTATATCCGTCACCTACAGCCACCTTTTTATCTAAAATTGTTCCAAATCTTCATTATAATTTGTATTTAGATGATATATAAGGTGAAGTTAGCACTTTGAAGTTCGTTCTATCCGTTTTTATACTCTTTGAACATGTCCACGATTTTCAAAAATAACCGACAGATTAATTCACCACCCTATCAGAACTGTGGTGAATGGAGCAGTTGGTTCTATGTGTGCGTTTTTCACTGTTTTTCACTAATACTTTGCAAATCTAATACATCAGCTGTTCGCTTCAGCTTGTAGGCAAATCAAATTGACAGCTCAGGATTGGCTTCTCTGTTTCATATTCTCTGGTTCCTACTGCGAACTAAAACCGTTTTAATAGGAACATGCTTATCGAATAACTCAAGAACCAATGATTGGAAGAATCTAACTTTTTCATTGGCACTTGAGAAAAAATGACATTGACTCCAGGGGTAGTTGATGGCATCATTATGCAGCTCAAAGTTATTTATGGAAGACAGGTCTCTGAATTGGAAAGTTGAAGGTGTATGGACATGCGAAAACGCAACATTGTAGGTGCAAAACAACAAATCATGATCAGATATACCATCTAAGGACAATTGGTCTTGTAGAAGAACATATGATGGATCCGAAACTATCATTAAGTCAAGGAGACTAGGAGTAGAATTAGGAGCAAAACGGGTAGCATAAGAGTTGGATACAGAAAGTGCAGCTGTTGCGATCTCATCTCTAAGTTGATTAGCACGAGAATCGTAAAGCAGAAGGTCTGCATTGAAATCTCCGCAAATAATGATATGTTCATAGGACAAAGAAAATTCATGAAGAGTTGTGAACAAGGGTTGAGGGGAAAACCTTTTATTTGGGTATTGGGTTGTAACCAACACCTAAAAGGCACTTAGTATTCCCGTCGGCTATCTCCACAAACAGATACTCTATACCAATATCTTCTGATTTTTTTAGGACCCTACAAGAAAGAGAAGTTTTACAATATAGTGCAACTCCACCACCCATAGTGACGGTAGATCTATCATTTCTTATTAATTTATAATTATTAGTATCATATACACTACACGGAACTTCAGGCTTAAACCATGTTTCTGTAATGCATATAACATCGACACCCGATTCATCAAACAATACCTTGAGGAAGTCTAATTTATTCATGTTTAAACTACGAGCATTAATACAACATATTTTGAATACTTCATGAGCATTAGAAAGAATTTTAATTACTGATTTTATAGAAATGCTATAGTCCGTGCACACCGAAAGAGACTCTCCACCCGACATTATAAAATTATGAAAAAGGGAAAAATTAAAAAAAGAAGAAGTAATAATTTAAAAAGTGAAAAATACACAAAAAAAGTAAAAGAGAATGGAAACAAATTAGAAGAGAAAAAAAGAAGAGACAAAAAAAAGAAAAATAACAAAGAAAATCAAATAGCAAAATAAAAAATTAAAAGAAGATTCTTAAAAAAAAAAAATATATATGAATAGTTTGAATAAAACAGGCTTTCACAGGAAAAAAAATGATTTTAAGCAAATTTTTTACAGTGTAAATAAAAATAAATTAAATGAACGTTTAAAATAACTAAAATTATAAAGTTTTTTTTTTTAGTGTAAATAAAAAGATAACTTTACAAATATAAATATATGTTTGATTAGGTAGATATGTAGATGAATGTATATGTATGTACCAGTGACGAAGCGTCCATATATTGAGTGGAATGAGTGCTTCCGTAAGACAGTTCACAAAATGCTCATAGCAAAGAATTATAATACTCGAAAATTCAAATTGTAGATACATTAAATACAATTACATCATTAACCTATTATTATAGTATGTCAACGATTTACATTTTCTTAATATCTAATATTAATAAATTATCTCTTATATTAATTAATTATTTCCCAATATTAGGTATTACATATCACGGGAAATGATTATTATCTTTTAATAAAATCACTCACGAGAACAACGCTTAAATCCGCACATCATCTAACGAAACCCACAAATTTCCATTCTACGCCAAGCCAAGCCATTTGAGAATGCGAAACATCACTCCATTCTCCATTATAAAATACTATACGAGAGTTTTTGCTCTAGAATGCGCAACAGCTTGGCATTCTCTGATTTTACCTGCTTAACTCAAATTCCGTCCAAAATTCAAAGTAAAATCTGATGATTTCTTTCTGTTTGCCCAACGTGTGAAGAATGAGTTGAGTGAATTCATTATGAAAATTCAATAGCAAAACTAAAGAAGTATTGAGTTGTTTCCTGCCGCACATTCCTAATGAAAAAGGGGTAGTTTTAGTTTTATACTTTGGATCTTCGGTGTTGTGATTGTGTGTGTGTGAATGCAAATCGTATATAGTGTTTCATCCATAAGAAATGCATTGATTGGTGTTTTTTTTTCGATTTGATTAAGTTTTTTGGGAGATATTGTTTTGTTTGTGATTGCTTTGGCGTTTTGCTTAATGCTTATGAGTACCTGCAAATGCATAGCAAAGAGTATTTCAAATTAATTATTTCGGCTAGAGGAAATACATTTTTTATACTCTTTATAATATTATTAGGCGCAAGAAAGCGGTATGATATAAATTCTAAATTAAAGGACTTTTATTTTTTGAGTTTTAAGTTGTTGCTTCCGCTTCCGAAAAAGTCACGCCTCGTGCCTGGTATGTACGTATTATGTATAGAAGTTCTGCTACCGATGACATTCAAAGTGGTTGAGTGCTGATTATAGCTGAGAGCATATTTGACTGGATTCTTACCTCACTTACTACGTTTACATGTGGTGTTGAAGCGAGCTTGAAGCTCGCTTCAACTCTTTGTATACCTGGCTCGAGTTGAAATGAGCTTGATTCGACTCGATTCCGCTCGGGGAGCTGAGTCGAGTCGAAATTTGTGACGAAAAACCTGGGTCGAGGAGTTGGCCTTACAGATAATACACTTTGGTCTGTTTATTTGTATGTTTGTCTTCAAATATAGTTTTGTTTAAATAGATAAGTGTAGTAAAGTACTCGTGTTAATTCAATTATATTTGCTTTGCATTAAAATAAATACATTAATGCCATTAATTTTTCTGGAATCTCAATACCATTTCAACTCAACTCTAAATGGAGCACTCAACTCAAGTAACGAAAAACCTGGGTTTAATATTCGACCCTATTTCAACTCGAGCTCTCGATTCTGCTTGTAAACGTAGTAACTGTCGTCAATAGTTTTTTTTACATAGACCAGGCCATTTCTCGTTCTAACTGAGAATAAAATACCCTCTTTTCTAAGTTGGATTGCATGTCGCAGCAAAGAACTGTTTTGTGGTGTTAGGCTCTCATTGATGTAAATGCGTAAGTTCTTAGAGTTATCATTCGACGTAGAGGGGAGATCACTATGCAGCTGGGCGACGGTCAGACCATTGTTTTTGGTGAAAGCAGAGAGTAGAGCTTTCTTTTCAGCCGGGGAAGACAACCTTATAAGTAAAGGGCTATCATTGTTGCTGTTCTGAGTTCGCAATCGAAATGCATCGAAGTGGGGAGTAATTTGATGCTGTAATTTTCCTGCAATTGTTTTCGCAAGATCAATTGGATTCTCGTTAATGGTGAAAGGCAGACCGCGGACAATGACATCACTAAGACGCTGTTGACGATGGAAATCTTCAAGTTGGTCTTTAATTAACTGATTTTCACTGCGTAATACATTAAGTTCACTCTCACATTCCTGCAACCGATCACATAAGGCAGATATGGTTTTTTGAATTTCATCTTTGATTTCTCTCTCAAAGTCAGAAAGCAGTTTTTGGAATTTATCAACTAGGTTAGATTCAAATCCACGTAAGTTATCGGGGATCTTATTGTTTGCATTATTTGCAGTGGAGCTTGATTTCAAACTTGCCTTTGATGATGATTTACTTTTTATTTCATCAGAGATTTGTTCGGTGGTTGCATTTTTTTTTGGGAGGGCTTGTTGTATCTTGGAGCGTGTTTTGCATGATGCTTTGGCGGATGAGTTAACAGCGGGAGAGGTGGCGGTGGTGATGTTAGATGTGGTTGATTTATTTTTGTTTATGTTGATGCTGCTGGTTTTGTTAGTATTTGAAGTACTGGTACTGGGTGTTGTTAAGGTGACGGAGCTATTTACAGGTGTGTTGGTGATTGCTGGTATGTGGGTGTTGGTGACGTTGTTAATAGGAGTATTGGGTGTATTAATGGTGCTGATAGTGTTGGCGATGGACAAACTTGTGTTAGGCATGGTGAAATGTAAGAGATTATAGGCGCGAAAATACGACAGATGAGAAATTATTAATGTTCAATTTAATCTAACTTATTTTGCATTAAAAAACGCTGGATCGAATAGTTAATGTAAATTAAATTAGCAGAATAAGAATTAAACTATTTATCAACTTTATTTAATTAAAAACCCGGTTAAAAAGGCTTCAGATGTCAGGAGCAAAATTAATACACGTCGTCATTACTGACTTGCCAACTTCTACTTATTTCCTTGTACGGCGAAGGTAGATACGAGCAGGTTGAGCGTGAAATGCTTCACCTTAAGATCAGTATCCTGGGCATCAGCGAAACTAGATGAAGAGGAAGAGCCGTATACAGAGCTGACTCTGGGCAAACGAGAATGCTCTATTCCGGGGAGGATGAAAGAGAGGGTGGCCAAAGGCTGCATGGTGTCGGAATTATGTTGAACGAAGAAGCGAGGCGTAGTCTAATATCCTGGGCGCCCATTTCTACAAGAATAATGACAGCAAGGTTCCGTTCAAAAATTCGCAACGTCACAATAATTCAGTGCTACGCCCCCACAAATGAAGCGACCGAGGAAGACAAAACCACTTTCTACACTCATCTTAACTCAGTTTACAGTGGTGTTCCAAGAGCCGACATCATAATTGTCATGGGAGATCTCAATGCCTAAGTCGGATCAGACAACTACGGTCTGGAACGCGTCATGGGAAAAATGGCTTGGGGTCACGAAATGAAAATGGCGATTTGCTGGTCGATTTTTGTAACGCTAATCGTCTTGTACTGGGTGGGACTGTGTTTAAACATAAGACTTGCAACAAAATCACCTGGGTACATCCGGATGATCAAACTGAAAACCAAATTGACCACATCATGATTCAGCAGCGATGGAGGAAGTCAATGTGCGATGTTCGAAGCATTAGAAATGCCGACATGAGAAGCGACCACCATTTGGTTCTCATGAGTCTCAAGCTACGAACTGCAGCTGTACAACGTCAATCACAGGGTGCAGCAAGGAATTCGAAGTTCAATACAAATGCTTTAAGTGATCCCAACATATGTCGTAACTATGTCACCAACCTTAACGACAGAGCTTCGTCATTAAACGGAATACAACATTCAACAATTGATGAGATGTGGGGTGATATAAAAGGTGTTTTTATGGATGCTGGATCCGAAACTGTACCCAAGCAGTCGAGAGTTAGAGACTCTTGGATATCCCAAGACACCTGGGATAAAATCGAGCTTTGCAAATCGTTGAAGATGCAAATAAATGCTGAAGCGGATGCTCAACGAAAGGCTGAATTGCGAAGAGAGTATCGCTTAGCACATAAGATGGTCTATCGCTGTGTGAGACGTGACAAGAGGGTGAGGTTAGACGGTCTCGCAGAAAATGCGGAAAACGCTGCAAGAAGAGGAGATATGAGGGAATTGTACCAAATATCCAAAAAAGTTGTCGGGAAGAAAAGCAACACCAATCATCCTGTAATGGATGTGGATGGTACACTTTTGGTATCAATCGAGGATCAGCTGCGCAGGTGGAAGGATCACTTTTGTGTCTTGCTCAATGAGGATTCTGTCGAGCAGAGTGCTGAAGTGCCCCAGCTTAACGACATGCGTAGATCATATAGGGGTATTGACATCGAATCCCCTACAGTACTGGAAATTCAATCTTCGATAAATCTTCTCAAAAACAACAAAGCAGCTGGACTTGACGGTATACCAGCCGAGTTTCTGACCATGTCAGAACGGCTAGTATTCTACACCCGTTGATACAAGCTGTGTGGGAAAACGAAATCTATCCCAGCGACTGGAAGGATGGTGTAGTTGTTAAGTTGCCAAAGAAAGGTGATCTTAAGAATTGCAACAATTGGTGAGGTATTACAGTTTTGTCCGTTTTTCCAAAATTAATGGCAACCATCATTCTGGAGCGGATAAAGGTTAGAATCGAGTCTACACTCAAGAGGCATCAAGCTGATTTTCGGAGTGGGCGGTCTTGTGTCGACCATATCAACACTCTGCGTATCGTTCTTGAGCAGTCTGCGGAGTTTCAATCGCCGCTTTACCTCATGTTCGTGGATTTTGAGAAGGCCTTTGACCGAGTCAAACGTGAATGTACATATATGGAGATCACTTCTTGGTAGAGGAATTCCCCCAAAAATTGTTGCCAGTAAGTTAGTCCTATAACAACGCAAGATGCTTTGTTTTACACAATGGGCAGCTATCCGACTCTTTCGAAGTGCGGCAGGGTGTAAGACAGGGAGATGTTCTATCGCCAATTCTCTTTCTACTGGCGATTGACGATGCTTTGACGGCCAGCGTTGGAACAGCAGAGAGGCAGGGCATTCAATGGAGACCGTTTGAAAGGCTTAGCCACTTAGACTATGCCGATGATATATGTCTCTTGGATGTGTCAAGCTTTGAAGGTAAAAGGAGAGCCGAGTGGTCTTAAAATAAATAGCAAAAAGACAAAAATAATGCTCACAGGCCGCTCCACACATCAGCGTATTTTAATACAGGAGACGCCAGTTGAAGCGGTTGAACAATTTAACTACCTTGGAAGTATTGTTTCAGCAAATGGTGGTACTGATCTGGACGTTCAAAGTAAAATAAATAAAGTTCGCGCAGCCTTCGGTTCTCTCTCCCAAATTTGGAAATCATGTCAAATCTCCTTGCGCACAAAGTTGAGATTCTTCGAATCCAATGTCAAATCCGTGCTGTTATATGCTTGCGAAACCTGGAAAGTCACGACTACCATCTCAAAGAAATTGCAGGCTTTTGTGAACCGTTGTCTACGCCATATTCTAAAAATTCGCTGGCCACAAATTATATCAAACGAGGAGTTGTGGCGCAGGACAAGTCAAAAGCGGCTGGACGTTGGCATAAGAAAGCGTAAATGGCAATGGATTGGTCACACACTGAGGAAACCAAACGATGAAATTGCAAAGCAGTCATTTGAATGGAATCCTCAGGGTGCACGGCGGGTTGGAAGACCAAGAACAACATGGAAATCAACAGTTCTAGCAGAAGCAGACTCCCAGAGAAAGACGTGGCCACAGTTAAAATATCAATCTGCAGACCGTGAAGGATGGAAACGATTTGTTGGCGCCCTATGCCCCAACCGGGGTTACAGGACTTGATGATGATGATGAAACCACTTCACAATTTGTAAACTTAAACGTAACTAACTTTAGCTTAATTTAATTTTTTTAATTTTAACCCACTGATTTCGGCGGAATAACTGCGAAGTTCAACGATGGTTCAACCATATACATCGCTACCATCACATACTTGAACCACCATTATAAACCACGGATGTACAACTGGCCCTAAGAAAATCCAGTTTAAACGACTAAAACAGTGACAGTTCTTGCAAAAACTAACCAAACACACCTTTTTTGACATTTGTAAATGTCAAAGTATCATAATGGAGTTTGTACGATACGAAAAAGATAAAAATCGAAACAGAAGGAATTTCAATACAACACAGCACTCCGCATCACATATTCAAAACTTATCACACACAAATCTGAATTTGAATTGAATTGAATTTTATTGAGACTTTTAAATCAGTTACATCGTTTTTCTTATTCTAGCAGTCAATAAAGTTGTACAAAAGTGGCTGTAATGTATGGCCTTCTTTCTCCGTTTTTTTTTGTATGGTTAGCCTCGTGGCGGACATTTGACATATAAGTTTATTATATTGTTAGCCTGCTCTTGCTCAGAAGCATTACATAGCGGTTGCGTGTTGGCTTATAAATGCAACAAATCACACACAAATCTGAATTTTTCTGCCCGTTTGACATCGTTGTGAGGTACAAAATTCACCATTCTTAGGGCCAGTTTGTTAACAGTGGGTTAAATCTGCAACTAGATTATCACTGATTCTGTTAAACCCATATATCTGTGATAATCAGAGAGTTTTTGTTCACACAATTTTCAGTATGAATAATAAATCATAGTTTTTCCAATAATCGTTCCATTTAAAAGTCTATCTGTCAAATCAAATTTTTATTTTTTTCTTACAATATGGACGATGCTCGGTTTCTGTTTATTCATGTTCCTTGTTCGTAGGAATTCGATAGATTTAGTTTCTTTTTTCTATACCTACGCTTTAGGAATAACCAATGATGAACAAACGAAATTCCAGGTAATGTTTGATTAAATCGTGCTAATAAACAGAATTGGCGAGTTAGTGATTTCTCCAATTAAGTGCTCAAATCATGGATTCTCTGTTTAAAATGTTGTTGAACAAATGCATTCAAGGATAATCAACTGGAATAATCATTGTTTTAAGTTGACAAAGTGTGAACAATCTAGCCCTTAGCAAGTACCGAAACCAGGAGGTATGAAGAGAAAATTCCCTTATCGAGTTCTAAATTTCCTACAAGCAACAACCATAACAACCACAGACAAAGTACAAACAAAGAACACGAAGAATGTTTTTCCTTCTTTAAAGTATCGGTTTAAATAAAAAAAATAACCAAACTATTAGTTTTAATAAGTTTTTTTAGAAAAAAATTCTTCGCATCCAAAAAATCTCGCTTCACTCGCCAACGCCTATATTTCGAATAATTTTCTTGTAGCTGCCCTCTATTGTTGGATTCTTTCTGTGAACCCCGTTCAGCAACAAAAACGATTGATGGGTGTGTTCAGGTTGTTGAAGGGAAGGTTACAGCTCGGCCTCTCCTGACCCTTCACCGTCCTCGGTGTCTTCCTCCGCGTCACCGTCATCAACATCAATGCCATCTAGGTCGGGTGTAGCCAAACAGAATAATCTCATTTTCTCCGCTGTGAAAACTGAGTTGAAGGGTTTTGTTGATCTCTGCATACCGGGGATGTCTTCGATGACATATCTGTCGTGGTCCAAAACGTGTGTAACAATATATGGACCCCAATATTTGCGCTCCAGCTTCCTTGACATACCAGTCGATGGTGGTTCGTTTTCGATGAGTACGATGTCATCTTCCTTGAATTTTTGAGGCTTCGAATGCTTGCTATCATAACGTGTCTTCCAGGCGGCTTTACACTTTTCGATGTTTTCCAGTGCTTGTTGTCTTTTAACAGGCATCGGTATGTCCTCTGACGTCAGACAATCATCACTTATAGCATCGATAAGGATGTTCAGCTGAGGATCTCTCAGTTCGAAGTCAAATAATAGCTGGTTAGGTATGAACCCGGTGGTTGAGTTGATTTGCGTGTGCACGGTCCACTGAAGATTTTCTATTTCTAGATCCCAATCCTGATCAACCTCCACGACTGTCCGAAGAAATGACAAAATAGTCCTATTTGCACGCTCAACTTGGCCATTTGCTCTGGGAGTCCTAACGGCGTTCTTGATATGTTGAATGCTGTGTGCTTGACAATAATTCGCAAAAGTTTTTGAGGTGAAACTCGTACCCCGATCTGATATAATCTTCATAGGTGTTCCAAAATAAGATCTAAGCTCGTTCAAAATTCTTAAAACGGGTTGCGTTTTTGTGGTTCGAACAGGTTTAACGATGAGATATTTCGTAAATGCATCTGAGATGGCAACAATGTATTGGTTTCCTCGACGGCTTCGAATAAACGGTCCAAGATGATCAATGTGGATAGTACAGAAGGGAATCGGATCAGTATCCCAAATGTAGAGCTCACCTGCAGCTCTTCCACCGGTTCATTTGTTATACTGACAATTGATACAGGCGGCAATATACTCCTTCACGTACTTCTGCATCCTAGAAAACCAAAAATGTCTTTGGATTCGTTGCATCGTCTTTTCCAGTCCAAAGTGACCATTGTCGTCATGTGCGTACATCACTATACGCCAGCGAATGGCCTTTGGAATCACCAATCTGTTATGCTCTTCCACTCGTCTATATAATCGATTCTTCATTACAATGTAATCCTTAGATAGATGTTCAAAGGGTAGACACGGTGCATTCAAGAGGACACAAGCGTCCACAAGCTTTTTTTCAAAGCGAACCTCTGTCTATCAACTCCTACTCTCACCTCCAAGTGGTGAACATCGGGTGCCTAGTACCTTTAACTGAAGATGGGGTTCCAATCCCTGTGGACGGTTTAAGGGGGCAGCAAACGAGAGAGGGGGGGAGGAATGTTCCCACTAAGGCACTTCTCCTTCATCCAGGCGGCAGCGGAAGAATTCTCAAGATGGAATCAACGGTGGCGTCTACAGTTCCAGTTAGGCTGAACTACTTAGTGAACACCTCATACGGGCTACTACGACATATTCGGAGCTCAGGCTTATAAGGAGCGGTTAATCCGGCTCCCCACCCTTGGAGTTATATTGTAACCTCCAGGTTGGGGGTCGTGCCGACGGGGTGACTTCCCGGCCACGTAAAGCTATCTTAGTTGCGAAGCACCAACAAGCCTCAGATACGGACGGATTTACTGTTGACGAACCAAGCAAACGAAATAAGGACAACGAACTTCGGATCTGCACGTGGAATGTTCTGTCTCTCTATAGACCACGTGCAGCCGAACATTTAGCGGAGGCCCTAGACTGCTACAAAGCAGACATCGCCGCCATCCAAGAAGTGCGATGGGATGGGCCGGGCAAGAGAAAACTGAAAGACTGCGATATCTACTACGGTGACTGTTACAGACCACAAGGGCAGCGTCTCTTTGGATGTGGATTCGTCGTTAGAGGCAGGCTTAGGCAAGAAGTCTTGAGTTTCAACTATGTGAACGAGCGCCTCACGACAATTCGCATCAAGGCTAAATTCGCCAACATCAGCCTGATATGCGCGCATGCCCCCACAGAGGAGAAAGATGACGACACCAAGGACGAGTTCTACGAGCTCCTGGACAAGACATATGAGCAATGCCCTAGCTATGACATTAAAATTGTCTTGGGTGATTTTAATGCCAAACTAGGAAGAGAAGACGTCTTTGGTGGCACAGTCGGAAGATACAGCCTGCACGACACCACCTCCGATAACGGACTCAGGCTAATCGACTTTGCTGCGTGGCGAAACGTTGTGGTAGCTAGTACGCAGTTCCCGCATCTCGATATACATAAGGGGACATGGCGAATTCCTGGTCAATCAACCGCCAACCAAATTGACCACATTGCGATCGAAGCAAGGCACTCCTCCAGTATCAAGGATGTCCGAATGTTCCGAGGAGCCAACGTTGACTCGGACCACTACCTCGTTGTAGCAAAGGTAATGCTACGGATATCCAGACCAAAACCAAAACAGGGAAATACTGTGAGGAAGTTCGACGTCGGATGGCTACAGTCGCAAGAAATCGCCAGGTCCTTTTCCGATCGAGTCTCTCGCGCCCTCTTAACTAGTCCTTTGCCGCCAACTGCAAACATCGAGAACCAGTGGAAAAACTGCCAGGAAGCCATCAGAGATGCCGCCTCTGACGTGCTGGGCTTTGCACGACCACCACAGCGAAACCCCTGGTTCGACGAAGAATGCCGGCAAGTACATGCAGCCAAACAACAGGCATACAAAGCGGCGCTGCATGATGGACCAGAGCTGCTCGCGAGCTCTACGAGCAGAAGAGGAGAGAGGAACACAAGCTTCTTAGAAGGAAGATGAAAGAGCATGAGAAGCGCGCGATCGAGGAGTTAGAGAGATGCCACTGCAGGAATGAAGTTGGAAGTTTTACCAAAAAGTAAAAAGAACCTCCCAAGGTTACAAGGCCCAAACCGAAGCCTGCAAAGACGATCAGGAGAACATCGTGATGGAATCGCATTCGGTGCTGAGGATATGGAAAAATCATTTCTGCAAATTGTATAACGGCGATGACGAACCGAACTCCGCTAACATGCAAACTGCACCAATCAACTTGGATGACGTAGGCCAACAATTCCGTCCACCCGATCTTGACGAAGTGAGGATAGCCATATCTAAACTTAAGTCCAATAAAGCTGCTGGAGCTGATGGCCTTGCGGCTGAACTATTCAAAGCGGCTGGCGATGAATTGGTTAGGAGTATGCACCAGCTCATCTGTAAAATATGGTCGGAGGAAAGCATGCCCGATAAATGGAACCTCAGCATTGTTTGCCCGATCCTCAAGAAAGGCGATCCTCTGGACTGCACCAACTACAGAGGCATCAGTCTTCTTAATATCGCCTACAAGATCTTCTCTGCCGTACTTTGTGAACGCCTGATGCCATTCGTCAACAACCTGATAGGTCCATATCAGTGTGGCTTTAGGCCAGGGAAGTCGCACTACGGCAGATCTTGGAGAAAACCCAGGAGTTTCAAATCGATACCCACCACCTTTTTATCGATTTCAAGGCCGCGTATGACAGCATCTATAGAGACGAGCTATATAGAGCAATGTCTAGTTTTGGCATTCCTGCCAAACTCGTCCGTTTGTGCAGGATGACGATGGAGAATGCACGCTGCTCCATCAAGGTCGGCAAAGACCTCACCGACACCTTTGATGTCAAAAGAGGTTTTAGGCAAGACGACGCGCTGTCATGCGACTTCTTCAACATCGTTCTTGAAAGAATAGTGCAAAACTCTCACGTCAACACTAGAGGCACAATCTTTCAAAAGTCCGTCCAATTACTCGCTTACGCTGATGACATTGACATAATAGGACGAACAAAGCGTGATGTCAGTGGTGCTTCTGTGAGCATTGAGAAGGAAGCCAAGAAGATGGGTTTAACGGTGAATGAAAGCAAAACGAAGTATATGCTGTCAACAAGAAAGGACACCCAACACCGACGTCTAGGACAGAACGTCACTATAGACAGCTATAATTTTGAGCTGGTCAGAGACTTTGTCTACCTAGGATCCGCTATAAACTCAGCGAACGATACCAGTGCTGAGATCAAACGAAGAATTACTCTTGCCAATCGCTGTTTCTTCGGGCTAAGAAGGCAATTGAGAAGCAAAGCCCTCTCTCGAGCAACTAAACTGTCCCTGTATAAGACGCTTATCATCCCGGTCCGATGAATGGTGCAGAGGCATGGACACTGCTAACGGTGGATGAGAACGCTTTAGGCTGTTTCGAGAGGAAAATTCTCCGGCTGATTTTTGGTCCCGTCTGCATAGATGGGGAATGGAGGAGAAGATACAACCACGAACTGTATGGGCTGTACAGCGACACCGACCTAGCCACAAAAGTGAAAAGCCAACGACTAAGATGGCTGGGTCACCTAGAGCGAATGGACACCAATGCTCCGGCCCGGAAAGTCTTTGAATCCAACCCCGTGGGACAACGCAGTAGAGGTGGACAGCGTAAAAGGTGGCGCACGCAAGTGGAAGAGGACCTCAACCAACTTGGCGTGCGAAACTGGAGACAGCTAGCTAGAAACCGAGCCGGCTGGAAGAAGCTTGTTGGTTGAGGCCCTGGTCCACCCCGGACTGTAGTGCCACCTTAAGAAAGTAAGTAAGTAAGTAATCCTTAGATAACTGCTCCCGCTGATTCGATGGTAGTCTATCCTTGATGATTCGGACGATTTCAGCTATTTTTGGGTCATTCATCTGCATTGTAGTTATGAAGTTATTATTGTTAATTTCTATTTTCATTATACTGCTTCTAACAATTTCGGGTTCCTTCGCTTAGCTTATTGGTGCACGGCTGAGGGCGTCCACGTGTCGCATTCGGTCAGCGCTTCGGTGCTCCATTTGGAAATCAAATTCTTGTAATTTGAGCCACCAACGAGCAATACGTGTCACCAATTCTTTATTTTGTTTCGTTGTCGTAACAGCAGCACAATCCGTTACCACTTTAAATGGTTTCCCGAGCAAGTAGATTCGAAATCGTTCAAGTGTCTCAACTATGGCCAAAACCTCCAGTTCGTGGCTATGGAACTTCTGTTCGGACTCTGTGCAGTGTCGACTGTAGTAAAACACTGGTCGGAAAGTTTTTCTATCCTTCGATTTCATCAGAATCCCTGCTAGTCCAATGCTACTTGCATCGGTGTGTACCTCGTGAATGCGTTTTGGATCATAAATTTCAAGCACTACATCAGAGCTAAGAATGGTTTTTAGTTGCTCGAATGCTCTGTGTTGTTCTTGTTCCCATTTAAATTCAGCGGTCTTACAAAGAAGCTGCATCATAGGGCGAGAGATGGTGGCATAGTCTTGCACAAACTTCCTAAAATACCCAGTTAGACCAAGGAACCTTCGTACTTCATGCACATTTTCAGGTTTCCGAAAGTCAACGATCGATGTCAGTTTTTCTTTTCCAGGGCGAATGCAATTTTCCGTCACTCGATGCCCTAAGAAAACGATTTCAGTTGCCAAAAATTTGCATTTATCTATTCGAATGCTAATACTGCGTTTTCATTAAGCCAAATGAGGTAATTTCGTTGAAAAATTCCAAATGCGATACGAAATCATCTCATTTCCCATACAAATTCACATTTCGAAATGAGATAATTTCAACCTAATTTGCACGAAATTAGGTTGGAAATTAAGTCAAAACCTAACGAACACACCCAATTAGCCACAGTTTGAAGAGCTCTGAATTGGTTTTGTATGAAAATGTCAAAGCGCAATGGAAGAAGACAAAAGAAAACAACAACAAAAATCGATTAACAGCCAGTTGAAATTCAAAAATGAAATGAGCTGTCAAACGAAATTACCAAATTACAAATGAAAACACTTTTTCTGTGATTTGCGAAATTAGCTCATTTCAGCTCTAATGAAAACGTAGTATAAGTCCACTGTCACGAATAATTTCCAGCAAGTTGGTCAGCCTATGAAATCCCTCTTCGATTGTCGCGCTAGGAACAATTATGTCATCAATGTATCCCATAGCTTCATTTGGTTTCATCTTTGAAAGAATTTTATTTACCATGCTTTGAAAAACGGACGGTCCATCTACAACACCGTATGGCATGCAATTATATTCATAAATTGCGTCAAATGTGCTAAATGCCGTATATTGCTTGCATTCTTCTTCGATTTCTATCTGATGATATCCTGATAGCAAATCGATGGTGGTGAAATATTTACTGTCCGCAAGTCGAGATAATATTTCCTCAACTATCGGCATCGGGAAGCTGTGCTTGATGGTCATGGAATTCAATTTCCGAAAATCGACACATAGACGATCCTCTCCATTCTTTTTCGGAACCAAAACTACTGGTGACAAATATGGAGAATCGCTATGGCGAATAATATTATATCTCAGTAGTCTCTCGAGTATCGATCGAGTCTCTCGCGCCCTCTTAACTAGTCCTTTGCCGCCAACTGCAAACATCGAGAACCAGTGGAAAAACTGCCAGGAAGCCATCAGAGATGCCGCCTCTGACGTGCTGGGCTTTGCACGACCACCACAGCGAAACCCCTGGTTCGACGAAGAATGCCGGCAAGTACATGCAGCCAAACAACAGGCATACAAAGCGGTGCTGCATAGAAGGACCAGAGCTGCTCGCGAGCTCTACGAGCAGAAGAGGAGAGAGGAACACAAGCTTCTTAGAAGGAAGATGAAAGAGCATGAGAAGCGCGCGATCGAGGAGTTAGAGAGATGCCACTGCAGGAATGAAGTTGGAAGTTTTACCAAAAAGTAAAAAGAACCTCCCAAGGTTACAAGGCCCAAACCGAAGCCTGCAAAGACGATCAGGAGAACATCGTGATGGAATCGCAGTCGGTGCTGAGGATATGGAAAAATAATTTCTGCAAATTGTATAACGGCGATGACGAACCGAACTCCGCTAATATGCAAACTGCACCAATCAACTTGGATGACGTAGGCCAACAATTCCGTCCACCCAATCTTGACGAAGTGAGGATAGCCATATCTAAACTTAAGTCCAATAAAGCTGCTGGAGCTGATGGCCTTGCGGCTGAACTATTCAAAGCGGCTGGCGATGAATTGGTTAGGAGTATGCACCAGCTCATCTGTAAAATATGGTCGGAGGAAAGCATGCCCGATGAATGGAACCTCAGCATTGTTTGCCCGATCCTCAAGAAAGGCGATCCTCTGGACTGCACCAACTACAGAGGCATCAGTCTTCTTAATATCGCCTACAAGATCTTCTCTGCCGTACTTTGTGAACGCCTGATGCCATTCGTCAACAACCTGATAGGTCCATATCAGTGTGGCTTTAGGCCAGGGAAGTCGCACTACGGCAGATCTTGGAGAAAACCCAGGAGTTTCAAATCGATACCCACCACCTTTTTATCGATTTCAAGGCCGCGTATGACAGCATCTATAGAGACGAGCTATATAGAGCAATGTCTAGTTTTGGCATTCCTGCCAAACTCGTCCGTTTGTGCAGGATGACGATGGAGAATGCACGCTGCTCCATCAAGGTCGGCAAAGACCTCACCGACACCTTTGATGTCAAAAGAGGTTTTAGGCAAGACGACGCGCTGTCATGCGACTTCTTCAACATCGTTCTTGAAAGAATAGTGCAAAACTCTCACGTCAACACTAGAGGCACAATCTTTCAAAAGTCCGTCCAATTACTCGCTTACGCTGATGACATTGACATAATAGGACGAACAAAGCGTGATGTCAGTGGTGCTTCTGTGAGCATTGAGAAGGAAGCCAAGAAGATGGGTTTAACGGTGAATGAAAGCAAAACGAAGTATATGCTGTCAACAAGAAAGGACACCCAACACCGACGTCTAGGACAGAACGTCACTATAGACAGCTATAATTTTGAGGTGGTCAGAGACTTTGTCTACCTAGGATCCGCTATAAACTCAGCGAACGATACCAGTGCTGAGATCAAACGAAGAATTACTCTTGCCAATCGCTGTTTCTTCGGGCTAAGAAGGCAATTGAGAAGCAAAGCCCTCTCTCGAGCAACTAAACTGTCCCTGTATAAGACGCTTATCATCCCGGTCCGATGAATGGTGCAGAGGCATGGACACTGCTAACGGTGGATGAGAACGCTTTAGGCTGTTTCGAGAGGAAAATTCTCCGGCTGATTTTTGGTCCCGTCTGCATAGATGGGGAATGGAGGAGAAGATACAACCACGAACTGTATGGGCTGTACAGCGACACCGACCTAGCCACAAAAGTGAAAAGCCAACGACTAAGATGGCTGGGTCACCTAGAGCGAATGGACACCAATGCTCCGGCCCGGAAAGTCTTTGAATCCAACCCCGTGGGACAACGCAGTAGAGGTGGACAGCGTAAAAGGTGGCGCACGCAAGTGGAAGAGGACCTCAACCAACTTGGCGTGCGAAACTGGAGACAGCTAGCTAGAAACCGAGCCGGCTGGAAGAAGCTTGTTGGTTGAGGCCCTGGTCCACCCCGGACTGTAGTGCCACCTTAAGAAAGTAAGTAAGTAAGTAATCCTTAGATAACTGCTCCCGCTGATTCGATGGTAGTCTATCCTTGATGATTCGGACGATTTCAGCTATTTTTGGGTCATTCATCTGCATTGTAGTTATGAAGTTATTATTGTTAATTTCTATTTTCATTATACTGCTTCTAACAATTTCGGGTTCCTTCGCTTAGCTTATTGGTGCACGGCTGAGGGCGTCCACGTGTCGCATTCGGTCAGCGCTTCGGTGCTCCATTTGGAAATCAAATTCTTGTAATTTGAGCCACCAACGAGCAATACGTGTCACCAATTCTTTATTTTGTTTCGTTGTCGTAACAGCAGCACAATCCGTTACCACTTTAAATGGTTTCCCGAGCAAGTAGATTCGAAATCGTTCAAGTGTCTCAACTATGGCCAAAACCTCCAGTTCGTGGCTATGGAACTTCTGTTCGGACTCTGTGCAGTGTCGACTGTAGTAAAACACTGGTCGGAAAGTTTTTCTATCCTTCGATTTCATCAGAATCCCTGCTAGTCCAATGCTACTTGCATCGGTGTGTACCTCGTGAATGCGTTTTGGATCATAAATTTCAAGCACTACATCAGAGCTAAGAATGGTTTTTAGTTGCTCGAATGCTCTGTGTTGTTCTTGTTCCCATTTAAATTCAGCGGTCTTACAAAGAAGCTGCATCATAGGGCGAGAGATGGTGGCATAGTCTTGCACAAACTTCCTAAAATACCCAGTTAGACCAAGGAACCTTCGTACTTCATGCACATTTTCAGGTTTCCGAAAGTCAACGATCGATGTCAGTTTTTCTTTTCCAGGGCGAATGCAATTTTCCGTCACTCGATGCCCTAAGAAAACGATTTCAGTTGCCAAAAATTTGCATTTATCTATTCGAATGCTAATACTGCGTTTTCATTAAGCCAAATGAGGTAATTTCGTTGAAAAATTCCAAATGCGATACGAAATCATCTCATTTCCCATACAAATTCACATTTCGAAATGAGATAATTTCAACCTAATTTGCACGAAATTAGGTTGGAAATTAAGTCAAAACCTAACGAACACACCCAATTAGCCACAGTTTGAAGAGCTCTGAATTGGTTTTGTATGAAAATGTCAAAGCGCAATGGAAGAAGACAAAAGAAAACAACAACAAAAATCGATTAACAGCCAGTTGAAATTCAAAAATGAAATGAGCTGTCAAACGAAATTACCAAATTACAAATGAAAACACTTTTTCTGTGATTTGCGAAATTAGCTCATTTCAGCTCTAATGAAAACGTAGTATAAGTCCACTGTCACGAATAATTTCCAGCAAGTTGGTCAGCCTATGAAATCCCTCTTCGATTGTCGCGCTAGGAACAATTATGTCATCAATGTATCCCATAGCTTCATTTGGTTTCATCTTTGAAAGAATTTTATTTACCATGCTTTGAAAAACGGACGGTCCATCTACAACACCGTATGGCATGCAATTATATTCATAAATTGCGTCAAATGTGCTAAATGCCGTATATTGCTTGCATTCTTCTTCGATTTCTATCTGATGATATCCTGATAGCAAATCGATGGTGGTGAAATATTTACTGTCCGCAAGTCGAGATAATATTTCCTCAACTATCGGCATCGGGAAGCTGTGCTTGATGGTCATGGAATTCAATTTCCGAAAATCGACACATAGACGATCCTCTCCATTCTTTTTCGGAACCAAAACTACTGGTGACAAATATGGAGAATCGCTATGGCGAATAATATTATATCTCAGTAGTCTCTCGAGTATCGATCGAGTCTCTCGCGCCCTCTTAACTAGTCCTTTGCCGCCAACTGCAAACATCGAGAACCAGTGGAAAAACTGCCAGGAAGCCATCAGAGATGCCGCCTCTGACGTGCTGGGCTTTGCACGACCACCACAGCGAAACCCCTGGTTCGACGAAGAATGCCGGCAAGTACATGCAGCCAAACAACAGGCATACAAAGCGGTGCTGCATAGAAGGACCAGAGCTGCTCGCGAGCTCTACGAGCAGAAGAGGAGAGAGGAACACAAGCTTCTTAGAAGGAAGATGAAAGAGCATGAGAAGCGCGCGATCGAGGAGTTAGAGAGATGCCACTGCAGGAATGAAGTTGGAAGTTTTACCAAAAAGTAAAAAGAACCTCCCAAGGTTACAAGGCCCAAACCGAAGCCTGCAAAGACGATCAGGAGAACATCGTGATGGAATCGCAGTCGGTGCTGAGGATATGGAAAAATAATTTCTGCAAATTGTATAACGGCGATGACGAACCGAACTCCGCTAATATGCAAACTGCACCAATCAACTTGGATGACGTAGGCCAACAATTCCGTCCACCCAATCTTGACGAAGTGAGGATAGCCATATCTAAACTTAAGTCCAATAAAGCTGCTGGAGCTGATGGCCTTGCGGCTGAACTATTCAAAGCGGCTGGCGATGAATTGGTTAGGAGTATGCACCAGCTCATCTGTAAAATATGGTCGGAGGAAAGCATGCCCGATGAATGGAACCTCAGCATTGTTTGCCCAATCCTCAAGAAAGGCGATCCTCTGGACTGCACCAACTACAGAGGCATCAGTCTTCTTAATATCGCCTACAAGATCTTCTCTGCCGTACTTTGTGAACGCCTGATGCCATTCGTCAACAACCTGATAGGTCCATATCAGTGTGGCTTTAGGCCAGGGAAGTCGCACTACGGCAGATCTTGGAGAAAACCCAGGAGTTTCAAATCGATACCCACCACCTTTTTATCGATTTCAAGGCCGCGTATGACAGCATCTATAGAGACGAGCTATATAAAGCAATGTCTAGTTTTGGCATTCCTGCCAAACTCGTCCGTTTGTGCAGGATGACGATGGAGAATGCACGCTGCTCCATCAAGGTCGGCAAAGACCTCACCGACACCTTTGATGTCAAAAAAGGTTTTAGGCAAGGCGACGCGCTGTCATGCGACTTCTTCAACATCGTTCTTGAAAGAATAGTGCAAAACTCTCACGTCAACACTAGAGGCACAATCTTTCAAAAGTCCGTCCAATTACTCGCTTACGCTGATGACATTGACATAATAGGACGAACAAAGCGTGATGTCAGTGGTGCTTTTGTGAGCATTGAGAAGGAAGCCAAGAAGATGGGTTTAACGGTGAATGAAAGCAAAACGAAGTATATGCTGTCAACAAGAAAGGACACCCAACACCGACGTCTAGGACAGAACGTCACTATAGACAGCTATAATTTTGAGGTGGTCAGAGACTTTGTCTACCTAGGATCCGCTATAAACTCAGCGAAAGATACCAGTGCTGAGATCAAACGAAGAATTACTCTTGCCAATCGCTGTTTCTTCGGGCTAAGAAGGCAATTGAGAAGCAAAGCCCTCTCTCGAGCAACTAAACTGTCCCTGTATAAGACGCTTATCATCCCGGTCCTGATGTAATGATTTTGTGTAGTTCTCTGGAGATCTGTTGCGATCTGGACGGTCTGTTTCTCGATGAGGAACTGGCGGCGGTGGTCCTTTGTTCACTACTGCTGCTACCGCCTACAGCTCCATCACCATCCCTAAGGGATTCATTTTCCCTACGAAGTGCATCGACCTCCGCCTTCGAGAAACAAATAACAACAAATTCAAATTAAAATGTTTATGAAACCAAAACCACACCTCCTCCAAACTCACCGTCAATTGTTTGACTTGTAAATTCAATTTTGCCACCTGATTCTGGGCGGCGATTGTGCGCTTCTTACTTTGGTCTAGATTCTCTTCCACCAGTCCAATATTCTGCGCCATTGTTCGATTGTATGCCGATTCCATGGATCGCGTCTGCTCCAGAGATCTTTCTAGTTCATTAGCGAGTCGAAGGAGGAAAATCGCGGCGAACGCTTCATCTTTGAAGATTCCGAGGATACTCCCGTGCTCACATTGCCATTGCCACCAGCGGCGGCGCTATTGCCAATCAACGAAGAGGACGAAGATTGAGGAACTTTCAGCTGCGCCCCAGTCGAAGTTTGATACGCTGTTGAGGATGTTGCTCCTGCATCATTGTTGTTTGCTGCCGAATCACTGCTCAACGAAGTGCTGTTGATGACAAAACTGCTGCTGTTGGCACCGCAGCTGGAAGTTGGCTCGCGATTTAAGAAGTGCTTGAACGAGAAAGGATTCTCCTCCCGCCGAACTGGTTGCTGTGTGTGGGTCTCACTTTGAATTGCTGGAAATATAAAACACCCATTTATTCTAAAACACATACCTTTGTCCTGTCGCCCTTACCACTGGTTGTTGTTGCTCGGATATTCTTGTAGTCTTGTAGGTTGTTGTTCCTCCGGAGGAGAATTAAGTAGGTTTTCTGTTATCTGTGGCGTCTCCATTAGTTGTGGCCAAAGATTGAACTGGACCACTGCCACCCAACGAAGTCTTTCTCAATTTATCTCCAATCGCCGTCGTCGTAGTCTGTTGTTCGTTGCTTTCTGTCTCGTTGTTGTTTTGGAGGATTTCTTTGTTTTAATTTGCCATGGCTTCCAGTGTTTTGTTGTTGTTGTTTGTCTTATGCATAGTAAATTCAATTATGAGATTTATACAGATCGAGTTGGGTGTAGAAAGATGTTGCTTTGTAAAAATCGTCTCCTTTTTTTCGTTTTGGTTTTTTTTTTTACTTTTTGATGAAGTTTTTTTGACAGTGAAAGACCAGCTGACGAAAAAAATGAAAGTAGGCACACAGTGCTGCCAAAGCTTTTGGAAGGAGTTGAAATGTCCCGATGTCGTTTTTTTCGCCAAACTCCATATGGACATACAAAAAAACACAGCTATAGTATCGGTTGTGAATGTTAAACGATGTTTTCCCCGAACAATTCCCTGATTAGAGGGTTAATGTGGTCCTGGAGAGAGTACATTCTTTTTTTGATGGCAAGTGTTGCTAAATAGTCTAAAAGGGGTACAACTTTAGAATCATTGTATAAGGTTTTATTGCAATGCCATTTGCCAGATGGTCTTCTTATTTTTGATAGACATTTTCTTAGTATTCTTCGCTCGAATCTGTGTAGCTCGAGGGCTACATTAGGTGTAATTGTAAACCAGATAAGGTATCCATATGCCATTAGGGGCCGAATTAGAGTTTTGTACATAAGGATTTTCGTCCTTTTTTCGACCAGCCTGGAGCTTAGAAGGAGTTTTAGTTTAGCCGCCGCTGCCTTGCTGTTATTAAAAGCCTTTCTTGCGTGCGGGTTCATTTTCATTCTTTCATGAAGGTGTACGCCAAGATATTTAATTGAGTTTCGCAGAGGGATTGTTCTTCCTTCAATTTCCAACCGTAGTTGGCGACTCTCACGAACCGCTAGGTGGTGTCACCTGCCCGAAGCGTTTCGGAAACAGATCAACTCGCATTTGCTGGGGTTGATACTTATTCCCCAGTTTTTATAATATTGGTTTGCAGCGTAGAGGTGCGATTTTACCTGTTTAGGGCATCATGTGTACTGAAAAGAATTGTGTCAGCCGCATATAATACGGATGAAGAATGCTGATGGTGAACTGGGAAGTCGGCCAGATACAAGTTGAATAGGTATGGGCCCAAAATCGAGCCTTGGGGGACTCCTGCCTGCACGGGAACAGGGTTGGAAATTTCGTTTTCGAACTGGACACACAAACTGCGGTTGCTGAGAAAGCTTTTTATGATTTTGATGAAAGAAGGATGAAAGTTGAGCTGGTTTAGTTTGTAGGTCAGTCCAGCGTGCCAAACTGAGTCAAAGGCTTTTGTAAGGTCCAGCTTGCAAGCAACTGTACAGCGTTTGGACCTGAGATTATTTAAGATATTGTTCTGAAAATAGAGCAAAGCGTGCTCAGTGGAGTGACCACGTTTAAAGCCGAATTGTTGAGTTTGTGACACTTCAGAGTCCTCAAATAGGCATTCAATTTTTGATAGGATTACTTTTTCTAAAATTTTCCTCAGGTTGGATAGGAGAGAAATTGGTCAGTAGTTCTCAGTTGAGTTAGTACAGTTACTCTTCTTGATCGGTATTAGCTTGGCTGATTTCCAAGACGATGGAAAGTAGCAAATGTTAATGCAATTATTGATGAGCGGAGTAAGAAATTTAGCTATCGTTCGTTTTGCTTTACGGAGTACCAGGTTGGGGATATTATCGTGGCCTGCCAACTTTTTATTGTTGAGTGATGTGATCACTGATTCAATGAGGTCCACTAATGCAAAGTGTTCATCGCTTATATCATCTGATCTGTTGTGGGGTGAAAAGTTAGTTAATGTGAGATTTTGATGCCACACATCGAATGAACTGTTGAAGGTTGCAACTTCGAGTGAGGTGACAGCATTAGCTGTTGGTATTTTCAGCGCGTACAGATCAGTGTAATAAGCGGCGAATGCTTCAACCTTTTCTTGCGGTGAGGATACACTTATGTTGTTGTGGATTAATAGTTGCTGCTCTGGGGAATTTTTTGATTTCCTACCGGTGATTTGATCAATTATTTTAAATACATTAGATGATTGTTTTAGACTGCTTAATTTGTTTCTGAACTGTTCATTAAGCTCTAAACGGACTTTATCTTTTATTATTTTACTTAAACATCTTATTCGAGTAGATAAATCTCTATAAGGTTGGCTACTACGGACACCAAAGTGGTGAAATATTCTTTTTGAGTCTTGTTTTCCAGACGTTCCTAGTCTTGAACAACTTTATCGTGGCTTCAGAAACTCTAAACCAATTTGGACGAAGAGAGCTTTTTTTGCAGAAAGCGTCAATGCAGTTGGAGATAACGTTTGTCATGCCAACAATAAAGCTGTCTATTTCGGAGTCTGAGAGATTCCTACTCGTTGGGATATTTAATACATTAAGATTGGTGTTGAGATAACTGTTAAAGTCCGTCCAGTTTGTGTTTTTGTAGCTTATGAACGTCCTGGGCGAATCAGGGAAAGGGGAGTATTGTTCAATCGCAATATTAAGCATGACTGAAAAATGGTCAGAAACCAAGTCTAACGTTAGTCATTGTATGTTATTTTGCGCCCGGAGGTTGGAAGAAATAATAAAAAAGCCTATATGGGATCCCGAGCTGGGGCGTGTAGGGCCAGGAGCAGCAACTATATCTAAATCGAGAAAATTATTGTCGAAATACCATTGAGTTAAGTGGGTTCCATTGAAGTTAGTGAAAGAGTCTCCCCATAAGGGATGTCGAGAGTTGAAGTCTCCACCTACGATTATGTAATCGAACTGGTTGAGAAACGAAAAAAGTTCATCCATGGCGGCTGGGAATGCTAAGCCGGAGTTGCAAGGTACGTATATCGATGCAAGAGCAAGAGATTTGCTGCATTGCTGGTTATGTATTGGGATTATAGCTATTGTTGCTGATATAATGTTGTTAGAAAAATACTTTTGAGAAAATCGGATGGAATTCTGCATTAGGATTCCAGTCCCTCTACCGTTGTTATTTGTAATAATATCGTAGTTGTTATTAAAATTATGTTTATATTGCATTCTGTTAGAATGCAAGCAAGTTTCTTGCAATAATAGTGCGGTTGGGGAAGTGTCCTTTAGGAGAAGGTCTATCTCTATTTGTTTGTCTTTAGAAAAGGAATTGATGTTGGCTGTGATAATACTCAGATTCATGGTGTGGAAAAGATGGTCAATGACGCAATAAAAGAAAGGTAAGCACCTGGTTTATGACTTTCGTCCAATTTTATGTATGATGGCCAAAAGGCTCGAATTTTTGCAATTAGAACGTGAGTTGGAACTCCGAAGAGTCTAATTGACTCATCTATGAAAGCCGATATTTCATCACTGGCTTTGTTTTGTACTTTTGGGCTTGGAGGGAGAGGCCCTATAGGCTGGATGTATCCTCTCACTTTATCAGCAAAACTGATGGAATTCGTGTTGGGAATTCCCATCTGACTAGAATTTATTGAGTTATTCACGATATTGAGTACTGGTTTCCTTGAGGGAATTCTTTTTTGGTTGGCCGAGGCTAACATTGACTCTTTTTTTTTCAAGTACTCTACCCATTTTTCACAACCGCGAAAGTTGGCTGGATGATCAGTTTTATTGCAATTGACGCAAGCCGCAGAGGAAGTTTGGGTTTTAGGACCCACCTTACATTGACCTATTTCGTGGGATTCCAGGCACTTTACACATCTAGGCGCAAAAGTACTATAGCCGGCCATGTGACCAAGGCGTTGGCGGCGGAAGCATTGCTTCAAACCTGAATTTTTAATTGTATCCCATTTAACTTTATGATTTAAAATAAATTTAATTTGTTTAATCTTAAAGAGACTTTCTCTATCTTCCAAAACACATAAGAACAGTTCGAGAGGACCATCGTTTTCTTTTGACCATTTGGTCTGAAAGTTTTTAACAGTGACCTTCAGCGAGGGCTCAATGTTCAACAATTCTCTTTGAATTTCCGCGGGGGAAAAATCACTAGTTATGCCTTTTAAAACTATATTATATTTTTTAATTTGCTTAGGTGTGAAAGAAAAAGATTCAATACCGCGTTCTTTAAAAATGTTAATGAAAAAGCTGTGCAACTCTACGTCTCTTACAAATATTTTTAATCTACCAAAGCTTCTACTAGAAAATTTAATATCACTTAACTTAAAGCTAGACTCACGAACAAAATCCAGGATTGTCTTTGATGAAACGCCTTTCGTGAAGATTGGGGGGCACCAGGGGTTTGGTTTGTCAGGAACATCTTCATCTCGTTGTTGTGAACGTTGCTGTTGCTGTGGTTGTGGCTGTGGCTGCGGCTGCTGCTGTTGAACAATAACTTGTCGATGGTTCGAATCAACATCGATCAGTTTTAAATGCTTTGATGGGAAAACATCTGGATTGACATCCACAGGAAGGTCCTTAAAGCGATTTTCGTTGTTGGCGTTTGCGACGGCTCATAATTGCCTTGAACGTATCGTTGTCCTGGCCAAGTTTCTCGCCAAGAGCCATTTCCACGTTTTTACCGTTGTTCGTGGTGTTGTTGACCAGTCCAATGTGCACATTTCCCGCTCTTAGGTGTTGGTTGGCGGTATTTATTGTTGCTCCGTTATGTGGTGGAGTAACGGCATTTGTGTTGGGGTTGGTGGCGTGTTGCACCAAACTGTTGGCGTGGGCTAAGCTTGCCTTCTCTTTCTTGCTACCGGACGCTGGGGTTCCCGTTAGCTGGTTCATTTTCTCAGGCGACGGAGAATTCCGAAGTGAGGACGATTGAATTCTGGAGCTGGTTGCAGGAATATTGTCGTCACCATGCGTCCACCAGTTTAGGTTTTCATAGATTTGCGGAATATCTTCGGCATCCATTAGGTTAGATGGCATCTGCGCTGCGCTGAGCAGCATGTCCATACCCATTATTTTGTCGGGTGGGTCGTCTAATGTATTACCTCCAATGTTGGGAGGTTTTTTAGGAGGTTTATCACCCTCCATTTTCAATTAAACTTACATAAAATCAAATAATTGACTATTTGCGCAAATTTAATTTAAAGAAAATGATTTAGTTTTTAATTTTTTTTTAAGAGAAAGCTATTGACGTCTAGACTGGTCGGCGAGCAAAATCAGCAATTTCAATAAGATCTGAAAAAAGGAAATTTGACTGTGATGAGATTTTCAAACAGTTTGGCCCATAGAGATGGTTTTTATGTATTTAGATTGTGCATTTAATAGTGCTACTAATTGCATCATACAATTTTTATTTAAAAAAAAAATTCGAAAAATTCCTAGTGCAAAAGTAGTTTACTTATTCTTGAAAACCTAAAAGGAAATTTCTTTTACTATAGAATTTATTGAAATTTTGCTTAAAACTTAAAATTCATATGCAAATAGTACCACTATTAAATAGAGTTCAAAAAGTAAAAACCATCTCTGTAGGTAAAACCGTTTGAAAATCTCATCACAGTGCAATTGCCTTTTTCAGATTTTATTGAAATTCTGAAAAAAGTCAATTGGTCTGTGATCAAGAACAAATGCCAATATTTTCAAATTCTCCCTTAAAAGTACATACACTATGACCAAAAGTCAAATTTTGAACCGCCGACTCGAGTTCAAATTGGTAAAAGCCAATTTTAAGAGGACTCGAATACGAATTTAGGGATGTATCAACTATTGTCCTAGGGTAAATACTTTGGGAGTTACACCCAAGAACAAATACCATTTTCTTAAAATTCTTACTTAAATGTAAGTACCCTCTGGCCAAAAGTCAAATTTTGAACCGCTGGCTCGAATTAAAATTGGTAAACGCCAATTTCAAGAGGATTCGAATACGAACTTAGGGATGCATCAACTATTGTCCTAGGATAAATACTTTGGGAGTAACACCCAAGAACAAGAAGAACAAGAAAAACACGGCATTTGTTCTTGGGTGTAACTCCCAAAGTATTTACCCTAGGACAATAGTTGAAGCATCCCTAAATTTGTATTCGAATCCTCTTGAAATTGGCGTTTACCAATTTTAATTCGAGCCAGCTTTTACTAATTTGAACTCGAGTCGATGGTTCAAAATTTGACTTTTGGTCAGTGTATGTACTTTTAAGTGAGAATTTGAAAACATTAGCATTTGTTCTTGGGTGTAACTTTCGTAAGAACATTGTTGATACCATAGAGAACCTATATTATCTAGAGTCGCGACTCCGGGGGTTTGTTCTCTTTCACCCTACAAGCTGAAGTGAGAGCATTTTGCCCAAATTTATGAGCATGTATTAGTTTCCCCGTGCATTTTAAATGGAGACCGCACCAATACAGCGACAAAAATTTGGTCACAGCGCTGTGCGCAAATTTTGTGGACTACCCTGCGCTCAGATATTTAAAATATGAATCCGTTGAATTCAAAAATTGAAAATATTTTTTTCTTTTTAATACAATTGGGTTTTTTAAACTCTTTTTGAACAAAAACTATAACAAAAATAATTTTCGTCGCTTCTGGCATACAAATAAAACAATAAGGGTATTCATGCAACAGCGTAAACTAGTCGTAATCGTTGTAAAGTTTTAAACTTCGTAAATCTGTCAAGTTTTCCATACAAATTGTGACAGAATTACGAAGTTTTAAACTTTACAACGATTACGACGAGTTTACGGTGTTGCATGAATACCCATAATAATTATGAATATTTTGATTAAAATTAAAGAAAATTCACCAAAAAGTAAAAGCGCACCCTTAAAACTCCATATGCGTAGCTGCCTTACATTTACCAAATCATGTAACTTGTAGCTCAATATTTTGACAGGTGAAAAAAAGTATAAAAAAAAGTTTGTTTATTGTGAAAAATTTATTATGATCGGTCGCGTGAAAGAATATTGCGTGTTTGTTTCTTTTTATAAAAAATAAAATGTGCGGAAAAGTGTTTTCGTTATGAGTGATTTAAAAATAAAAGTGTTTAGGCCAGACATGGTGCCAGGTGTAGTGCTCGCGCTTTTGCCGCCGTGAAAGTGTAGCAACTTTAGCCTAGTTTACAGTTCCCGTGCGTAAACAAAAATCTATGCAAATATTCTCGCATGTCAAAAATAATTGAGGTGAAATGTAAAATAAATTCTTTGCATGATTGGTTTACAGTTTCATGCAAAAAAAAAAAAAACTATGCTGTCATGGAATGTCATGCAAAACAATGGACCGGCAATTGATTTGCATGCGAAAAAAAGTGTGGTAAATAAAATATTTTTTTTTTTGATGGTCGGTTTATACTTCCGAAAAAAAAAATATATTCACCTCAAGGCATTATTTGCATGCAAATGGTTTTCGCATCCAAAAATAATTATTTTCCATTTTTAGGCCTATAGCTTGTCAATTAAGGGTAAATTAATGACTCAATGGGTGGTTTAGGCCAAAGCAAACGTTTTTCGCCTTGAATATTATTCAACTTGGTGCGCAAAATAAGTGGAAAATCGTTTTGAAAATTTTGATTTTTTTTTTCGCATCGGAACTGTAAACTATGCTTTTAGTAATATTTGTTAGTTTGTTTTTGGGTGCAGACAAAATGAAACAAATTCTTTTTTGTGTTCACTAACCTTCGTCTATGTTTTTTAACAAAAACGACGGAGGCTATAGAGGCGAATACTAAAAACGCGAATACTTGCAACACCTGACACTATGTCCTTTCCACCCATTGTCGTCTAGAGTACAATGTCCGTTCCCTACGAACTTTGTATTGATCTCAATCGGGCACATAAACAATCCAACTAAAGAATGTTTAATTCACCGGTGACAGGAAAGTCAATGGACTACGTGGTTCTCGTCTAAAGAACATCCATGGAGGATCTTGCTCGGGAAGTGGTTTGCCATGCTCCTTACAAGAGGAGAACCATGGGATTGTTTGAAGTGTCCAAGGATAATCGTGCTTTGAAATTCTTAAGGAGTCTATTGGGAACACACATCCGCGCGGAAAGGAAGGGCTTAGAACATTCCAGCATCCTCACTCAAATGAGGAAAACCCAAGCTCATGGTAAGTACATTTTTTAAAGCACTTGATGATCACACATAATTGCTATTTTTATCAGGCAGTATTTCGCAAATACAAATCTGGTCCTCGAGGCTTTTTTGTCATGTGTGGTTTTTGATAAACAGTGCATTTACACAAATAATATACATTCAAGCATCATCAACGATTCTTGAAGAATCATGGTGATGTAAAATTTTAGTCTGAAGTGCTTAAATCGAACTTTGGTCGATAGACAATAAATTAGGTACTCGATCTTCTGTGTGAGTTGTTTTTTTTTGTCTAGATAAAATTGTTCAGTGCTATGAATCATTAGGCATGTTCAGGAAAATGAATCCTCGGGGGGCTCTACGTCAAAGACTGAGCAAGCGAATCCATTATTTTCCTTCCTCTGTAATTTGACCGCAAAATTTCAGAGTAATCCTGTTCAAGAGACATTGCTGAGGGCTCTGAGATCTCATTTTTCTGAATATGCTTATTCATCAATCATTTTCAAAATGACAAAAACCATTGTACCTACACTATTTTCTTGGAGGACTCTAAGAGCTAAAAGCTCCTGTTTGGATACCGTTCAAATAAATATTTGCTTTCACCAATAAAATGAGATTGGTTTGTTGTTCCCTCAGCATTTCACCCTTTCTTAACTTATTTAATAAATGAACACTAGAAAATATTCAACTACCTCATCTTCTAATATGTAAAAATCTCATGTTGAAAACCTTAAAGGAAACTTGTTTTGTTATAGAATTTTTAACCATTTGGAAAAATCACCACAGTCCACTTGACTTTTTTCAGAATTCCAACAAAATCTGAAAAAAGGCAATTGGACTGTTATGATTTTTCAAAATGGTTTGGCCCACAGAGATGGTTTTTATATATTTGGACTATGTATTTAATAGTGCTACTAATTGCATCATAAGATTTGTATTTAAAACAAATAAAAAATCCTACAACAAAAAAAAGTTTACTTTCAGTTATTCTTGATAACCTAAAAGGATACTTATTTTTGACTATAGAATTTTTTAAAATTTAGTCTCAAATTTAAAATTTATATGCAAATAGTAGCACTATTAAATAAAGAGTTCCAAAAAGTAAAAACCATCTCGGTAGGACAAACCGTTTGAAAATCTCATCACAGTCCAATTGCCTATTTCAAATTTTATTGAAATTCTGAAAGAAAATCAATTAGGATGTGATCTAGCAATGTATCAATAATGTTCCTACGAAAGATACATTAGGAGTTACACCCAAGAACAAATGCCAATGTTTTCAAATTATCACTTAAAAGTATGTACCCTCTGACCAAAAGTCAAATTTTAAACCGCTGGCTCGAATTGAAATTGGTAAACGCCAATTTCAACAGTATTCGAATACCAATTTAGGGATGCATTAACTATTGTCCTAGTTAAATACTTTGGGAGTTACACCCAAGAACAAATATCATTTTCTTCAAATTCTCACTTAAAAGTAGGTACCCTCTGACCAAAAGTCAAATTTTAAACCGCTGGCTCGAATTGAAATTGGTAAACGCCAATTTCAACAGTATTTGAATACGAATTTAGGGATGCATCAACTATTGTCCTAGGTTAAATACTTTGGGAGTTACACCCAAGAACAAATATCATTTTCTTCAAATTCTCACTTAAAAGTAGGTACCCTCTGACCAAAAGTCAAATTTTGAACCGCTGGATCGAATTGAAATTGGTAAACGCCAATTTCAACAGTATTCGAATACGAATTTAGGGATGCATCAACTATTGTCCTAGGTTAAATACTTTGGGAGTTACACCCAAGAACAAATATCATTTTCTTCAAATTCACACTTAAAAGTAGGTACCCTCTGACCAAAAGTCAAATTTTAAACCGCTGGCTCGAATTGAAATTGGTAAACGCCAATTTCAACAGTATTCGAATACCAATTTAGGGATGCATTAACTATTGTCCTAGGTTAAATACTTTGGGAGTTACACCCAAGAACAAATATCATTTTCTTCAAATTCTCACTTAAAAGTAGGTACCCTCTGACCAAAAGTCAAATTTTAAACCGCTGGCTCGAATTGAAATTGGTAAACGCCAATTTCAACAGTATTCGAATACGAATTTAGGGATGCATTAACTATTGTCCTAGGTTAAATACTTTGGGAGTTACACCCAAGAACAAATATCATTTTCTTCAAATTCTCACTTAAAAGTAGGTACCCTCTGACCAAAAGTCAAATTTTAAACCGCTGGCTCGAATTGAAATTGGTAAACGCCAATTTCAACAGTATTCGAATACGAATTTAGGGATGCATCAACTATTGTCCTAGGTTAAATACTTTGGGAGTTACACCCAAGAACAAATATCATTTTCTTCAAATTCTCACTTAAAAGTAGGTACCCTCTGACCAAAAGTCAAATTTTGAACCGCTGGATCGAATTGAAATTGGTAAACGCCAATTTCAACAGTATTCGAATACGAATTTAGGGATGCATCAACTATTGTCCTAGGTTAAATACTTTGGGAGTTACACCCAAGAAAAAATATCATTTTCTTCAAATTCACACTTAAAAGTAGGTACCCTCTGACCAAAAGTCAAATTTTAAACCGCTGGCTCGAATTGAAATTGGTAAACGCCAATTTCAACAGTATTCGAATACCAATTTAGGGATGCATTAACTATTGTCCTAGGTTAAATACTTTGGGAGTTACACCCAAGAACAAATATCATTTTCTTCAAATTCTCACTTAAAAGTAGGTACCCTCTGACCAAAAGTCAAATTTTAAACCGCTGGCTCGAATTGAAATTGGTAAACGCCAATTTCAACAGTATTCGAATACGAATTTAGGGATGCATTAACTATTGTCCTAGGTTAAATACTTTGGGAGTTACACCCAAGAACAAATATCATTTTCTTCAAATTCTCACTTAAAAGTAGGTACCCTCTGACCAAAAGTCAAATTTTAAACCGCTGGCTCGAATTGAAATTGGTAAACGCCAATTTCAACAGTATTCGAATACGAATTTAGGGATGCATCAACTATTGTCCTAGGTTAAATACTTTGGGAGTTACACCCAAGAACAAATATCATTTTCTTCAAATTCTCACTTAAAAGTAGGTACCCTCTGACCAAAAGTCAAATTTTGAACCGCTGGATCGAATTGAAATTGGTAAACGCCAATTTCAACAGTATTCGAATACGAATTTAGGGATGCATCAACTATTGTCCTAGGTTAAATACTTTGGGAGTTACACCCAAGAACAAATATCATTTTCTTCAAATTCACACTTAAAAGTAGGTACCCTCTGACCAAAAGTCAAATTTTAACCCGCTGGCTCGAATTGAAATTGGTAAACGCCAATTTCAACAGTATTCGAATACCAATGTAGGGATGCATTAACTATTGTCCTAGGTTAAATACTTTGGGAGTTACACCCAAGAACAAATATCATTTTCTTCAAATTCTCACTTAAAAGTAGGTACCCTCTGACCAAAAGTCAAATTTTAAACCGCTGGCTCGAATTGAAATTGGTAAACGCCAATTTCAACAGTATTCGAATACGAATTTAGGGATGCATTAACTATTGTCCTAGGTTAAATACTTTGGGAGTTACACCCAAGAACAAATATCATTTTCTTCAAATTCTCACTTAAAAGTAGGTACCCTCTGACCAAAAGTCAAATTTTAAACCGCTGGCTCGAATTGAAATTGGTAAACGCCAATTTCAACAGTATTCGAATACCAATTTAGGGATGCATTAACTATTGTCCTAGGTTAAATACTTTGGGAGTTACACCCAAGAACAAATATCATTTTCTTCAAATTCTCACTTAAAAGTAGGTACCCTCTGACCAAAAGTCAAATTTTAAACCGCTGGCTCGAATTGAAATTGGTAAACGCCAATTTCAACAGTATTCGAATACGAATTTAGGGATGCATCAACTATTGTCCTAGGTTAAATACTTTGGGAGTTACACCCAAGAACAAATGCCGTGTTTTTCTGCTACACATTTGTGCATTGTAAGAAATTTAATAAATTACCTTAAACAAAAATAAGAAAGAATAGTTTTAATAATTTATTAGATGCGCCCTCGCTTAACTTATACAGACAGTGGAAATAACGGAGATGCTGCTAACCCCGCTCAAACTGTTAAATTTATTGTTGACGATCGAGAATTTGTTGGTGTAGGTCGGTTTAAAAAGATCGACCGTAAGAATGTTACCATTGCTGTGTGCAACAAAAGTCTTTTTGGTACCAATTTCCAAGCACCAACTGAGGAAGAATGATAAGATGTTGATCTGGAATTCTTAACCTTTCCTGACGTATTTATGCAATATTTGGTAATTATTGTGCAACAACGTATAATACGCGGAGGAAGTAATTTAATTTAATGACATATTTCTGTCTGCGTTCAAATGACGCATTATTTAATGCAAACATTTTTCCTTAAATGTTATTAGTAATTATATAACATTGTTTATTTTAACTGATCAATAAGGAATGTTCCTTCTACCATTGTAGTCGATCGATGTAAACAGCATTAAACATAATTAAAGACATTTTTTTACTGCTAAAACAGTAGCTGAAAAAGAGGTTTTTTTTGTACGAAGTTGAGAAATTTATGTTATTTTTAAAGCAAAGACAAATTAGTAGAGAAGTTGCCTGTTTTTGTATGTGTAACATCTATTCACTCGGCCTAGAAGAAAGCCAATTTCCATGTTACATTCCTTTCGGTTAAAAGATATAAATCATACATTTGAAAATTATGCAATGGTTATTTGAACTTATGTAGTATTTGATTTTTATCTTTTCAAAGGGTGAGGCTGGAAGGCTGAAATTTGCACAGGTGATAGAAATTATTGCATGCAAATTTTGATTACAATCGGTTAGCCGTTAATTTTTGGTGTTCTCTATCATCGTAATGACATATGTTTGACATATCGATACCTTCCCGTAAGAATGTATTAAGCGACATTTTCAAAATTTTAAATTAATAAAAAAAATATTGTTATCAGCAAAAATTTAATTTTTGTATTTTATTAAAATTTCATAATTAAACACAGATGAAAGCATCCAATAAATAAATTGTAAATTACAATACAAAATTAAATACAGTCAAAAAATATGACAAGAATATCACGATAATTCAGCAGCGACATATTCACGGCATTTTTTGATGGCAACTTCTGGATTTAATTGAAAAGGTCTGACTGTGCTCTATAAATAAAGACAAAATAAAAGATAAACAAAATAAACAAACAGACATATTCAGAAAAATGAGATCTCAGAGACCTCAGCAATCTGTCTCATGAACAGGATGCTTTTTAGTTTTAATTTAAACGCACTTCGTGGTCCGCAAACCAGTTTTTAATTTAAATAAATATTTAAAAAAAAGTCTTGAAGAACAAGTATGAAATTCATATAAGTTGTAGATGTAAACCGCTTTCATTTGAAAACCACTAGCTACAATTGAATAATTTAAATGCTAGTAAGTCTTTATTTAGACGCCCTACCTGGATTTGAAACCAGTTTTTGGTTTAAACAAATATTAAAAAAATAAGTGTTGAAGAACAACTATCAAAACCTTCATAAGGAGGTTCATATGAAATTCATATAAGTTGTAACGGGTGGTTTTTTAAGAGGTTTAGAACTTTAAAAAAAAAAAACACAAAAAATTCGAAAAAATGAATGAAATATTTATTTGAATCGATAGTTTGAACCTTGCAATTTAATGTTTAAAGATAATTTCATGCAAATGTTGACCGCGGCTGCGTCTCAGGTAGCCCATCCGCTGAGTCCAATTTTGGCATACTCTTTCACACATATCGGCCGGTATCTCACGAATGAATGCATGGATGTTGGCTTCCAGTGCGTCAATCGAAGCGGGCTTGTCCCTATAGACATTAGCCTTGACATACCCCCACAAAAAATAATCAAATGGTGTCAAATCGCACGATCTAGGCGGCCAATTGACCGGCCCGAAACGTGAAATTAACTGTTCACCAAACTCGCCTCGCAATTGCGCCATTGTTTCGCGTGCTGTGTGGCATGTGGCACCGTCTTGTTGAAACCACATATCATGCAAGTCAAGAACTTCCATTTCGGGCAAAAAAAAGTTTGTTATCATCGCTCGGTAGCGTTCACCATTGACAGTAACGCTGCGATTCGCATCATCTTTGAAGAAATATGGCCCAATAATGCCGCCGGCCCATAAACCGCACCAAACAGTGGCTTTTTCGGGATGCATTGGTAGCTGTTGCAATGCTTCTGGCTGATCTGCACTCCAAATGCGGCAATTATGCTTATGTACCCATTCAACCAAAAATGAGCCTCATCGCTGAACACAATTTTTCGATAAAAAAGCGGATTCGAACCGAGCACGAATTTTGATAGTAAAATTCTATAATTTGCAAGCGTTGTTCATTTGTAAGACGATCCATGGTTAAATTGCAAACCAAACTGAAGCTGTTTGACAGTGACACAAGGTACTAAACACACGTCAGCTGTCAAAACCAGTGTTGCCAAAACCAAACCAGCTAAAAAATCACCCGTTAGATGTAAAACGCTTGCATTTGAAAACCAGTAGCTTTAATTCAAAAATTTAAATGCTACTAAGTCTTAATTTAGACGCCCTGAGTGGTTCTCAAACCAGTTTTTAGTTTAAACAAATATTTAAAAAATGTTCCCTGTTGTACCTACATAACATACATATCCATCATTGGTGGTGGACGCAACATCATAACCGGTACAGGTGGAGGAATAGGATGCATGTTCGACTGAGCTGCAACTGGCGGCCCGGATATCGCTTTTGGGGGTATGGAGGTTTGATGCTGAGTTAAGGAGGAGCCAACAGAACTCACTAGTTAGAACTGGTTTGCATCCGATTTTCTCCTTCTCCACGCCCAACAAGAAGCATTTGCCTGAAAATAACTACATAGTAAAACAAAGTTTTAGCAATGTACAATACCTCCCTCTGGTTGTTTTCTCACCCTCAATATGTGTCTATCCCAGGAAGCACGATCATCCTTTTTCGTTTCTTCTTCACCCAGGTTCTTACCATTAAGTTTCTTCATCACCAACACCGAAAATATGTGTACATTTATGTCTTCTGTCGATTATTTCAAACTAGCCTGCGGTGCCAGTAGCAAAAACTGTATCTTGATTCTTGATTGATTTAATCCTCAGTATGATGGTCACATAGTTCCACCCACTCGCCAGTAATTGAAGAAGTGAGGAACTCAACGGTGGAATATAATGTACATATGTACATATATTATATTCTCTTCGATTTTGTTGCTTGTTTTCTATTTACGTAATTTATTTTTTTCCTTTATTTATATTTTTTGTTTGAGTTTGATTTCAATTTTTGTTGAGCTGCTTTTGTGGCAGCAGATTAATGAAATTCAAGAGTTTTTTGATTGAATTTCAATTTTTCAAAGAAGGGTCAAACAGAAACTCTGGGATTCTCACCTATCGGGAAGGTGGCAGCCAATTTGTTCACCTCGACGTGAAGATAAAAACCAGTCCCTAGCACCAGCCACTCGCACCCCAATCAAACCAGTCCTTCAGGCAAACGAATAAGTTGCGCGTTAGAAGCACATCAATCGAGGAATATATCGGTGCGCGCGAGCTTCGAATGTCCAATCATCTTTATAGTATTATTAACTTTTGTTATTATTATAAACATTTATTTTAAAAAAGTTTCATTTACAATTAAAAAACAAAACTCACAAACCGAAACCGAGAACTGTCACTTTGACTTTTGACAATCAAAAAAAAACTAAACGTCAACTTTTTGAGCTACTGACGCCATTTTTTATTTTAATCCACAATTCACACGTATTCACGGACAGGGAATTTAAGAGAGTTTTCTCTTAAATAGCTCAAATAAAATTTGCGGGTGTTTTAGGCAAGAGGGGTACGAGTCGCGACTCTAGATAATATAGGTTCTCTATGGTTGATACATTGCTAGATCACAGCCCAATTGACTTTTTGTTAGAATTTCAACAAAATCTGAAAAAGGCAATTGGACTGTGATGATTTTTCCAAACGGTTTGACCCACAGAGATGGTTTTTATATTTCTAGATTATGTATTTAATAGTGCTACTTATTGTATCATAAGATTTGTATTTGAAAAAAAAATTTAAAAAATCCTAAAATAAATAAAGTCTACTTTCAATAATTTTTGAAAACTTAATTTTGTCATACTTTTTTCAGGGTTATGAACAATCACGAAGAAACTGATAACGTACCAATGGTTAATTTTGCTTCCTATGCTTTCATAAACTATTCACTGCCTGCGAAAATGAGGGCTTTCATGTGCAATGCCAGAGTTACACTTAAGTTCACTACAACAAAATGCTGATACAAATACATCAAAGAAGCCCGTTGGTCGTACTGAGTTTCCACTTAACTGGGAAATTATGCATCCAGCTACACTTTTGTGCATTGTAAGAAATTAAATAAATTACTTTAAACAACAATAAGACAGAATAACTTAAATAATTTATTAGATGTGCCTCCGCTTGACTTATACAGACTGTGGAAATAACGGAGATGCTGCTAACCCCGCTCAAACTGTTAAATTTATTGTTGACGATTGAGAATTTGTTGGTGTAGGTCGGTTTAAAAATATCGACCGTAAGAATGTTGCCTTTGCTGTGTGCAACAACAGTCTTTTTGGTAGCAATTTCCAAGCACCAACTGAGGAAGAATGATAAGATGTTGTTCTGGAATTCTTAACCTTTCCTGACGTATCTATGCAATATTTGGTAGTTATTGTGCAACAACGTATAATACGCGGCGGAACTAATTTAATTTAATGACATATTTCTCTCTACGTTAAGGTGACGAATTATTTAATGGAAACATTATTCTTTAAATAGTATTAGTTATTATATAATATTGTTTATTTTAACTGATCAATACGGAACCTTCTACCATTGTAATCAATCGATGTAAACAGCATTTAACATTTTTAAAGACATTTTTTACTGCTAAAACAGTAGCTGAAAAAAGATTTTTTTCTGTACGAAGTTGCGAAATTAAAGTTATTTTTAAAGCAAAGACAATTTAGTAGAGTAGTTGCCTGTTTTTGTATGTGTAACATCTATTCGCTCGGTCTATCCGTGTAACACATTCCTTCTGGCTAAAAGATAAAAATCGTAAATTTGAAAATTATTAATTATTGGCTATTTGAACTTATGTTGCACAGGTGATAGAAATTATTGCATACAAATTTTGATTGCAATCGGTTAGCCGTTAATTTTTGGTGTTCTCTATCATCGTAATGACATATCTCATTTTTTGTTTCGCAAGTCAAAAAAATTCTTAAGTTATCAGCAAAAATTTAATTTAGTATTTTATTAAAATTTCAATTCAATTTCAACAAACATAGATTAAAGCATCCAATTAACAAATTTTGAATTAGAACAAAACATTAATACAGTCAAAAAATATGACAAGAATATAACTATAATTCAGCAGCAACATATTCACGGCATTTGTTCATGGCAACTTCTAGTTTTTCATCGTGTTCCGCTGAAACTTTTTTCCCTTCATGGTATTTCATTTGAAACTCGAAAAACATATGGCATTATCATATCAGTGTGAAGGATGCTGTTTGGAATTTCTTGTAGTTCAATTTCTGTTGTATACAATTTTTCAGTTATGTATTCTTGCTCTTAGCTTCTGTGGTTTTGACTGGCCCAGCTCGGACTGTGAGTGTAATCTGTAAATAAAGACAAACAGCCTTATTCATTAGATTCCACTAAACAGATGAATAGTTATACACTGAATAAGGACTTACATAGCCACTATTCAGTGTTACACCAATTCTTATTCATAAAACATTTTCCTACCCATTATAGTTATACAACGCTTGTGTCAAATAAAGTACCAAAAAGGGAAAATCTATTACATTTTACTTGCACATCTGTAATCAGCTGTTTGTGAAAAATCAATAAAAGAATAATACTGTCAGTTCGGGTCTTTTCAATACTCGCGCTCCAATGTTTATTCGCTATGCTATCTAGCTATCCCAAAAATTTTGAGATAACTTGAGTTGTTGTTGCGTCAGCTGTTATCAGCTGTTTTATAACAAGGGATTACAACAACACAAAGCTATCCGGATAACTGAGAATAACCAGCGGAACGTGCCCAATTTTATAGCGTTTTCGTTTGGTCGTCCGGAAGCATTCCGAATGCTTCTGAAAATGTTCGTTTGGGACTAGATGACAGTTCTTCTTCTGAAAAGAAGAGAAAAACGATTCTGGATTTGAAGAAAGAATCAAAACCAGAAGCACACAGACATGCGCACAGTTGCAACGTCAAAATTGTCAAAGGTAATTTGTATTTTATTTGATTTTGGAACTGCGATTGTGCATTAAACAAAATTTGGAGTTGAAAGGAACCAATTATAAAAAAATGGATAGAACAAACAATTTATCCTCTCCATTATCGTTATTTGTACACCATGATGTGGAATTTTTGCTTAGGTTAGGAGTTTACTCAAAGTAAAAATCCAAGATGGAGACATTCGTTGTTGTTATTGAGGAATATTCCAAGAAACAGCTGTGTGAATATTTCATCACCAAAATGCAACAAACAAGTGCAAAAATACAACCAAACCCAAACTTCAGAATAAAGAAAAGGGTTGCAACTTGTTCGTTTGGCATTCTGGATCGGAGAGCTCCGGAGGCTTCTTCCGGAATACCAAACGAAAACGCTATTAGTGTTAATAATTATAATTTTGAAGTTTTCTTGTATCCTTTTTAGTAATAATTAATTAATATTTCAATAAAACTAAGCTATTTAATATTCCGTTTACTCAGTGAATTTGTATTAAAAGAAAAAACAAATCAACCCCCATTTTTCCTGCTGCGACGTCGGTGGCTGCCACTGCCCCATTCCGGTTAGATTCTTTTTAGTTTTTTTTTTATATAATACATTTTTCGTTATTTTTTATAGTAGGTAGGTATGCAAATGTGAATAAATTAAATAAAAATGTTTGAGATAAAAAACTGTTTTGTTGTTTTATTTCATTATTCTTTTCGCTCGCAGTTTTTATTGGGAAGAATAGATTATGCATGTGTGTATAGGTATACATATCTGAATATTTTACTATTGTGAGTATATTAGTGACATTCCGATACTTATATATCCTGTTGCCACTATTCAACCTCCAAACGCGTTTAGCTTATTATGAGCCTATGTTACGTTGTATAAGTTTTATGAATAAGGTTTTCGCGTTCAGAGGCATTATAACGAGCGGATAGCGCTATACACTTGCTATGATGCGTTTATGAATAAGGCTGAAAATAGAAATAAAAAAAACAGACATATTCAGAAAAGAAAGAAAGAATGAATGAAAATCCTATAAGTTGTAAATGTAAACTGCTTGCATTTGAAAACCACTAGCTATAATTGAATAATTTAAATGTTAGTAAGTCTTAATTTAGACGGCCTTCGTGGTTCTGAAACTAGTTTTTAGTTTAAAGAAATATTTTTAAAAAATGTCTTGAAGAACAAGTATCAAAACCTTCACAAGGAACTTCATATGAAATTTCTATAAGTTGTAAATGTAAACCGCTTGCATTTGAAAACCATTAGCTATAATTGAATAATTTAAATGCTAGTAAGTCTTAATTTAGACGGCCTTCGTGGTTCTGAAACTAGTTTTTAGTTTAAAGAAATATTTAAAAAAAATGTCTTGAAGAACAAGTATCAAAACCTTCATAAGGAACTTCATATGAAATTTCTATAAGTTGTAAATGTAAACCGCTTGCATTTGAAAACCACTAGCTATAATTGAATAATTTAAATACTAGTAAGTCTTAATTTAGACGGCCTTCGTGGTTCTGAAACTAGTTTTTAGTTTAAAGAAATATTAAAAAAAAATGTCATGAAGAACAAGTATCAAAACCTTCATAAGGAGCTTCATATGAAATTTCTATAAGTTGTAAATGTAAAACGCTTGCATTTGAAAACCACTGGCTATAATTGAATAATTTAAATGATAATAAGTCTTAATTTAGACGGCCTTTGTTGTTCTGAAACCAGTTTTTAGTTTGAACAAATATTTAAAAAAAATTCTTGAAGAACAAGTATCAAAACCTTCATAACAAGGTTCATATGAAATTCAATAAGTTGTAGATGTAAAACACTTGCATTTGAAAATAACTAGCTATAATTCAATAATTTAAATGCTTTTCAGTCTTAATTTAGACGCCCTGAAACCAATTGGTGGTATTGGTGGTAGTTTCACAAACAGAAATTTACTTACACTTAAAACATTTATAACTTCGTAATTGAGTAGAATTCTCAAGGTTTATGTTTGTGTCATCTCCAACTATAACATGGAACGTTGAATTAACATTGAATTGGGCCTCTTTGTTGAAGATAATAAAAGGCGAAAATGAAACTTGTTGCGAGATGTTTATTCTCTAGAAATAAATAATTTGTTCTTATAATAAAATATTATATTGAGATTAAGATAAATTTTACCGATTGGTAATTTTCTTCAACACTTGATAAACGTTTGAACGGCAATGGTGCCAACAGTTAGAAAATGAAATTTTAAGACAACATGAAAATCAGAGAATATGAAATAAAGAAGCCAATCCTTCGTACGTTTCACCCCCCAAAACCCATTTGTTTACATTGTTGTATTTGTAATTTCATTTCGTGTCGAAGAAATAGATGTGAATTGCAACAACAACAAGACCTGTGCTGAATGATGTGCTGAATGACTAGTTGATTCTATGTGTGCGTTTTGCACTGCTTTTCACCAATACTTTGCAAATCTAATACATCAGCTGTTCGCTTCCAGCTTGTAGGCAAATCAAATTGACAGCTGAGGATTGACTTCTTTATTTCATATTCTCTGATGAAAATGAAGTAGCACAATAGCCAACTTTTAAAAAACAATAAAATTAAAAATAAGATGTGTTCGTTTAGCTGTGAGCCGCTCCTTTGGACGTCGTGAAAAGATGTGTTCGTTTGTTTGTTTTCTGCTTCTTTTGGTCGTCGACATTCCACCCCCCGTGAAGCCCACAGGTTATTTGGATTCACTACAATGTTGCTCGACGTCCAAAACTGCCAACCGAGAGACGGGGCGACGAAGTTTAGTTTTATTTGCTGTGGTGACTTCAACAGTTCTAATTATACCATCTTTGCCTGGATAAATTTCAGTTACCTTGCATCTTAACCACTGCGACCTTGGAGAATCAATTTCACATACAAATTAATACGAGATCGTTTATTTTGATTGGTTCTGACGTTGACACCACTTAGCTCGTCTAGTTAGATCCGGTAAATACTGCCGAACCCATTGCTTCCAAAACATATTTTTAAGTTGTTGTACGATGCGCCATTGTTTTCTCACGTTAATGAGTTTCCAGTTATAAGGTCCAGGTGTTTGAGTGGAATTTGGCTTTCCCATCAAAAATGATTTGGTGTTATGGGTTCTGGTTCATCTATAGACACGGGAATATCAGTTAAAGGCTTGCTGTTTGCGATGTTTTCTGCTTCACACAAGACCCTCTGCAAGGTTTCTAGTTTCGGTGTTTGCTCTGTCAATACAACTCTCAATACTCTTTTTACACTGCCAATTAGTCTTTCCCAACAGCCACCTGCATTAGGATATTTGGGACTGTTAAATATCCATTCTATTCCTAGTGGAGTTAAGGAAGATGTCATAGCTTCATGGTCAAGAAAATCAGGTATATTTCTAAGCTCTTTGTCGATTCCCATAAAATTCGAACCACAATCACTCCTTATTCGCACGGGTACTCCTCGCCTATTCATAAAATTCCGTAAGCTCATTAGGAAGGCGTCTGTAGATTGGTCATGACATATTTCTAGATGTATCGCTCGAGTAGTCATACAGGTAAATAGAGAAACCCATCTTTTTTCTTGGTTTCGACGGTTTTTTATATAAACGGGACCAAATAGATCAACGACTGTATAACTAAATGGACTAACATATGGAGTTGTTCGATCTTTGGGCAATGGAGCCATTAAGGGCTGTCGGGGGTTGGCGTTCATAATTCTACATGTGCGGCAGTTTGCTTTCTCTTTGCGTACAAGTACTCTTAATGATGGTATCCAAAACTTATGACGTATTTCACCTGTTATCAAGTCTTGGTTTTGATGATGAAACTTTCGGTGGTAGTGTGAAATGAGAAGCTCCGTGTAATAATGTTTTTTCGGTAGAATAATTGGACGTTGGGTGGCAGCCGACAAACATGAAGCAGTAGAAATTCTTCCGTCAGCTCTTAGAAGTTCATTCAGACCATCGTATATAGGATTCAGTGAGAGCAGTGAACTTGTTTTTGGTATACATATCTGCGACTTTAAACAATTGTATTCGTCTTGATAGGAATCCTTTTGTACCATTGCGCACAAGTAAATTTCAGCTGCTGATTCTTCTTGAGGTGTTAACTCACCGCTTTTATTTTGTATTGAAGAAGTTCGCTTACAATTTGAAATAAATCGAAAAACCCAAGCAATGGTTCTCTTGAGTCTAGAATAGTTTGAAAATCTATGAATGTCAATCAGATTGAGGATGACGATGGCATGGAATAATGGTGCTCTGATTTCTAACTCTTCTTCTATTTCGATATCATTCACATTGATTTTTTCCCGAGGCCAATTATTTGCATCTAAATAAAAGAAGTTTGGGCCAAGAAACCACCTTGAATTTGATTCCAAATTTACTGGAAATCGAGCACGAGTCGCTTCATCAGCAATATTTTCAACTGTGGGAAGCTAGTTCCATTGCGACTGTTCACTTTCTTCTAATATTTCGGAGATTCTATGCTCTACAAATTGCTTAAAACGACAACTGCTGGAATTGATCCATTTTATTACTGTTTTTGAATCACTCCAGTAACATATTTGGTCCACACTTATGCTATGGCCAGCCAAAATAGAAGCTTTTAAGCGGACTCCTAATATAGCTGCTTGTAACTCCAGGCGTGGAATTGCCATCGGTCTTATTGGAAAACATCGAGATTTTGCGGCCACAAATGCAACATTTATTTCGCCATCGCTGGCAATCATTCTCCAGTAAGCAACGGCAGCATACGCGTTTTCACTCGCATCCGTAAAAACATGCAGTTCGACACGTCCTTTCTTAAAAAAGGCCGAGTAACATCGTGGTATTGAGATATTCTGTACGTCACTCCTAACTCTTTTAAAACCCTTTCCGAATTTGACACAAAACTCGCCAACTCAAAATTACCTTTTTGGTGAATCCATATCACTTGGTTCACGACAGAAATAGCTTCTTCTTCTGTTTCAAATGAGTCAACGTAATCATCGACGTAGTGTCTTTCTACAATGGCAGTAACTGCTCTTGGGTTCTCATCTTTGAATTGCATGGCGTTTGTATTTTTCACATGTTGTGCCAAACTCGGAGAGCAAGTGGCTCCAAATATCATTGCTCGCATCTGGTACACTTCCAATGGGTTTTCTGGACTCCCGTCTCTCCATAAAAATCGTTGACACAAGTGGTCTTCTGGTCGAATGTCTATTCTGTGAAACATCTCTTTGATGTCGGAACATATTCCGATGCGAGCTTCTCGAAACTTAAAGAGTACATCCAGCAGCGTTTGATTCATATCTGGTCCTGACAACAACATGTCATTAAAAGAGACTCCCTTAGACTGTTTGGATTCCTTACTCCGAAATGTGGCAGGTACCAGATTTTGGAAGATTCAACGTCATTATTTGGATCTAAGTTAAGTTTGTATGCGAATCCCTTCTCCAAATACTCTTCAATTTTTCTTTTATATGCTGCTTGAAGTTCAGGATCTTTTGACATCTTTTTTTCGGTGAATTCAAGTCTCTTAAGGGCCATTGTGAAGCTTTCAGGAAAATCAAAATCATCCGATTTCCAAAGAAGTCCCACTTCATATCGGAAACCGTTCTGTTTAGTAGTTTGTCGCATAATATTTATCGCTCTTTGATCATTATTTGATAATAATTTATTTGTCGGTTTATAAACACCCATATTTTCGATAGTAAAATAATTTCTTACCATTTCATCGATGTTATCTAAAATATATTCTTAAGAATACGATTCTGCATCACGAATAGTTAAAATTCTTTTAAATTTAGTCAAATGTTCATTTTGTGGATGTGTTGGTCCATAAACTATCCACCCTAGCCTTGTTTCAGCAATAAAGGGTCCCTTCGATCCTAGTTCAAACCGTTTTGATTCTACTCCCAAATAAGCATTAGACATACCCACCAAAATAGTAGGTTTTGCATTCGAATAATCATAAATTGGCAACCCTTGCAATTCGGCACTTTGACAGCTGTTGAACGAAAATAATTTATTTAAATTCAAGGATTGTGTTGGCAAGTCAAGATTTTTTATTGTGCAGAAATTATTAACTCTAAATTTTTCACATTTCGCACCCACCACACCCTGGATATCAAATTGCACAAATGTTGTCGGTAAGTCTATTGTCTGATTTCCAAACCACTGAAGTTTAATATTACCAGATTTTCCTTGTAGTCCAAGTTGTTTTGCGACATCTTCATCAATTAAAGAAGGCATTGCACCCTCATCCAGATATGCATAAGTATGTACCGAGGATCCACCGACGCCAAACAATCAGCCCTATTCTGCTATTCACGTGAATCGAAGATTCGATTCACCCAAGCGATTCACTTTCGAACTACCTTTACATTCTAATCCATCGGGCGAACTGCACTATGACAACCCGATTTGACATTTGGGAGCAGCAGCTGTTTATTAAAAGTGAAAATCTTGTGTTGTGTTCAGTTCATTTATAGTTTTGGTAAATTGTTTTAAAAAAATTATTGGAAAAATAGCAAATGGATGGTGCTACGACTTTTTTTCAGTTTCGCAAAGAAAAGGTTATGACTGGGTTTAACTTTAATGCCAAAATAAGAGTGATGAATCGTCCTCAAATTTATTATTTTAACTCTAAAATTGTTAAAAAACACAATGGTTGTAACATATACTTACGAAAAATTAAGTTTTTACCCATATTTTAAGACCCAGTTATTTTATTTGCAACCAAAAAGTACAAATCCGCAACTTTTTATATGCGGATCGGAATTGTATAGAAACTATTTGTTCACGTGAATAGTAGAATACCGCACATACTACCAACTTCTTTACCGACAAGTGAATCAGATTCACTTCGAATAGCAGAATGGCCTTAAGTGGATATTCAAAGAAAATTCCCCCCGATGGATAGCAGAATAGGGCTGAATGTTACTGGAATTATTTTAAAAAACAATTCTGTGTTTTCAACATCTGAAAGACGATGCAAGGTGCATAAAGTCTGAAAAGACGAATCATTAATGTATTTATAATTGTGAAGTAATTTATGGTGTTTGCGCTGGCATCCACCAATTTCACAAATAAATTTGCTTCTGCATGTAAATGTGTTGTGTCCTCGTCTTAAACATGAAAAACAAAGTTTCGATGACTTCACTTCTTTCCATCGTTCGCCCACGGACATTTGAGCAAACCTATCGCACACTGCCAACAAATGATCTTGATTACACAAGACGCATAAAGATCTTTGAGAGTTATTCGAATTCTGAATGTGCATAACAAAGTTTTTTCTTGTTTCACTGGTATTTTGTGAGCTAGATGAGGTGCAATACGTTGTTGCCTTTACGATGTTGGCTTCCTCGTCCAAGAATTTGGAAAAATGGTGCAGTGTAGCGTGTGGCTTGATGTTAATTTTGATCCGTGTCCACTCCAAGCGCATCTTGAAAGGCAACTTTGAACATAAGTCGTCGAGCAAGGAAGGATTGCTCAAGTGTTGGGTGGCATTGGATGCCTCCAGAAAAATGGTCATACCTTTGACTTTGATAGCGAGTGGTACGATTTCTATTAATTTTCCTTCAGGGATGGGCGAAATCATTTTTAGTTTTGAAAGTTGACTTCGGATGAGAATATCAGATCGCCCAAAACAATTTTTTAGTTCGGATATGACGTCGGCGACGTTATTAGGATAAATTAATAGTGCCTCCACTACCTGCCTTGCTTCGCCATGTAGGCATTTCTGCAGTCGCATCTGATTCTCTAGGTTGGTATAGCTATATGTCCTGTTGGTTTCGTTTTACAAGCTAATAAATGCTGGCCACTCTTCTGGTAGCCCACCAAATCTAGGCAAATCATGCAAATGACGTCTAAAGTCGGCTTGGGGATGTTGCGTTTCAGGTGCAGGTGAATGTGTTTGATATGGCTGGGGATGGTACAATTGCAGCTGTAAAGCGTGGTACACATTATCAAACCTGAGTGTCACGCGTGTTGGATATCAAACCTGCGTGAAAAGTTTCGCGTACACACTTATCAGTTATGTTGGGCGTCAGGCAAAGAAATTCCACTAATCTCAGAAAATTGTTTCTTTTTATTTTGAGGCTATTTCCGCCACGAATCGTGTTGATTCCTTTTTTACATGACACACACGAACTTTTTCTTATTTTGTTTGCACTTTTTATGAATGAAATTGTGTACACATCATCGAGCAACCACCCAACAAACCGTGGGTTGTCACGCAGTATCAAGCGTGGTACACATTATCAAACCTGAGTGTCAGCTATGTTGGATATCAAACCGAACTGACAATGTGTACACGCTGAATGATGGTTTGACACTCAGAACTGCCTGCTCACAAAATTTTTTGATACTGCGTGACAACCCTCGGTTTGTTGGGTGGTTGCTCGATGATGTGTACACAATTTCATTCATGAGCCGTCATTCACGGAACAAAACAAGAATTTTTATAGCGAATCAGTGGAAAAAGTGCCAACAAGGTAAGAAAAAGCTCGTGTGTGTTATGTAAAAAAGGAATCAACACGATTCGTTGCGGAGATAGCATCAAAATAAAAAGAAACAATTTTCTGAGAGTAGTGGAATTTTTTTGCCTGACGCCCAACATAACTGATAAGTGTGTACGCGAAACTTTTCACGCAGGCTTGATATCCAACACGCGTGACACTCAGGTTTGATAATGTGTACCACGCTTAAAGATTGTGGCTGATATGAAAAATGTCTCTGGAAATTTGAAGACTCGGGAACGTGGGGCAAAGACGGCTGTATCGAGGACTTAAGGTGTGGCGGCTGGTGATTAGACTCTAATTCTTTGTGGGGCGGCATCGATGAGAGGGGCAACATTGCAGACTTGGAGTTGTTAACCTGAACCTGGGCATGGGAAATAGAGGGTGGAATATCAATTACCTGAGTTGTTGGCTTTATGGCGTTGAACATTGCCAAAAATTTATGTTCCATTTCTTGCAGCGACTTAAGGCATCTATCAATTTTCAAATGCAGATCATGATCATCACATGGTTTGATGGTAAGGTTGGTCGGTTCCTCCTGATGGTCATCTGAATCGCTTTGGTCCTTTTCCTGTTCATCGGACATTTTGGGGTTAAGGCGGGCACTCTTTCTTTTCTGCGGCATATGCAATGCGACGACTTCGATTTTCAATCGAAAATAAAAATGTGTTGAAGATAATAAAAGGCGAAAATGAAACTTGTTGCGAGATGTTTATTTTCTAGAAATAAATAATTTGTTCTTATAATAAAATATTATATTGAGATTAAGATAAATTTTACCGATTGGTAATTTTCTTCAACACTTGATAAACGTTTGAACGGAAATGGTGCCAACAATTAGAAAATGAAATTTTAAGACAAAATGAAAATGAAGCAGCACAATAGCCAACTTTTAAAAAAACAATAAAATTAAAAATAAGATGTGTTCGATTAGCTATGAGCCGCTCCTTTGGACGTCGTGAAAAGATGTGTTCGTTTGTTTGTTTGCTGCTTCTTTTGGTCGTCGACACTCTTTTCGTTGCCGGAAACGTTCCAAATACGTGCCTGAATACGTTCGATGCTGCTAGAAATATTTCGCGTACATACTCGGAGAGATACAAATCCGTGATACCAATGTTGAGACACCTCTGTGTGTAGAAGATTTTTTTTATTTAATTTTTTGCAAGAATTTAATTTTTGAAATACATAGGTACCTGAAAGAAGTGGGTTATATGAGATGATTTTCACCTCGCTATCAATATATCCCGAATGGTTTCCCGAATTGCAATTAAGCCACCATTTTAGATGCCTGTACTTTTTCCATGAATTGAATGGAATCGCACCAGTGGCTCACTATAGAGTGTGGTATTTGCAATTGTTGAGTTACCAGTTCTCTAGGCTTTCGGTTATCATTCAAGTTCCAGATCTAGAAGGACAATAATAAAATAAGTTATCTTTTGTTGGTGCGCAATAAATTGTTATCGAAACGTATGACATGTTGTTCCACTCACAGATTCGCTTTCTGGACTCATGATTCACAAATATTTCCACTGCCATAACTCAAACTGATCTGGTCCGAATTAATAACCTTTTGTGTTGGATATTGACACAGAAGCTTGGAAGCTCTTGATTGCTTCTTTGCAGTTGTACCACCTAAGTGGACACTTAACACGGGACGTACGGCTCAAGAGAACATATAATCTTCATAGGTAAATAGAATTGAATTTTATTTCCATTGTGTGCAATTCGGCAGCAGCTTAGAGCAAGTTAAATAAATATTCCGCGCACAAATTCGAAACAAATATGCTAATGAATTGAGTTTTTCCCGTTATATTGTTTTGTGCGATTTAAAACAAATATATTACAACTGAATAGTTGCAAAAATAAACAAAATTAGTCATGGGATCGGGATCACTGAAGTAAACAAATAAATTAACAAACAAAAAAGCACAAAATACACCGAGAAATAAGGCGATCAAGGAACACATCGAGTTTCATAGGAGCACTTGACTTCAAGCATTGGAGTTGTTTTAAATTTTTGACCACATTTAATTTATTATAATTAATAGGATAGTGACTTTTTTGTTGAATTTGGTTGAAAAATTCAACATTATAAATTTATAAACTTGACACAAAACAAATCAAGACCGAGAACTGTCATTATGACTTAATAAATACAAATAAAACAAACGTCACTTTTTTGAGCTACTGACGCCATTTTGTTTTTGTATCCACAATTCACACGTATTCACGGACAGGGAATTTAAGAGAGTTTTCTCTAAATGTGCTCAGATAAAATTTGCGGGTGTTTTATGCAAGGTCGGTTCTATAATAATAATATAATAGAATAGATAATATACCTACTCTATGCTGAATAGGTGGATGAAAATAAAGCAAGGACCGCACTTGACATTGGAGGAACTACAAAATGCAAATAGCCGTTTTCCTTTGGAGGTGGCGAAGTACTTGCGAGTAGATGAAAACCCTAATCTAGTACTACCAACTGCACATGCTCTCATGCGCGAGTAGATACATTTTACATGGGAAAGCAGTTTGATGTGTTCCATTGAAAAAAGCTGGCAAAGTACTTGCAAGTACTTCGCCACCTCCGAAGGAAAACGCCTAATGATAAATGTCTGATCTTCATAAAAGCTAAATGCAAATATTTTGAGCAAAAATGTATATATGCAAAATATCAAAACTCACATGCATTGTAAATTGCTTTAATAAAGAAGGAAATAGATACAATGCAAACGGTAATATTTCTTGAATCTTGACGATGATGAAAATCAGAAAAAGTTTTCACAATTGCAGTGTAAGGCTAGTCGCGCACATGCAACTTTCAGTTTCGCAACTGTTTGGTTGCAAAAATGAATCCTATTGACTCATATGGGACAGCGCGCACATGCAGAAACTTTTCAGTCGTCGATTCGAGCAACTTTTTCAGTTTGTGTTTTGCCACAAACTGGACGATCGCCCGAAATCGGTTTTTCAATTTGTGTCATATAGAATAATATGTAACTGCGCGCACATGCAACCAAATAGTTGCAAATATTTAACCACATCGTTGAATTTTGTTCTTTCCAAAGTGACTTATGCTATGTTTCCACCAAAGGTTTATCTCAGATTAGATTTAATAAATTTTTTTGGTGTTTCCACCGCACAAAAAGATTTAAAAAAGATTAAATTTGACAGCACCTTCAAAAAATTCAAATGGCGTTCCAATTTTTCTTATGAAGTGCGAATGAGACAGAATGTTTGATTCGTGTGAAACAATGAAGAACTCAATGCGAGTCTCGAATGAATCGTTCAGCAGCACCATTTGAGAAAAGGTTAGTTCGATTTGTAAAACTATTTGTCCTAGGAAGATTTAACAAGATTAATTTCTAATCTTCAAGATTTACGAAATAAATTTGTATGGTAAATCTCCGAGATTTGAAGGAGATTTGAGGTAAATCTTATTAAATCTCAGATTAGCGTCAGGTGGAAATGTAGCATTAAGTTCTCTGTGCGAAAGAGAACAAATTTGTCTTTTCTTTTATTTGCTGAGCAAAAGAATAGGAAAAAGGCGATAATATTTGAAGGGTCCAGGGGAAAAACGGCTCAAGTCCACTTTTTGAAAAAATTAAACTATGCTACATTTCCACCTAGCGCTAATCTGAGATTTAATGAGATTAACCTTAAATCTCCTTTAAATCTCGTAGATTTATCATACAAATTTATTTCGTAAATCTTGAAGATTAGAAATTAATCTTGTTAAATCTTCCTAGGACAAATAGTTTTACAAATCGAACTAACCTATTCTTACATGGTGCTGAACGATTCATTCGAGACTCGCATTCTGTTCTTCATTGTTTCACACGAATGAAACAAAACGAGTGAAACAATGAAGAACAGAATGCGAGTCTCGAATGAATCGTTCAGCACCATGTAAAAATAGGTTAGTTCGATTTGTAAAACTATTTGTCCTAGGAAGATTTAACAAGATTAATTTCTAATCTTTAAGATTTACGAAATAAATTTGTATGGTAAATCTACGAGATTTGAAGGAGATTTAAGGTTAATCTAATTAAATCTCAGATTAGCGCTAGGTGGAAATGTAGCATTATAGATTTGTATGGGTACTATCTGATGTAGTATAGCTCTCTTCACATAGGATTTTGAAAAATCGCAAAATAGTACACTTTTTAAAAAAACTTTTTTCCAAAACTATCTTTTTTGCTCCAAAAATTAAACAAAGCGATATTAAAAAAAGAAAACTTGTGAATAGACCTAGCGACACATCAGGTAAATAATTAAAAAAAAAAAAAAACAATAGATATTCTAACTACATCCGGTCGAGATCCTGTCTAACAAATTGAATTGCAAAAACGGTCCAATGTCACGCTTGTGAAAATTATTTTATTTCAAACTCTATTTTGAAAATCTAGAGGTGTCTGAATAAAAAGCAAAAAACCGGTTCCAATTATCATGCCCGGTTCTTTCAGAAGAAAATTTCAAATCAAAAAATTCAAAATTTTGGTTAAAACGTCGAAGGTCCTTTTGACTCATGTCAGCTTATCATGCAAAAAATTCAAGATGTTAAAATCAATATAATATTATGTTTGCTTACTTGAGTACTTCATGCTCATTAAAAAAAATTGTTAGTTTTATTTATTTTTCTTTAAATTATCCATTATTTTAGTAATATATTTACAACTACGTTTTTCTCGGAATCAATTAAAGCGGACTTAAGCCGTTTTTCCCCTGGACCCTTCATTTTTGTTTGTATGTATGGGGTAGAAAATTTGAATAAACATTGTCTGTGTGTTGGTTCGGTTCGTTGCGATTGATTGTGGAGTTGCTCATGTGCGCGCCCATCGGTCAACTTGTGACTAAACTGTTTTGTTGCAGTAGCAGTTGCATGTGCGCGACTAGCCTAATGATGTTAATATGTGTAAATTCATAAACGTCAAATGTTTCCGCATCACTGCTTTTTTGCGATGCTGATGCGCAACGCAGCAGATGCTGATACAAATGCATCAGCAACAACGCATCAAGAATTTTCTTTATTCTAATTTGTTTGAAGTTTGCGCATCACTTGATGCAAGATTGCAATAATGAACATGTTACGCAAAAAGTGATGCGAGTTTGGTACATTTATGAACGTTTGGCGGAAATGATTGTGCATCATTGCTGCAACGATGCGTTTGTGAATTTAAGAAGTCCACAAAACAAACACAAAAATAATTAATTTTCAATTATTTACGTTTTTATTCTTATTTTATTTGTGAATTTACACTATAACTCTCAACTTTTCAAAACGCTAAAAAAAGGTTTCTACCATGTTCTTTATTTTTGAGAGAAGTCATGGATTTGAAAAGTGATAAATAGTTAAATAAGAATTTGAAAAGTGTCTGTCGGATGACAGTCATGATATTAAAACAACTTCATTCACAATTCCCGTTTTTAAAAGACTTTGTCGGTACATATAACAGTACGATTTTTGTACGATTTTTCGTGTGGAGGGAATATGATCGAATTCAAAATGAGGGAAAGCTATTTATTACAACAACAAAAAGATTGTATTTCGAAAAATAGATCAATGTAAATGCCAAGTTTGCGAACAGTTGAAAAGTTTGTTTGTTTTTTTTTGATTCTGACGTCTGGGGGAAATTGCAAATTGCAAATTACCGCATGTAAACAAAGCAACCATGCATTTTTAACTACGTTAACATAGGGTATTGGAGTGAGATTGAAGCTCGCTTCGCTTCTTTGTAAACCTGAATCGATTTGAAATGGGCTTGTTTCGACTCATTCACGCTCAAGGAATGAAGTTGCGACGAAATTTGTGAAGAATAACCTGGATCGAAGAGTTGGTTTTTGGATAATGAATTATGAAGCGTTTATTTGAATGTTTGTGAATAGATGTGATGTGGTTTCAATAGGTACTCGTGTTTATTCAATTTTAACTGTTTTGCACCGAAATTAAAACCTAAATGCCATTAATTTTTTTTCTGTAATTTTAAAATATCTTCGCCGCCGTTCAAACAAAACTCCTTAACTCCATTTTTTATGAAGCTGAAGATTGCCGACAACGAATTTTGTATTTCTTTTAAACGAGGATACCTCGATAAGTATCAATGATATTGAGAAAATTTTAACACCAATATGTTGGGAGCAAATTTTTCTAGGGGTGATGTCCGTTACTTTTTTAAAATTGTACCTCTTTAATTTTGTTTTTGCAATGAGCCTTAAGACTTTTTAAATTCAAATTTTGTTTAGGAGAGGATATAGACTTCAGTAATTTTTTTACAAAAAAATTAAAAATTCCTTTATGTAGAGCATACTTTTCTCTAGAGGCGATGTTCCTTACTTTTTTTATTTTTGAACTGCTTAGCTTTTAACCATGAAGCTTTAAAAGAAATACAAAAAAGTTTAGACGCTTATTACTTCGGATCAACGAATGGTAGGTAAAAAAAAAGTACATGCAAAAATTGCATTTTCCGAACAATAGAGGCGATGTTTTTTATTTTTTTTATATTTGATGCTCTGAAGTCTTTATTGTTGCATATATGTATAAATTATGAAAAAAGGCAATAACCATCTTAATTTTGCTTCACAATATTTTTTTTATAAACTTAAATATTTAGGTATGTATTTAGATCTATAAAAAAAGTATTGTAAGCAAAAAGTTGTCATTCGTCCGTGTCAGCCGCTTCACTGACATAATACACAATGTTTCCAGATATTTTATTTTTATTTCAAAACCTTAATATTAAAGAACTGACCGTTCAAACTTAACTTAAACCGTTAAAACTAACTAGTCCATTCTTGTAGACAGTTTATTCAAGTTCTCAAAACCTACCTCAAATTTTCTGTGCAATCCTTGTTTGCTGAAATATCGATTATCAAACACAAAACGTTCCTTTTCCGTTTATGAATTGATATCTCAGCAATAGAATCGTGCAATCAAGGTCTACAGTAAAAAAAACCCAAATTAAAGCTGAATAAACAAGTTATTCAGTTTATGTAGTAGTTAAGTTGAAAAAAAGTTCCCAAATTTGTACACCAACATTCTTTTTTTTTCACTGTATGCATTTGGATTGCGTGATGCATATGACATTGAAGAACTTTTCGTCTTAAGATCTCAAAACTAGAGGCTCTTAGCTTCGAATTTAGTTTTATATTATGACTCCGATACGATCATTTTTAATAAGGATGACATTTCAAAAATTTGGAATTTTTTGAATCCCTTAATTTTTTCCGCTAGTGTATTTACAATTATATCCTTTGTTTCGGAATCAAATAATATTATGTGTAAATGTGTGTGGACTGTACAAATTGTTAATAGTACTAAACAATATATGTATTTATAAGCTTTTGATAGAATGTGATACTTATCCGTGTTGTTTTGTTTGTTATATTATTTCTTAAATGAAATATAACATAATTAAACTTTGTTACTTTTGAACCTTAATGGAAAAGATAAAAACAACCAATATGTTCCCTTTTCATATATTGAACAAGCAATGTCTTTATTGTTTTATGTGTTATTGTTTTATGTGATGCACACTTCGTGATGATTAATAACTGACTGACTGATTCCAATTCAAAATTCATATATAATTTAAGAACAGTAGTATAAAAGCAAAAGGAAAAGGTACAGTTTGTTTCTCTGTTAGGTAAGTACGTTATGTTAAGGCGAATTCAAGTTCAAGCAAGAGAGATAACTAGAGATAAGTATTAAGCAGTTTTAATGTAGGGTGAGCCACAGCATGTTTGGCATTTTGTCAATTTTATGATGCATTATTCAACATACAGGCCCCCCTGAAAGCCTATGGGGTTTCAGCAAGAGGTAATTTAGCGATTTTCGTTATAGGACGAACATAATCTCCATATTGTGTCCGAATGGTAACAACTCGACAGTTATTGTCTGGGCCAAGGTGTGTTTCCTTGACTCGTCCTAAAATCCATCTGGCCGGTGGTAGGTTAGGTTCCTTTATCAAGACGACGTCATCAACCTGGATATTGGGTGTGGTTTTTTGCCATTTAGCTCGGTGTTGTAAAGAAGTTAGGAATTCGTTATGCCAACGCCGCCAGAAACCTTGGAGCATAGCCTGTAATAAATACCAATTAGATTTGATTGAAATATTTGAATACGAGACATCTGGTTGAGGAAGCGCAACAAATGCTTCGCCTATTAGAAAATGTGAAGGTGTGAGGGCAACAGGGTCTTGGTCAGAGGTTTGCCACAGGGGGCGGGAGTTTAAAATGGCTTCAATTTTTGTTAAAAGGGTGTATAAATCTTCGTAGGTGAGCCGATTTTCACCTATAACGCGTTTTAAATGCAATTTAACGGATTTCACTCCCGACTCCCATAAGCCTCCAAAATGTGGTGAGGATGGTGGTATGAATTTCCATTGAATATTTTCCTTTGATAAATGATCCACAATTATGCTTTTGTGTTGCTGGTCACATAGTAGTTTTTGAAGTTCATCTAGTTGACGTTTTGCACCGTGGAAATTAGTTCCATTGTCACTCCAAATTTCGAGTGGCTTACCCCGACGTGAAACAAATCAGTCCAGAGCTAGTAGAAAGGCCTTCGAAGACAAATCACCGACGAGCTCTAAGTGAATGGCCTTGGTCACGAAGCACACAAACAGAGCTATATATGCCTTTTCAAATCTAGGGTTTCGTCCTCGATTAACGCGAATCAAAATCGGGCCAGCATAGTCACAACCGACACGACTAAATGGTCGAGAATACCGAATGCGTTCCATGGGGAGATTTCCCATCAGTTGTTTGCATACAGTTTGTTTTTGTTTAAAACAAGCAACGCATTCATGTACCACCTTCCGCGCAATATTTCTACAGCCGAGAATATAGTAATTATATCGAACAAATGAAAATAGAAGGGAAGCACCGGGATGTAATTTTGTATTATGAATATATTCGACTAAAATTTTTGCAAGTGGATGAGTTTTACATAGTAAAATTGGATGCTTTTCACTGTATGATAAGTTTGAATATTCTATACGACCACCAACACGAAGCACACCATAGGAGTCTATAAATGGTGTTAAACTAAGGAGTCTGTTTTTGTGAGGCAGTTCTTGGGTACGTCTCAAACAATCTAATTCTTTTTTAAACACGGAACGTTGAGCACTTTTGATAAAAATTAATTGAGCAAAACGAAGTTCTTTAGTAGATAGTTCATCATACTTTCGTTCGTGTTTGTTTTTATTTGAGATACGAGAGTTTTTAAAAAATCGATAAATATACGCTACAACCCGAACCGATCTCATCCAATTTCTGTGTTTAGTTAATATGTTATCGAGTTCATTGACAGAATTAGTATGTACACTTAATACCTGAGTGACGGATACCTTTCTTTCTTCCAATTGGTTAATGTCGATTTGGTCTTTATTGTATTTTGAAGGTTTCCATTGATCCTTATGTTGCGAAAGCCATTTCTGTCCTTTCCACCATAAATCCGTTACCGCTAATGTAGAAGGCATAATTCCTCGGGTGGCTACGTCAGCCGGATTCACAGCAGAGCTCACATGGTTCCAACAATTGAAGGGAATTGAAGTTAAGATTTCCGATGTTCGGTTACCAATAAAAACCGACCACTTTTTTGGAGGAGCTTGTAGCCAGTGAAGGACAATTGAGGAATCAGTCCATGCAAAGATTCTAATATCTCGTTCCTGTAAAGATGTTTGTACTTTATTTAAAAGCCGTGTTAGGAGAAGTGCGCCGCACAATTCAAGCCTAGGAAGAGGCAGCACCTTCAAAGGAGCGACTTTAGTTTTAGCAGCTACAAGAGTGACAGAAACTGAATTGTCTTCGTTCACACTTCGGCAGTAAATCACGGCAGAATATGCGTCTAAGGACGCATCACAGAACCCATGGAGTTCCCAATTTTCCTTGTATTCCACCATGACTCTAGGAACGTTAAATGATTCTATGAGGTGAAGTTCATTTCGAATTGTATGCCATTGACTTGATATAACTTCTGGAACTTCATCATCCCATTTTAAATTTTTTCTCCACAATTCTTGGAACATGATTTTAATGGATATGATGACCGGAGATAAAAATCCTAAAGGATCGAAAATCCTTGATGCATCTGACAAAATACTTCGTTTCGTGCATATATCTGAAGAGGTTGGTCTAACCTTATACAAGAAGCAATCTCGAGATGGGTTCCACTGCAATCCCAACATTTTTATGGAATTAGACTCTTCAAAATCAAATGGTGTAAAATGTCGTTGATCTTCTGGCAGTGAAATAAGTAATGGCCAGCAATTTGTTGTCCATTTGCGGAGATTCATACCCGCAGTTCTTAGAAGTTCAATCAGTTCGAGTCGAAGGGCGATTACTTCGTCAGCATTGTCAGCTCCCGTAACAGCGTCATCGACGTAGAAATCTCTCAGTATAGCAGCCGATGCGCGAGGATGAGTATCTGCTGAGTCTAAAGCCAATTGTTTCAGAGTTCGAACTGCCAGAAAAGGTGCTGAAGCCGTACCGTAAGTAACGGTTAGCAATCTAAAGTGTCTTAATGGTTCATTTGGACTCTCACGCCAAACAATTCTTTGAAAGTCGGTGTGACGGCGAGACACCCAAATCTGTCTATACATCTTTTCGATGTCACCTGTGATGAGGTAGTCATGACGACGTGATCGTAAGCAAATTGTGAATATGTCCCTTTGGAGAGTAGGACCAACTAGCAAGGTCTCATTCAATGACCTTTTATTATCAGACTTCGCAGATGCGTCAAACACAACTCTGACCTTGGTCGTAGTGCTATCGCCTTTAAAGACAGGATGGTGAGGCAGATAATAAACCAGGTGCTTTGAGGTTCTCAGGACTTCTTCGGGAAGAATTTCTTCCATATGACCAAGATTAATATACTCATTAATGAACGATGAATATTGAGCTTTTAGAACAGAATCGGAATTGAGCCGGCGCTCAAGTGCGTAAAATCGATTCGTAGCGGTTTTTAATGAGTCTCCAAAATCGAGATTCATTAATGGTTTGAAGGGTAAACTCACTTCAAATTTACCATCATTTGGTCGACGAATTGTGTTTTTAATGAAGTGTTCCTCTGCCAATTGTTCTTCTATTGACAAAGGTGTCTCGTGAGACACATCTTCTAATCTCCAAAATCTTTCCAAGTCAAAGTCTAAGTTCTGATCTAATCGGGTGCAATAGGTGTTAACATGAGGTTTTAAGGTCGAATTTTCTGAAGCACGTCCTGCTATAACACATCCAAATATTGTTGGAATTGATGTTAAGCCAGTGCCATGCAGTTCTTTAGGCACACCGGTTATGACATTGAAAATCTTATCGGCTCCTAAAAGGATGTCAATAGTACCGTGTAGGTAGAAACGTGGATCCGCAAGCTCGTCGGATAAAGAGACCTTTGGTAACTCTTTTAGAACGACAGATGACAGAGACGATGTAATTTTTGGCAAAACATAGCAGTCAGATTGAATGAAAGTAGAGTTGATGCATGAATGAAGTTTAAGATTAACGAGTCCATTCGTTACTCCAGCCGGTGTGGACGAAATTCCGATTATTGGTATCCGAGAAGTTTTTCGGGGTACTCCCAAGCATTGAGCAACATGCTCGGTTACGAACGAGACTTGGGATCCCGAATCAAGAAGAGCGCGAAAAGTGCGAAAGTCTCCATTTTTATCTTGAATCTGAATTAAGGCAGTTGGTAGAATTGTTACGGAACGAGATTTAGATTCAAGAGCTTGGTTTGTAATGAGAGGTTCCTCAGAGACTGAATTTGAATTTGTTAAATTTTCAGTGGTTGAAGCAAATGAAAATGGGTTTTGTGATTCTTGTGTGCTCATTTCAACAGGGTGTACTAGCGTATGATGTTTCGATTTACATTGCTTGCAACGAAAGCTCGAAAAGCATTTATTGGATGAATGGCCTTTACGAAGGCAATTAAAACAGAGCGATTTGGATTTTGCGAATTCACGACGAGTTTCGACATTAAGAGTTTTAAACTCCTCACAGTTTGAGAGTGCATGATCTTCCTTACATTTTGGACATTCTTGCAAAGATTCAGCAAGATTTGTGCGAATAGCATTAGTAGTTTTTTGGCGAATTGGGTTTGACCGCGAGAATGAAAGGCAAGATTCAAGACAGGTACAACGAGTTTGCAAAAAGTTCAAAAATTTATCAATTGTGTAATTTTCTCCCGACGTCACTTCCTCTGCCCAGGCTTGCTTGGTTTCATAATCAAGTTTTTGCAATAAAAGATATATGAGCCAAGGGTCGCGAGTATTACAGTCTAAAGCATGGAGTCCTCTTATTGTTTCGTCAGCCCCATCAGTGATTTTACGAAGCGTACTTATGTTGGGACTTAAACATGTAGGCAGTGTCAAAAAAGAACTAACAAATGATTGAACTATTAAATTTTTTTGATTGTACCGTTTTTCCAGCCTATCCCAGGCTTCAATGTAATATGTCGAAGGAGAGTTGCAGCATCTCCACAGAGAAACGATTTAAGATAATGCAGCTTTTGGGTACAGGTTAGGTTTACATTCGAATCGATTGTTCCCGTGAAAAGGTCACGAAATGCTGGCCAATCTTTGTAGTTCCCGGAAAATGGTGGAATGATAATTTTAGGCAAATGAACGGTAGAAGAAGGAGACGGAGAGGATAACGCGAAAACCTCAGACACTTGTGAATTTTCAATTGAGGTTTTATTCTCTTTTGTTTGTTTTTTCACCCGAAGAATAGCATTGAAAATAAGAGCATGTGTGTCGAGGTATTTTGCTTCATATTCCGCGAATTCAGGTTCCCGATCCGAATAATTCTCGTCATCAATAAATTCTAAAAGTTCGTTTTGAAGATAAACAAATTCATCCCAAATCTCATTTAATCTTTTGAGTCTGAACTCTAGAATAGCTAGAGATGTGGTGTCAGAAATGGATTCTGCGAACGTGGCCAAAAGTGTGATGCCACCCTTAGCCCTACCACGCTTTGCAACAATTTTATTCATTTAGAAAAAAGTGTTGATATCTAGTTTAAATTGTTCGATAATAAATCACAAATGGTGTTATTCTTAACTGTCTGCCCCGTTAAAATGATCGCGTGATTTTACTGCATGAAATTTAATACCGTTCAGAGATATTACCGCACACTGCGTGGTTTTCAATAATGTTTGTAAAATATGTGTATTGTGTAAATGTTGTTTCGAGTACTAAATGTATTATGCACTGATTTATTAGTTTTTAATTGTTTAAATCTGATTCATAGAATTTGGCTCAGAAGGACCATGTTTCGGAATCAAATTATATTATGTGTAAATGTGTGTGGACTGTACAAATTGTTAATAGTACTAAACAATATATGTATTTATAAGCTTTTGATAGAATGTGATACTTATCCGTGTTGTTTTGTTTGTTATATTATTTCTTAAATGAAATATAACATAATTTAACTTTGTTACTTTTGAACCTTAATGGAAAACATAAAAACAACCAATATGTTCCCTTTTCATATATTGAACAAGCAATGTCTTTATTGTTTTATGTGTTATTGTTTTATGTGATGCACACTTCGTGATGATTAATAACTGACTGACTGATTCCAATTCAAAATTCATATATAATTTAAGAACAGTAGTATAAAAGCAAAAGGAAAAGGTACAGTTTGTTTCTCTGTTAGGTAAGTACGTTATGTTAAGGCGAATTCAAGTTCAAGCAAGAGAGATAACTAGAGATAAGTATTAAGCAGTTTTAATGTAGGGTGAGCCACAGCATGTTTGGCATTTTGTCAATTTTATGATGCATTATTCAACATCCTTATTTTCCATTCGATCTTCAAAATTTACATTTTTTAATTATCGATTATTTTGATTTATCAATCATTTATCAATCATTCTTATATTTGCCGATGTTATGAAGATATTTAAGTCAATAAAAGCTGTAACTGACCACGTTCTCCTGCAAGCCGATATTGACAGTTTCAATATTTGGTGTGGTAAGAATGGTCTTTCTCTTAACCCTGTTAAATGCCAAACAATTACCTTTTCCAGGAAGCGACTTGCAAGTGCTTTTGATTATTCCATTTCGCAGCAAAAACTCTGTCGAGTCTTTAGTTTCAAGGACTTGGGTGTTAACTTTAGCTCAAATTTAGAATTCACTGAACACATTAATTACATTGTTAATAAAGCAAGCTCTATGCTTGGATTTATAAAACGTTGGGCTAAGGAATTTAGTGATCCTTATGTTACCCTTTCTTTATACAATTGTTATGTACGACCTCATCTAGAGTATGCCTCGCAAATATGGTCTCCCTTTTATGAAATTCATAAAAATCGTATTGAATCAATACAGCATAAATTCATTCGCTTTGCTCTAAAGGGTCTTCCTTGGGATGATCCGTACAACCTTCCACCATATGAACATCGGATCCAGCTACTGCAGGTCCAAACCTTATATCAAAGGCGTGTTAATAATGATTTACTATTTCTTCACCAACTTATAAATGGCCAAATTGATGCTCCTGAATTGTTAGCCTGTATTGGCATAAATTACCGAGGAGGATCTCACCACCTGCGAAGATTTGAACTTTTACACGTTAATTTCCATAGAACTAACTACGGTATACATGAGCCTCTTAACCGTATGTGCATGATTTTTAATTTAAACGGCTCCTCTGTTGATTTTAACATAAGTAAGATGGCATTAAAGAAAGTATTTCGAACCAGTGCTCCACGGTCGTGATTGTTTTTACTTCTTGAAACTATGACTTAAATATTTTGTATATTGTTTAATTATGTATGTATATAGATTTTTTTGTTTAATTTTGTTTATTTATTAGTATATTATTATGCATGTGTTAGATTGCCTTTTTTACTAACCACTAACACATGCACTTATGATGAGCCTCTGATTGTAGGTTGCAGCTTGCTCTAAGCTCACTACAACAAAGAATCTGAAGTGTAAAAAAAAAAAAAAAAAAATGTTTCTACGTTAATTACATGATTTTAATAAATAAAAATTGCAACCATTTGTTGCGTTTAAATTCGAGATTAGTTATCGGAGAATGGCTTATAACTTCTGTAATTCTCTTAATTTTCAAAAATGAGGTATCAAATGAAAGTAATATAATAAGACTATTCAAAAATTTGTCTTATTACGTAGGTAGTACTACCACTAGATGCAAACTTATTATTGGTTTAAAACTTAAGTTTTAATTCACAGATTAAATTATCCCACGCCTCTTTCCCCCCCAGATACCGCGCGAGCTGGGGTCTATTTACACCGAGTATGACGGCAACTTCGATTGCAAGTCATATCGGCACTTATGCAATTAAATTAAGTTTTTTATGATGAAAATAAGGAAAGTTAATATGTTATGCTGATGCCAGAATAACATAACAACTTCCTTCCAAAGGCGACACGAACATCAGTGAGTGAAAAAAGGTTGGGTCTGCTTAATACAAGCAGTTAGAAAAAAGTAAAAAATGAAAAATAGGATCAAGCTAAAGCCGATCTACAAACATATAATAAAAATAATAAATTAAAAAAAAAAATAAAATAAAAAAATAAAATCAAAATTATGAATTTAAATGAAATAGCGTGCTAAGGCATTTGTTAGTTAGTTAAGTTTGAAGTTTCAGTTCCTCTTTATATTTAATGGTTAAATATTCAACAGAACAGATCTTTCTGTTTAAAGTTTTAAAATGAAGGTAACATGTTTGGTGTTGTGTATATACATACATTATGCATTTAACGTTAATACACTGACCTACATTTGAACAAACTTGTGAATGGTCAGTTATCACACAATCAATTTTGTTTTGAATAATCTTTTGAATAATCATGTAAATCGTTGTGCACAAAATGATTCATTAATAGAGCAATTAATGACTGCACCTGAATGTGTCGCGGTGGCTAAGGCATCGAATTGCATTTGGGTGGATAGAATTTAATGTTCATTCTATTCAAATGGAATTCGAATCTTTGTCGTCATCCGGGCCATCATATGTGGGTTAATAATGAAATTGCATATTGATTACAAAAATTAAAATTGTAATAGGTAGATATAAGAGTGGGGATGAACCCAAATATTTGTAAGATAGATTTAAGTATAAATAGCCTTAACGTTTGAAAATAAAAGTTAGTCTTAAAACATAAAATTTTGACTCTATTTATTTCGGGTGACGACCTTAGAAGAAAATGATCGTGCATTTTGAAATATTAGACAAGTTATTAAAAAATTTAAAAAAGTCCCCAGGTAGAAAATATAGTGAAGAATACATACAAAATACAAACAAACAAATTGACGAGGCATGGACAGAAATTACAAAAAAAGCAGACCTGAAGGACATTAAAGAATTAAAAGATAAATATGAAAAAATAGTTGAACAGATAAATAGCTTTTTAAAAATTAAAAATACTAGTTCGCAGTCTAATCCAAAAATAAACATGGCAGATTTCGATTTAATTACTGCCTCAAAGGTAATACCAGAATTTCGAGGAGATCAAAAGGATCTAAATAATTTCTTGGGTTTGATTGAATTCTACAACGACACTCTTAAGGATGACACTCAAAAAGAAACATTAATAAAGTTCATTCTAGCCACCAAGCTTGCAGAAACAGTAAAAAATAAAATTCTTAGGGAAAACAAGCCAACAAAATTTAAAGATTTGAAGAAGATACTACAAACTGCTTACAAATCAAATAAAACTGCATCTAGGTTACACAATGAAATTTCGAAATGTTGTCATGGAAATCAATCAGTTCTGACTTACGCTTCACGAATAGAGGCACTATTAGCTTCCTTAAATGAACTCCAAATTTCTGAACAAGGAGATGAGCATAGGGAAGTAATAGTAAAATTGAATGATCAGATTGGAATGACAGCTTTCAAGAATGGTCTATCAGAACCATACAAATCACTAGTGACAGCTCCAAGACCAACAAAGCTTGCAGATGCTGTACAAGTAGCATTAGAAATTGACCCAGACCGATCAAACCAAATAATGCATTTTAATAGGGTACAGAGAGGTAGAAGTAACCCCAGAGGTAACTTCAACCGAAATTTCAATAGCTTTTCAAATTTCAACGGGCCACAACAAAATAATAGCAGATATTTTATCCAAAATAGTGGCCAGAACAACAGCAACAGAGGACAACACAGAGTTGCAGGGAATATTGACAGGCGAAATTTTCAGGGAAACGGGTACTTCCCCGGCCAACAAAATCCGGGGTCAATGTCAAGAAGATAATTCACATTGACAAACAAACTTTATAAAATTTAGAGTAAAGGGTAGAAATCAACCAATAAGTTTATTAATAGACACAGGAGCCGATATTTCAATAATCAAAAATAATGCATTAGGTACTAATAGAGTAGAGTATGGTAGAAATTGTGAGATAAATGGCATATCTGAAGAATCAATATTAACTAAAGGTATAGCAAAAATAGAGTTATGCATAGAAGACATGAAATTGGAACATACATTTAATGTAACTGATGATAGTTTAAATTTATCCACAGATGGAATTTTGGGTAGAGATTTTTTATTAAAATACAATTGCAAAATTGATTATGAGACATGTGTTCTGGTAATCTCATTAAATGGAGAAGAAATAATACTGCCAATGAATATGGACACAAGAGACATTTATAGTAATATCACGATACCACCTAAAACAGAGATAATTCAAAAAATTAATTTAGATTTAGATGAAGACAGTTTAATTTATGGAAAAGAAATTAAGAAGGGAACATTTATAGCAAATTCATTAATACCAGCTATAGGAGTTAAACATGTCAAAATTCTTAATACAACTGAAAAAGAAGTAAAACTAGATCACATTTCTTTAGGAATAGAACCAGTTTCCAACTACGCAGTATTACAGTTTAAAAATAATTTAGTAGATGAAGACAGATTTAATAACATTCGAAATGAAATAAAGGTAGACAGTTAGATAATGACGCAAAAACAGAAATTTTAAAAATATGCAAAGAATACTAGAATATAATTTCACTTAGAGGGAGAAACATTAACTAAAAATAATTTTTATGAACAAAAGATAACAACTATAGATAAAACACCAGTGTATATAAAAAATTACAGACGCCTCATGCGAATTTGAAAGAGATAAAAGATCAAGTTGAAAAGTTAATAGATGAAGATATAATTGAGCCATCTACTAGTCCGTACAACTCACCGTTGTTAATAGTACCAAAGAAAAGCACAAATGGAAATAAAAAATGGAGATAAGTAGTTGATTTTAGGTCTTTGAACAAAAAAGTGGTTGACGATAAATTTCCATTAACTCGTTTAGAAGATGTACTAGACAAACTAGGAAAAGCTAAATATTTTTCAACATTGGATATGACAAGTTCATTTCACCAATTTAACGAACTGCAAAAGAATAAGAAAGAAATTGTCTAGACATTATATTATACACCCCACCAAAAAGAATAGAGCATGTAGAAGAAATGAATAATTTAATAAAGAGGTATCATGATGATAAATTAGGAGGACACAATGGAATACGAAGATGTATTGCAAAGCTTAAGCAGAAATATGTATGGAAAAATATGAATAAGATGGTTAGGAACTATATAAATAATTGTAAAATTTGTAATAAAGTTAAAATAACTAGATATACTAAAGAACGATTCACAAGGACAGAAACACCAAATACATAATTTGAAGTAATAACAATAGATACAGTAGGACCACTTAGACCATCGAATGGATACAGGTATATTCTCACGATTCAATGTGAACTAACAAAGTTCATAGAAGCATTTCCATTAGTCACAAAAGATGCGATTTTAGTAGCAAAAACCATTGTAGAAAAATTCATTTTGAAATATGGTTGTTTTAGAAAACTAAAATCAGACAAGGGCACAGAGTTCACTAACGAACTATTAGTAAACATCTGTAAATTACTAAAAATAGAAAAAAACCACGTCCACTCCTTTTCACCATGAAACCTTAGGCTCAGTAGAAAGAAATCATAGAATTCTTAATGACTATTTAATGACTACAGATGGAAAAGATAACTGGGAAGAACTACTACCTTACTACACATACACATACAATACGGCACCACACAGTACTACAAATTATTCACCATTTGAATTAGTATATGGAAAACTATGTGCTCTACCTTGTGAAATCATTAAAAACAAAGAAAGTATTTATAACATTGATAATTATGTGAATGAATTCAAAATAAAATTGCAATATGCACATAATAGAGCTAAAGAAAGCTTAGAACAAAATAAGAATAAAATACACAGAAACCAATCTAATGTAAATATATCAAATTTTAAAATAGGAGATTATGTGTATTTAAAAGTAGGAAATAAAAAAAAGTTAGATAAACCTTTTAAAGGACCTTACAAGATAATTGCTCAAAATGGACCGAATAGTATAATAAGTGTTGAAAATGTAAATAGAGAAGTGCACAATAACAATTTAATAAGAGCAAGAAATATGTAAAATATAGTATCAAAAATAATTTTCTCATTCTTAAAGAAAAAAGAAAATAACTTTTTTTAAAGGGTGAGGGTGTTGTGTATATACATACATTATGCATTTAACGTTAATACACTGACCTACATTTGAACAAACTTGTGAATGGTCAGTTATCACACAATCAAATTTGTTTTGAATAATCTTTTGAATAATCATGTTACCATTGTAAATCGTTGTGCACAAAATGATTCATTAATAGAGCAATTAATGACTGCACCTGAATGTGTCGCGGTGGCTAATGGCTTAAACACACGTGCAGCCTTTTTCATGCAGCGAAATAAAATAACACAGGTTCTTATGGGAGCAGAAAAACTCAAGAGCTGCATGCAGCTCAGAGCTGCACGATGTCTCTATTTCTAAATTTGCTGCGCAGCTCCGCAGCAATAAGTGGTTGTTCGTCGACCGCTGACCAGGTTCAGTGGAGAAAAGTTCCGTTGTGCACAAATAGCCTTCAAGTTGATCGATTGGATAGCTTATAACTTCGGTTTTGATTGTCTGATCTTCAAAGTTAAGGCTTTTATAGAAAGGATAAATGTCAGGCTACATTTGTGTATAATTTGTTTTTAGAATATTTAATTTATTTCATACTAGAAAGCAGATTGAGTCCTACAACGGTTTGATTTTCACTTTTCAAATTGCAAATGTGAATGAAAAATTACACAATTTTGAAAAATTATGTTTAAAAAGTTATTGCCACAATCCTCCTCTACAAATATGTAAATAGTTTTTTATAGTTAAATGCAACGTGAGAGGCGGCAGGGCCACTTATCTAAATTTTCAACCTTATAATTGATTTTAATCCAAAAAAATAACAAAATCTTTAAAAAACTTCGATTTCCGTAGCTTAAAAAAATTATAACTTTGCTTCTAATGCTTGGATCTTCAAGATTAAGATATTTAAATAAAGTGAAAATACAAAACTACATTTGTGCATAAAAATTATTTAGAAAATTTCATACTAAAAGGCTGATGAGTCTTTTGTATGATAAATATTTAAGTGTATGCACATGTGTCTTGAGTGCAGCTCTACTCGCAGCTATGCGTGCAGACCTGCTGCACATCTGTTTAAGGCATAAGGCATCGAATTGCATTTGGCTGGATAGAATTGAATGTTCATTCTGTTCAAATGGAATTCGAATCTTTGTCGTCATCCGGGCCATCATATGTGGGTTAATAATGAAATAGCATATTGATTACAAAAATTAAAATTGTAATAGATATAAGAGTGGGGATGCACCCAAATATTTGTAAGATAGATTTAAGTATAAATAGCCCTAGCGTTTGAAAATAAAAGTTAGTCTTAAAACATATAATTTTGACTCTATTTATTTCGACCTTAGAAGAAAACGATCGTGCATTTTGATGCTCGGACTAAAATCGGTTGGAGAACTAAGATAATACTCAACAGTAGGGAAATAAACATTACATTGGCAAAATTGGCTATATGATTTTTTTTAGTCAGCTTAGCAACTGACACGGGCAAATGAGCTTATTATATAAGCGGGTTAAAATACTCAATGTTATTTATTTTGAATAACTCTATAATTAATTATAGCGAAAAACTCTTGTTCTAATGGTCAGAAACGGTGTATTATGTCAGTGAAGTGCCTGACACGGGCGAATCGGAAAGTTTATGTTTACAATATTTTTATTTTTACAGATCTAAATTCATATTTAGGTATATAAAAAAAATATTGTAGAGCAAAATTAAGATGGTTATTGCTTTTTTCATAATTTATACATATAGGCAATAATAAAGACTTCGGAACATCAAATATAAAAAATATAAAAAACATCGCCTCTAGAGTTTGGAAAATGCAATTTTTGCATGTACTTTTTGTTTACCTACCATTCGTTGATCCGAAGTAATAAGCGTCTAAACTTTTTTGTATTTCTTTTAAAGTTTCATGGTTAAAAGCTAAGTAGTACAAAAATAAAAAAACTAAGGAACATCGCCTCTATAGAAAAGTATGCTCTACATAGAGGAATTTTTAATTTTTTTGTAAAAAAATTATTGTAGTCTATGTCCTCTCTTAAACAAAATTTGAATTTTAAAACTTTTAAAGCTCATTACAAAAAACATAATGAGGAATAATTTTAAAAAAGTAACGGACATCCCCCTAGAAAAATTTGCTCCCAACATTTTGGTGTTAAATTTTTTTCAATATCATTGATACTTATCGAGGTATCCTCGTTTAAAAGAAATAAAAATTCGTTATCGGCAATCTACAGCTTCATCATTTTTTCAGCACTGAGATACCTCTCGTAAATACGATATAATTAGTAAACCATAGAACTTTTAGCTCTGTAAAAGATCTCTAAATCTTATATTGGTCTATTTCTAAAGGAAAAATTAACCGAATTCAAACATTTTCAAATTCTGGTCACTAAAAATCGATAAAAAGTACAGATATCTCAAAATAAATCAAAATGGACTTAGGGAGTTTTCAGTGAACGACGACATCATATAAATATATATACAGTACGCCCTCGATAAAAGCAACGCTCGATAAACGCAATACCTCGGTTAAGGCAACTCCCAAATTTTTACCATTAGTGACTCAGTAATTGCAACTTTTCAAAGAAGTGTGACTCAGTAAACGCAACTTTCCATGCAATTGTCTCTTCATCGTTTGACAAATATTTTCATTTTTTCAATGTTAACTTTTATTATAACTGGGCAGTTATTTTATAGCTACTTCTCAAAATATTGTGCACTCATAAATCATAAGTGTATTGTATTTCTATTTTGATTAACCATTGTTAAGCTTTTTTCCTAAGCCAAAGCTATACGTTTTTGCGACTCGGTCATAGCAACAAACTCAATTAACGCAACTGCTCGAATTTTTATTGGTTGCTTTTACCGAGGGCGTACTGTATGTTAAAATTATATATATATATAAATACAAACTTTTTGTTCATCTCTTATTTTTATACTGAAGTGTAGTTCCGTCAACGTTAAGTGCTCTCCAACCTTTATTTTCATGCACCCCATTTATTGAACAGACCAAATTTCCCAATACGATTGGAAAGTGGAAGTGTTTGTTTTAAAAATTCATTTTCATTGGAATTTGTTCATTTTCATTTCAGATCGGTTTTTAAAATATTTCAATCCAAGTAATTTTTGAAAAGTATTCCATTGAACCACCACAAATCAGAAAAACAAAACCTTCAACAAATACAGTTCTGTTACTTTATTTTTTTTCTTGTTTTAATTGAATTTACTTATAAGAAAGACGTTAACATCGTCTTTAATATATTTTGCTTAGTTTTCATTTGTTGGTGCATTTGTTAAATGTTTTTTTGTATGGAGAAATTTTTTTAAATTTTTATATAACTATTTCGCTATTATTTTGCACGACTTTTTGTTAATACATACCGTTATATATTTGTTTATATATTTATATAAGAACGTATGTAACATTAAAATAAGTATAAACTTATAAAAGAGGAAATTAATAGTTTTTTTTTAATTCTTTCGAAAAAAACAAATTTATTTTTTGTTGTTTATTATTAAAAATTAAACAAAAAATAAACGTGTATAATATTCAAAACTATACAAAAATAAACATTTTTTATTATTTGCTTATCAAATTAATTTGTTTGTTTTTTATTCTTGAAAAGAATGTAGTATTTGTTTTTAAATTAATCAAAACTATTTTTATTACATGTTTTGGTTTTTTTTGGAAGAGAATGTGAGTGAACATTTTTTTTTTTGTTTTATGAATGCCTTTATCAGCTAAACAAAATATTTGTTTCCAAAAGTTATCTATACTTATAAAAAAAATAATTTTTCTTGCGCAGGTTTTTAATACTTTTTTTTATTTATAACGTTTAACTATAAGTTTTCACCTTTTTATCCAATCTCTAGGATGAGGGAGATCCAATTTGCTTTAAATTACTATTTTGGAGGAATTGTTTTTTATTTTATTTGGAATCCTTTTCAATAAATTTTGTTTTCATATTTGCTGTTTAAAATTTAATTTTTGTGAATTTTAGAGTATTTTTTTGTTTGAAAACTACACACATTTACGTTCACAAACAGCGCATGCAGAATGTTCGACAAGAAGGATGTGTTCGTTTTGTGATGAGATTTGGAGTGTATGAATTTAGTCATATTTTTGTTTAATTTATCAATTAACCGTCATTTTTCATTTTTTTTCTTTAACAAAATATGGATTTTTACAGTCTACTTTCTTTCATACATTTATTTTAATTACTTGTTCTATTTTTTTAAATTTAAAATGTTGTTTAAGTTTGCACTTAACGTTAAGACGGCCCCAAATTAATGTTGGTTAATGCATAACATGTATATTTTTAATTCTGCTTAAAATTTTATTTATAAATTAAACAATCTCTGTGATACTGTTTTTTTTTTTTTTTTTGTTTACAAAATTATTGATATTGATTTATTATTAATATTTATATATGTAAATTTTAGTGTGATAATGATTTACAGGAGGACACAAATGGATTTTTTCTTTTGTTTAAGTTTCTTCTCGGGTGATTTCTTGTTAATTTGTCGTACTAAGTCATAGAATATCTGAAAGAAAAATAAATACAGTTTTGAAAAAAAACTATTCGTCTCTAATTACAAAAAAAAAATAAGTTTATTGAGGCACATATTAACTAGCTTAAAGTAATCATTACAAATTTACTTTTATTAATAGAAAATAATATTAAAAAATCATCCTTCCATGCATGCTTTCTAATTGTATGCAAAGGAATATTTGAGCCGTTGTTTTTGAAAGTGGAATAAGTCCATTTTTTCATGTTTCGAGATATTTAAGGTTTTGCGTTTCAATGTGTTTACAAATATTGGCAAAAGTAAATAAATTCATGTGACGCATTTTAAGCTATAAAAATGTTGAGTTTTGAAAAGCAAAAATATTTATTAAAATTCTCCAAAAAATTTAACGGGACCAGTGCCCTAAATGGACTTATTCCATTTTCAATAATAAAAAATTATAAAAAATAAAAATCAAGAAAATTTAAGTCCATATTTTTATATAGGCATTTTTGAACTGAATTGTTATTTTAGAGTTAAAAGTAATATAGAATCAAGAAAAACTTAATTACGTGAATAATAAAATTTATGAGGAAATTATTTAGGTAGGTATGTAATATGACAATTTAAAAAAATGGTATCCTAATTTTGAGTAATATTTACTAAGATATACGTTAAACCTCGGTTCAAAAAAAATTCATCAGCTCGTTTTTTTATCAATTTAATTTTAAAACAGCAATTTTAGTGCTTTTATTATTACTAATCCGCATACAAAAACTAATTGAAATATGTATAGGAGCTGATGAGCAGATCGAAAGTAAAAATAAACGCAATTTGATGGGTCCTATCGTTTATGAGAGTTCTTGGTAAAAATAGCTTTTACCAAAAAGTACTATATACCAACTCGAACTCACAGACTTATCAAAATCATTAGAGTCGTTTTTGAGATACTTACATATGTAGGTATATACGTTTTTCTTAAACGATAGTGCCGGTATTTTCAGAGTTAAAAAAATCAATTTAAATATCGGTTCAGTAATCTAAGCTTTAGCTTGACATTCAGAGAGACAGACATAGAATTGCGGCATTCACTTTTTGTGTGTTTGTATTATGGGTTAATGTGAAGTTTGATTTTTTTTGCACGAATCGAACACTTTCCCTCTTATACGAACAATATTTCATATATGTGCATATAGAGAATAAAGCAATATTTTCGTTAAACTCTTAAAAAACAGCTATGCTTGCAAAAAAAAACTAATCAAAATTAGTAAAATTACTTGTCATTCGAATTTCTAGAGCAAAAATACAGTTATCTTGTCTATCATGCTTTTCTTAGAGTCCAAACTGATTCCTATGAGGGAAAAGTGCACCCTGAAAATCGTTCTAATCAATAATAATCGTAATTATACATTTTCCAAAACTATGCTTATAACAAAAGAAGGACTTATTCCATTTTCAAAAAAAAAAAAATATTTTCAATAAATTTTACAATTTTTTTTATTTGTTTAATTCAGGTAAAAATCGTGCTCTATTAAGTATAAGATTATAAATATAAAAAGAGGACACAATTACTTTATTGAATTCGCCATTAACTCATTTTTTTCCAAAAGTGGACTTATTCCACTTTCAAAAAAAACGGCTCATTTGTGCATTCAGCCACGATGACAATAATGATGACATCAGTTCGGAGATTCAAGGATTTCCAATAATAGAAACGTGTAGAAATGGAAGGATGTGGGAGTTGATACATGTGATTTTTTTTTAAATCCATAATCCCAACTACATAAGTTATTTTTTGTATTTAAGGTACGAGGGTCGTTCATTAAGTACATGCACAAATATATAGTTGCCACTGAAGTTAGAATATGAGGAAAAGTCAAAGAAGCAGAGTGGAAAAGGTAGAAGTGCACTCTTTTTGAATCGTTGGCTCAGTTTCGGTTACAATTTTAAGAATATTTTCCATTCAAACATTTTAGTTCACAATTATTGCTGACTTTCATAGTTTCTCGTTTCCAAAACTCCATGTTGAACTTCAAAAATACTGCTCTCAATGTTGAACAATCAGAATGTTAGGTTGGGTTAGTTCAAGAAGGATGATGATACGTAAGCCGCAAGACCTCGCTCGTATCTTCAATAAGAGATTCAATGCAATTAAGGTCGGGTTTTAGAATAATTGTAATTGCTTTAGATTTATTTATACTAAATGTAATGTATGGAACATCGCAATCATCATTTTTCGCGATTGGGGTATTTAAAAGTCTCTCTTCTATATTCAAGATTAGCTGTTAACATTTTATTTACTCTGATCAACATCGAGGTTTGGTGCAAACTCCGAATAGGAAACATCATACAAAATTCACTTTCGTGGTCGCCCGATAGTGTGTTTAACTCCACTTACCACGCACGGTATTACTTGGGAGTGATCGGTATTAGGACACACATTTTGGTAGCCTAAGGTTATGTCCTAATTGGCACCCATCGCACGACCGAGCAACAAGCGATGATCGCTGCATCGGACAATCAAAATATCAAACTTGAATAAATCAATCAGTGTGTCCTTATTAGAATATAAAGGCGGTAGCGCAATGACGTATAACAGTCGCACATGTTTGTTTTGAGATCGTTCAAGCTATTTCACACAAGATTTCGAAAAACAAACTCAGTTATCTAAAGGGAAATGTCCTAATCAGGAACTGAATTTGTGCGACCGACGCTACAAGAAGTTGTTTCATCGCTTAAAATCAAACGAGTTTGTTTTTGATCGCACTAAAATGCAACGGATTTGAAGGAAAATATGATAAATGAAGCTTGTTTATTCCTAATTTTATGGGATAAATGTTGGGATTGCTTCAAAAATAGATTCAATGCAATTAAGGTGGGGTTTTAGAATTGTAATTTTTTTATATTTATAGTTGTATATTTAATGAACATCGCAATCATCATATTTCGCGATTGGCGCATTTTAAAAATCTCTCTTGTACATTCAAGATTAGCAAACATTTATTAACATTTTATTAACTCTTATCAGCATTGAGGTTTGGTGCAAACTTGAAAGAATAGGAAACCATATTTATAAAAAATTCACTTTTGTGGTCGCCCGATAGTGTGTTAACATCCACTTACCATGCACGATATTACTTAGGAGCGATCGGTAATAGGACACACATTTTGGTAGCGCTATCAACAAGCTCATCGCTGGGTTGCGCGATCTTTGTCCAATTAGGACATAGCCTAAGGCTATGTCCTAATTGGCACCCATCACACGACCGAGCAACAAGCGATGATCACTGCATCGGGCAGTCAAAACATCAAACTTAAATAAATCAATCAATGTGTCCTTATTATTATTATTATAATGTGTCCTTATTACAATATAAAGGCGGTAGCGCGATGACATATAACAGTCGCACATGTTTGTTTTGAGATCGCTCAAGCTTTCGAAAAATAAACTCAGTTAACTAAAAGGAAATGTCCTAATCAGGAACTGAATTTGTGCGACCGACGCTTCAAGTAGTTGTTTCATCGCTTAGAATCAAACGAGTTTGTTTTGATCGTACTATAATGAATTGAATTGTACTATAATGCAACGGATTTCAAGGAAAATATGATAAATGAAGCTTATTTAATCCTATTTTTATGAGATAAAAGTTGGGACTGCTTCAAAAATAGATTCAATGCAATTAAGGTGGGGTTTTAGAATTGTAATTCCTTTAGATTTATAGCTGTACATTTATTGAACATCGCAACCATCATATTACGCGATTAGCGCATTTTAAAAGTCTCTCATGTACATTCAAGATTAGCTGTAAACATTTTATTTACTCTTATCAACATTGGGGTTTGGTGCAAACTTGAACGAAGAGGAAACCATATCTATACAAAATTCACTTTTGTGGTCGCCCGATAGTGCGTTTACATCCACTTAACATGCACGGTATAACTTAGGAGCGATCGGTAATAGGACACACATTGTGGTAGCGCTATCAAATCCCTATGCACACCTCCGCGTGGTAGAGGGCGGGTAACGCTAACGTGCAGGGGGACCGAATGGATGCCGGGATAAGCAGACAACCTAGCGATGCTGGTCAGGGCACAAACTTGTCCTTGGGATGGTTAAAAGCCCCCTTAAGGCGGATGAACTGCAGGTGACGGTTAACGGCATGATAGTCTGGTGGTGGAGGAGCTTTTTTTTTTTTTTGTTAAAAGGCCAACGGCAGCAGCAGGTAGCGTCTGTAACCCATATTGGGCGGCTACAAAAGGCATCTGTTTTCCCATAGTGTGCGGCCTCGAGCAGTTATGTGTTTGACCATACAAAAGGCGGGTGTGCCTGTCAAATCTGAGCTTATGTATGTTATTAATCATATCTCAGAAAACACCATGGTGGAAGGATATATGCAAATACATGAATTATGACAATAAATGGAAATGAGTCCCCAAGAGGTAATATTTTTAGGGAAAATCCTTCTGCAGCTTCGGTTGCAGTAAACCGCACATCGGATTTGGGGGTGCGGCATATTTCATGTACAAGCGTCAATCAAGACGCCATAATAATAAATGAATCGTTGACAAATAGAAGAAATCTTTCAAGAAGCGCAAATGTTACTTTTGGCTACCGCATACGTACGAAAATCGGAGCATGGAACGTTCGATCCTTGTACAGCGATGGTAGATACGAGCAAGTTGAGGGTGAAATGCTTCGCCTAAAGATCAGTATCCTGGGTATACGCGAAACTAAGTGGAGAGGTAGAGCTGAATACAGATCAGACACTGGGCAGACGAGAATGCTGTATTCCGGGGAAGATGAAAGAGAGGGCGGCCAAAGACTGCATGGTGTCGGAATTATGTTGAACGAAGAAGCGAGGCGTAGTTTGATCTCCTGGGCGCCAATTTCTGCGAGATTAATGACAGCAAGGTTTCGTTCAACAATTCGTAACGTCACAATTTTTCAGTGCTACGCCCCCACAAATGAATCGACAAAACCGCGTTCTACACTCATCTTAACTCGGTTTACAGTAGTGTTCCGAGAGCCGACATCATAGTCGTCATGGGAGACCTTAATGCCCAAGTCGGTTCAGATAATTACGGACTGGAACGCGTGATGGGAAAAAATGGCTTGGGGTCACGGAATGAAAATGGTGACTTGGTTGTCGACTTTTGTAACGCGAATCGTCTTGTGATAGGTGGGACTGTATTTAAGCATAATACGTGCAGCAAAATTACCTGGGTGCATCCGGATGGTCAAACCGAAAACCAAATTGATCATATCATGATTCAGCAGCGATGGAGGAAGTCTATGTGTGATGTCCGGAGTATAAGAAATGCCGATGTGGGAAGCGACCACCATTTGGTTCTGATGAGTCTCAAACTACGAACCGCTGCCGTACAAAAACCAGCGCAGGATGCAGCAAGGAGCTCAAAATTCATTACTAATGTCACCACCCTTAACGACAGAGCCTCGTCATTAAACGGAATCCAGCTTTTTATGGAGGCTGGATCCGAAACTGTACCCAAGCGAACGAGACGTAGAGACTCTTGGATATCCCAAGACACCTGGGATAAGATCAAACTTCGCAAATCGTTGAAAATTCAAATAAATGCTGAAGCAGATATTCAACGAAAGGCTGACTTGCGAAGTGAGTACCGCATTGCACATAAGATGGTCTATCGTTGTGTGAGACGTGACAAGAGGGTGAGGTAAGATGGACTCGTAGACAATGCGGAAATCGCTGCCAGAAGAGGAGATATCCGAGAATTGTACCAAATAGCCAAAGATGTGATCGGGAAAAAAAGCAACACCAATCATCCTGAAATGGATGTGGATGGCACACTTTCGGTATCAATTGAGGATCAGCTTCGTAGATGGAAGGTCCATTTTTGTGCCCTGCTAAATGAGGATTCAGTTGAGCAGAGTGCTGAAGTGCCCCAACTAAACGAGATGCGCAGGTCCTATAGGGGTATGGACATCGAACCCCCGTCAGAATCGGAAATCCGTACATCAATAAATCTCCTCAAAACAACAAGGCAGCTGGACTGGACGGAATAACAGCTGAATTCCTGAAAACCGATCCCGTAACAGCGGCTAGTATTTTACATCCGTTGATACAAAGCATTTGGGAAAACGAAAGCTATCCCAGGGATTGGAAGGATGGTGTGACTGTTAAGTTTCCAAAGAAAGGTGACTTAAAGAACTGCAACAATTGGCGTGGTATCACCATTTTGTCTGTTTTCCCAAAACTAATGGCAACCATCATTCTCGAGCGAATAAAGGATAGAATCGAGTATACATTCAAGAGGCATCAAGCTAGCTTCCGCAGTGGTCGGTCGTGTGTCGACCATATCAACACCCTGCGTATCGTCCTCGAGCAGTCGATGGAATTTCAATCACCGCTTTACCTCATGTTCGTGGATTTTGAGAAAGCCTTTGATCGAGTTAACCGAGAATGTATATGGAGGTCGTTGGTTAGTAAAGGAATTCCACCAAAAATAGTTGCCATTATAAAAGAGTCCTACAACAACGCAAGGTGTTTTGTTTTGCACAATGGGCAGCTTTCCGACTCCTTCGTAGTGCAACAGGGTGTGAGACAAGGGGATGTTCTATTGCCAATTCTCTTCCTGCTGGCGATGGACGATGTATTGACCGCCAGTGTTGGTACAGTTGAGCGACAGGGCATTCAATGGAGACCGTTCGAAAGGCTCAGTCATTTAGACTATGCCGATGACATATGTCTACTGGCAAATAACATCAGAGAGTGGGCTGAACGGGATGTGCCAAACACTGCAAGTGAAGGGAGAGTCGAGTGGTCTAAGAATAAACAGCAAAAAGACAAAAATAATGCTCACAGGCCGCTCCACACAGCAGCGTATTATTCTACAGGAGACGCCAGTTGAAGTAGTGGAACAGTTCAACTACCTTGGCAGTATTGTCTCTGCAAACGGTGGTACGGATCTGGACGTTAAAAGTAGAATAAATAAAGCTCGTGCTGCCTTCGGTACTCTGTCCCCAATCTGGAAATCAAGTCAAATCTCCTTACGCACTAAGTTGAGATTCTTCGAATCCAATGTCAAATCCGTGCTGTTATAAGCTTGTGAAACCTGGAAAGTCACGTCTATCATTTCGAAGAAATTGCAGGCTTTTTTGAATCGCTGTCTTCGCCACATCCTAAAGGTTCGCTGGCCACAATTAATATCAAATGAGGAATTGTGGCGCAGGACAAGTCGAGAGCGGCTGGACGTCGACATAAGAAAGCGTAAATGGCTGTGGATTGGTCACACACTGAGGAAACCAAACGATGAAATTGCAAAGCAGTCCTTTGAATGGAATCCTCAGGGTGCACGGCGGGTTGGAAGACCAAGAACAACATGGAAATCAACTGTCTTAGCGGAAGCAGAATCCTAGAGAAAAACGTGGCCACAGCTAAAGTACCTTGCAGCAGACCGTGAAGGATGGAGACGTTTTGTTGACGCCCTATGCCCCAGCCGGGGTTACAGGACACGATGATGATCAAATAGCCTAAGGTTATGTCCTAATTGGCACCCATCGCACGACTGAGCAGCAAGCGATGATGGCTGTATCGGACAATCAAAATATCAAACTTCAATAAATCAATCAATGTGTCCTTATTAGAAATAAACACGGTAGCGCGATGACGTTTAACAGTCGCACATGTTTGTTTTGAGATCGCTCATGCTATTTCACACAAGCTTTCAAAAACAAACTCAATACCTAGAGGGAAATGTCCTTATCAGGTACTGAATTTGCGCGACCGACGCTACAAGAAGTTGTTTAATAGCTTAAAATCAAACGAGTTTGTTTTTGATCGCACTACAATAAAACGGATTTCAAGGAAAATATGATAAATTAATTTAATTTAATCTTAATTTTATCTGATTGTTTCAAAAATAAATGCAATGCAATTAAGGTGGGGTTTTAGAATTGTTAATGCTTTAGATTTATAGTTACACATTTATTGAACCTCGCAATCATCATATTTTGCGATTGGCGCATTTGAAAAGTTTCTCTTGTACATTCAATACTAGCTGTAAACATTTTGTATATTCTGATCAACATTGAGATTTGGTGCAAACTCCAAATAGGAAACCACATACAAAATTCACCTTCGTGGTTGCCCGATAGTGTGTTTACATCCACTTACCACGCACGGTATTACTTGAAGCGATCGGTAATAGGGCACACATTTTGGCAGCACTATCAACAAGCGATGCGACCGACCGGAGCTCATCGCCCGTCGCACGACTGAGCAACAAGCGATGATCGCTGTATCGGAAAACCAAAATATCAAACTTCAATAAATCAATCAATGTCTCCTTATTAGAATATAAACGCGGTAGCGCGATGACGTAAAACAGTCGCACATGTTTGTTTTGAGATCGCTCAAGCTATTTCACAAAAACTTTCAAAAACCAAACTCAAAACCGAAAGGGAAATGTCCTAATCAGGAATTGAATTTGTGCGACCGACGCTAGAAGAAGTTGTTTTATCGCTTAAAATCAAACGAGTTTGTATTTGATCGCACTACAATGCAACGGATTTCAAGGAAAATATGATAAATTAGTCCCTGTTTTATGGGATAAATGTTGGAATTGCTTCAAAAATAGATTCAATGCAATTAAGGTGGGGTTTTAGAATTGTAATTGCTTAAGATTTATTTATACATTTATGGAACATCGCAATCATCATATTTCGCTATTGTTGAAATCGAAAATCTCTCTTCTACAATCAATATTGAAAATTTTGTTTACTCTGATTAACATTGAGGTTTGGTGCAAACTCCGAATAGGAAACCACATACAAAATTCAATTTTGTGGTCGCCCGATTGTGTTTACATCTACTTACCACGCAAGGTATTACTTAGGAGCGATCGGTAATAGGACACACATTTTGGTAGCGCTATGAACAAGCGATGCGACCGAACGTAGCTCATCGCTGGTTTGCACGATCTTTGTCCAATTGGGACATAGCGATAGCCTTAGGCTATCGCACGACCGAGCAACAAGCGATAATCGCTGCATCGGAGAGTCAAAATATCAAACTCCAATAAATCAATCAATGGCTAATTGGCACAAATCGCACGACCGAGCAACAAGCGATGATCGCTGCATCGGAAAATCAAAAAAATTAAACTTCAATAAATCAATAATGTGTCCTTATGAGAATATAAATGCGGTAGCGCGATGAGGTATAACAGTCGCACATGTTTGTTCTGAGATCGCTCAAGCTATTTTACACAAGCTTTCGATAAACAAACTCGATACATAAAGGGAAATGTCCTAATCAGGTACTGAATTTGTGTGACCGACGCTACAAGAAGTTGTTTCATCGCTTAAAATCAAAGGAGTTTGTTTTTGATCGCACTACAATGCAACGGGTTTCAAGGAAAATTTGATAAATGAAGCTTATGTAATCCTAATTTTAAGGGATAAATGTTGGGATTGCTTCAAAAATAGATTAAATACAGTTAAGGTGGGCTTTTAGAATTGTAATTGCTTTCGATTTAGGCTATGTCCTAATTGGACAAATATCGCGCAACCCAGCGATGAGCTTCGGTCGGTCGCATCGCTTGTTGATAGCACTACCCTATTACCGATCGCTCCTAAGTAATATCGTGCATGGTAAGTGGATGTTAACACACTATCGGGCGACCTCAAAAGTGAATTTTGTATAAATATGGTGTCCTATTCTTTCAAGTTTGCACCAAACCTCAATGTTGATAAGAGTAAATAAAATGTTTACAGCTAATCTTGAATGTACAAGAGAGATTTTTAAAATGTGCCAATCGCGAAATATGATGATTGCGATGTTCATTAAATGTACAACTATAAATCTAAAAAAATTACAATTCTAAAACCCCACCTTAATAGCATTGAATCTATTTTTGAAGCAATCCCAACATTTATCCCATAAAATTAGGAATAAATAAGCTTCATTTATCATATTTTCCTTCAAATCCGTTGCATTTTAGTGCGATCAAAAACAAACTCGTTTGATTTTAAGTGATGAAACAACTTTTTGTAGCGTCGGTCGCACAAATTCAGTTCCTGATTAGAACATTTCCCTTTAGATAACTGAGTTTGTTTTTCGAAAGCTTGTGTGAAATAGCTTGAACGATCTCAAAACAAACATGTGCGACTGTTATACGTCATCGCGCTACCGCCTTTATATTCTACAATAAGGACACATTGGTTGATTTATTCAAGTTTGATATTATGATTGTCCGATGCAGCGATCATCGCTTGTTGCTCGGTCGTGCGATGGGTGCCAATTAGGACATAACCTTATAGTTTTTTGTAAACATTTTGTTTATTCTGATCAACATTGAGGTTTGGTGCAAACTCCAAATAGGAAACCACATACAAAATTCACCTTCGTGGTCACCCGATTGTGTATTTACATCCACTTACTACGCACAGTATTACTTTGGAGCGATCGGTAATTGGCAGCGCTACCCATAAGCGACGAGACTGACCGTAGCTTAACACTGGGTTGTGCGATCCCTGTCCAATTAGGACATAGACATTAGAGGTCTGCATTGAATGTCTTGAAACAAATTCCAAGACATTCATTTTATTTCAAGCACACTGCAATATTGTACATACTGCTTTAAACTCAAATGAATGAACACTTTAATATTTGATTGCTGAATGAGTCTTGTACCCATTTCAAAACAAACATTTACTGCAGTGAACTCACGAAGAACGGGTATTTAGAATATGGGTATTCATAGAAAAAGTGTATACTACACTATGAACACTGAGTACATTTGTTCCAGACAAAGTCTAGCTTCTTAAGCGGTAAATTGAAGAGAATTGGCTGTTGAGAGATTTACCTCAGTAGTTTCTATTTTTTTTATTTTATTTTATTTTAACTCAATTTCTTCTTCTCTCAACAAAGTAGACATTGAAATCGTTTAATTTAATCCACTCGGTGTACTCAGTGTACTCAGTGTATTTCCCTCAGTAAACATTGTACACTGTTGGCTCGAATCAAGCAAAACAGCGTGTGAGAAAAAGAAAACAGTGTTCTCATTTTGAAATCAGGTGATCGAATAGAATACATTAACTGCTTCTTATAGAGTGGGTACTTCACTTCACTGTCCAAAAATTGCAATGAATGGTGTACACTGAAGTATTGCACCCGTTGAAAGGGAGCAAATGAATACATTCATGCAGACCTCTAATAGACATAGAGGGCGGAGAACACGGAGAGCTCAGCCAAACTTACTGTACTACAAGGTCAAACGTGAATCTCGGTGAATAATTCCTTGTATAAAATTATTAGATCATTAAAATATCATTGAATAATTTGCATTATTATACATTTATTTAATAACATTTTAAGCATTAATAAAACGAGTTATTTTAACTTTATTCAGCACCTGTAAATTATTTATAATTTAAATTAAAGTGAAGTAAAAATTTACAAATCTTTAATAATTTTAAGAGGCAAAGTATTAATTTTCTTCCTCAACGTCATCCCCCAGGGTCACCTATCAAACAGCATGAGGCAAGCTGGCCCATTACTCTGGCCACAAGCTGGTAATAATATTGTTGTCACTGGCCATATGGATCCATTTTGCAGCATCCAATCCGATTCCTGAGTTTCTAAATCACGCCCTTACCATTTTTGAAATCGGTAATACACAACACATAAAGCTTTGTGGATTTAACGAAAATAGTATATCGAGGATGATCGATATTGTCTTCAGATGTAGGAGCATTGTATATCGGTAAGGTGCGTACTTCATTTTTGTTTAATTGTTATACAGGACTGTTTTCTTCAGCCAGTTGTTCAAAATTGGCAAGTTTTCTAGTAACTTGAGGAATTTTCTTGTTGGATTTGAATGTTCACCTAATTTAATTTCGATTTTCGATGCGATTTTTTGTTCACGCTGCTGTTCGACGTTTCCAACAAGATATATGTAAAATGTTATTAAATACTTACGTACTTACTTATCCGGCTCCCGATCCATGAAGGGTCTCTGCCTGAGATATTGCAGTCTTCCATCGGTTGCGGTCCCTCGCACGCTCCCTCCAGTCGTCGAGACCAAGCACTCTTGCGTCTGTGACCGCCTGGTCCCTATAGCGGAGGTTCGGTCTTCCTGGTCGTCTCGAACCTGGAAATCGAAGATTTTCTTGGCTGGAGCGTTGTTGTCCATTCGCTCGATGTGGCCGAGCCAGTGTAGTCGACGTGTTTTGGCTCTTTGGACTACATCCACATCTTGGTACAGTTCGTACAGTTCACTATTGAATCTTCTCATCCAATCGCCCTCTTCGCATATAGGACCAAATATCCGCCGAAGAATTTTTCTCTCGAAAGTGCCCAGTATTCCCCTTTTTTACTTATCGTCCAGCACTGGGCGCCGTAGAGTAGAACTGTTAAATTTAGCGTTTTGTATAGCGTGCACTTTGTCTTTCGAGAAAGGAGTTTTGAACCCATTTGTTTGGCCAAACCGAAGTAGCAGCGGTTCGCTAGGGTAATTCTTCATCGGATTTCCACTAAGGTGTCGTTCGTGGAATTGATGTTTGTTCCGAGGTAGGTGAATTCCTTGACTACCTCGAAATTACTGCTACCAACAGTGTCCTAGGCAATGGACAGATGAGACTTTGTTTGTTGATAGCATATACTTTGTTTTCTGCTCATTCACTTCAAGACCAACGCGTTTCGCCTGTTCATCAATAGCTGTGAATGCTTCAAGTACAGCTCTCTTGGAACGGCCGATGATGTCGATGTCGTCCGCATAGCCAAGCAGTTGAGAAGACCTGTTAAAGATAGTGCCTTCCATGTTAACACCACTCTGTCTGCTCCAGGACTAGGTTGAAGAAATCACATGATAGTGCATCTCCTTGTCTGAACCCTGTACACCAGTGTTTCCCAACGTGGGGCCCACGCCCCACAGGGGGGCAATTTGATGTTGAAGGGGGGCAATTCTATATTTTATTGCATTACAGCCGTTTTAGATTTCAAAATTTAATGAGAGCGTATAGGAGGAAAAAGATCTCAGTTTCACACTCATTTAATTTCGAAAAGAGTCTGGACTCAATCTTAGCTTGTTCAAACTTTGGCTTGTGCCAAATTGTTTCCGTTTTTCGAGCTAATTTTTAAAGAACAAAATGAAGATCATAAGGGACTTATACTTCACACTGAAGTTACATGGCTATCGAAATTGTTTGAACTGATGTGTGGAACTTATCGGTCCTCTTAAGCGACAAACCGGAAATGAACATTTTTTCACGGTCGATGTTACATTGGTACTTAAGGTATTTGTGAGATATTGAGTTATTCGAAAAACTTACGAAAGTTCAAGGAAAAAAAAGTTGATCTCTTGGCGAAACAAAAACGAATACCTTAGGTTTCGATACCCTTATTGATATGTCAACAATATGTATGTTCTAAGAATGATACCACTTTTGATGTAATTTTTGATCGTCCGGAAAATTTATCGTCGAATTAAAAGAAAGATTTACTGATTCTGATCATTTTTTTCTGATTTTAAATCATTCAAGTTTTTACAAACAAACCTAAAATTTTTGAATGATAAAATTGTATAAATATGTATGAGTTGGGGGGACATGCGAATTTTTGATAAGTTTTGGTGGGGCTAAGCACAATAAAGGTTGGGAAACACTGCTGTACACTGTTATTAAATACAATGTACTAACTAATAATCATGCAAATTATTCATCGTCAATGATGTTTAAATGATCTAATAACTTTACACAAGGCATTATTGACCGAGATTCACGTTTGACCTTGCATTACAGTATGCTTGGCTGAGCTCTGCGCGTTCTTCATAAATTCATAAATAATTTAAGGACAATTTGCGATAATTGTTTGCTCTACAATTTTGATGATAGATTTTAACATCATTGGACCTATAGAAACCGAGATAACCGCGAAAACGCGATTTTTGTAACGTTTGACCTTGAATAACTTCCTTTATGCTACATTTCCACCTAGCGCTAATCTGAGATTTAATGAGATTAACCTTAAATCTCCTTTAAATCTCGTAGATTTACCATGCAAATTTATTTCGTAAATCTTGAAGATTAGAAATTAATCTTGTTAAATCTTCCTAGGACGAATAGTTTTACAAATCGAACTAACTTATTTTTACATGGTGCTGAACGATTCATTCGAGACTCGCATTCAGTTCTTCATTGTTTCACACGAATCAAACATTCTGTCTCATTCGCACTTCATAAGAAAAATTTTTAACGCCATTTGCATTCTTGAAGGTGCTGTCAAATTTAATCTTTTTTAAATCTTTTTGTGCGGTAGAAACACCAAAAAGATTTATTAAATCTAATCTGAGATAAACCTTTGGTGGAAACATAGCATAACAGACACGAGATTTTATAACGCCTTTCAGACAACTTTTAGAACGCCAAAATGAAGATGTATAAGAGTTTCCAGCTTATTATATCTCATTCCCAGGTTGAACCTTAAGCGTGGTACACGTGACACTCAGGTTTGATAATGTGTACCACGCTTTATTCTTTGCTTATTTGACTGGGCTATATGTATCGTCTCTGTTCCATTCGTTTCGAAACCGTAAACTTTTCGTAAATACCTTATATTTAATAGAATCTAAACCTCGTAAGTCCTTAAATGACTTTGTAATGTATAGTCAGGGAGCTCGTGACAGTTTTCAATGCATTATTTGCTCATCGATCAGGACATTCTGAATGGTTCAATTTGTAAGTGAACATCACCAAAAGGGCCCGCTTATAACTAAGTAGCGGGACAACGCTTGATCAAAACGATTGTAACATGCAAAAAACCATACAAATTAACATTATGCGCTCTTCGTTGACCTTTTGCATGCTTGTTAATAAGCATCCAACAATTTCAAACAACTAACGCTTACACTCGTTCATCGGGACAGTATACCGTTTACACGCCCCGAAAGGTATGCAATTTTGTTTTTCGAATTTCGATCTATGGGGCCATTATTATCATTAACATAGCACTTCATCCTGATAGGTTGAGCTTTGGTACACTAATAGTACCTGTCCTAACTATACTCTTAAAAAGTATTTCTAGGTGCAGTGCAATAAAACCCGCAGTAATAAGGTCCGTGGGCATTATTTCCCAAAATAAAAGGAAAAAACACCCACGGGCTTATTTTCCATTCTGAAATGGCAATAAGACCCACAAAAGAAAAGAAATAAGAGCCGCGAGAGTTATTTCTTTTTGGATTTGGCATTTGAGCCCATACTTAAAGCATGATCCATACTCTTCTTTTAAATAATTTCTAAAAAGTCTCAAAATGATACAGCTACAATTATTGTTGGATATATAGAATAATTTCAAAGTTTCTTTAAATCCAGACTCTTTAAATGCAAAGAAACTTGGCAAACACCCAGCATCGCATCCACCCCAAATCCTATAGTGTGCCCAAGCTGGGGAGTTGCAAGGGGGCAGCATACCCCCCCCATGCATACCTCACTGTTTATTCGCCGTAATGCTGTTTTGATGTAAGGTAAGGCAAGTGTTGAATGTTTAAATAAGAATAACATTGATTACTTGTGTGATGCATGCAAGAGAAATGCACGAAACTCTTTTCGCTCACAACTTCCATTACCCAAACCATCAAACACCGATCCATCAAGTCTCAATACAAAGCAAATGCAATTGCCAACTCAGGGGACAGTAACTGCTGAGGAGGTTATTCTGTCATATTCTACCGTAGAAAGCAGTACCCCTCCCGCAGCCATCACGATCGATCTCTTATACACCGAGATCATTGCGATGAAGAATATTCTATCCAACTCTTTTCAACTAATACATACACTGCAAACTGAAAAAAATTCTCTGGAGAGTAAGGTGGCAGAATTACAAAACACTGTAAACACGCTCCAACAAAAATCTCTTCGAAAGTGCATCGACATCGTTGGTCTCCCAAACGTTGACAAGACAAATGCATTGAGCTCTGCTCTTAAGCTACTGGCAGAAGGCTTAGGTGAACAGATAACTGAAGATGACGTTAAGTCTTGTTATGTTAAGAAAATTGTCAAAAAATCGAATAATAATAAAACCAACAATCAAAACAACTCAACGACTTTGGTCGAGAAATCATCGAACATCGTATGCGTTAAGCTGAAGAGCTTAGAATGCAAACGGAAAATCATTTCCAGTAAAAGGAAAAAAGAATTGACGACTAATCTGTTTGGCCTGCAATCAACTAATAGGTTAATTTTTATAAATGAAAGTTTATCTTTTTATAATAGATCTCTTTTCAACAAAGCTAACCAATTAAAAAAAACAAAACAATATTCTTATGTATGGGTAAATAATGGGGAAATTTTGATGAGAAAAAAAGAAGGGGATAAAGTTATACGTATTTGTTCTTTCGTTGATCTTGATAAACTAACATAGTTTTAAGTTTACCTATCTTTTTTATTTTGTTTTAGAAATAATTTAGAATTGTCAATATACCTAATGGATAATTTAACTTATTATAATTTAAATAATTATGACAAAGATGATTTTAATGATATTTTTTATAGTAGTAAAGTTAAAACCAATTTAATTACTATTCATCAAAATATTCGAAGTTTACGGAAAAATTTTGACTTGCTATTGATTCACTTGGAATCATTCTTAAATAAGCCTGATTTAATTTTCCTCTCAGAAATATGGATATACGACCACGAAAAAGACTTTTTTATAATACCTGGTTATAAGATGTTTTCTAAAAGTAATAATTTCTATGCGGCGGGTGGTACTGCGGTGTACATTTGTGAAAGGTTACTTGATTGTTGTGAATTTTATAGTCCCGAAGTAGTTTGCTCTGATATGATTAAAGTTATTTGTAAATTTGATGCTCAAAATTGGGTTTTTATGTGCTTTTATAGATTACATAGTAAAAGTAAAGATGATTTTGTAGATGAGTTGTCTTCGCTTTTGTCGGGAGAATCTTCGAAAAATATTTGTATTTTAGGTGATTTGAACTTGGATATTTTAACGCAATCGATGGTCACTGAAAAATATTTATCCCTTATGGCAGGCAATGGAGTCCCTCATTAATGAGGCAACTAGGATTACTGATACATCTCAAACATGTTTGGATCATATATTTGTTCGATTAGATCGTAACTCAAAAATAGCTTTAAGCAGTGCAATATCTGATTTCAGAATAACAGATCATTGTATGACCTGCCTGTTTTTTAAACATGATCACCCTAAACTTAAAACTGATGTTTTAAGAGCTTTCAATAAAATAAACTTTGTCAATCTGAATTCACGTTTGTTGCATGAAAATTGGTCAAATGTATACGGAGAAATCGATCCATCATTAGCTTTCGATGTGTTTTGTAAAATCTTAAATGGACATGTCGATTTTTGTTGTGTTAAATCAGTTAAAAAGAAAAAAGAATTAACAAAACTCCAACCCTGGATGTCTGACCACTTGTTGAAAAAAATAAACCAAAAGAATAAACTTCGCGTTAAATGTAAAAAGCATCCTAATAATATTCATATTCGTGCAGCTTATACACAAATTTGTAAGGAAGTTGCCATTGAAGTTCCAATTTGCAAAGAAAGTTTTTATATTGACAAGTTTCATAGAGCAAAGGGGGATCTAAAAAGAGAATGGCAAATTGTAAATGAACTATTTAATAAGAGTTCATCCCTTGGTATTCCCTCTTGCATTGTTCATAGTGACAGGCAAATAAATAATGCAGATGAAATATTCAATGTTTTTAATGATTTTTTTACTGGAATTGCAGCTAACACCCTTTTAGATGCAGGTATAACTTCTTCGACACAAAGCTTATGTTCTAATCACTGTTTTATGAGTTGTTGTGTTGCCCAAAATAGCTTTTTCTTTGAACCTATTACCTCTTTTGAATTATTTAAGATTATCTCCTCATTAAATAAATCTAATTCAGCTACTCAAAACAGCTTTTCGAATGCTTTTCTTAAGAGTATTTCGTTAAATATTGTAGATGTTTTGGCAGATCTTTTTAACAAATGTGTTTTTGGTGGAATATTTCCTGACAGCTTGAAATATGCAGAGGTCATTCCTATCTTCAAAAAAGGTGATAGGAAAAAATGTAATGATTACAGACCAATATCACTTCTGCCAGTGTTTTCAAAAATTTTTGAAAAAGCTATTAAACAGAGAATTGTTGAATTTCTCGAGAGATGTTCTTTCTTCAGTAATAAACAGTATGGGTTTCGAGCTGGTAGATCTACGGAAGACGCACTTTTAAGATTTTGCAGTCAAACTTATGAAAGCTTAAATAACAAAAAAGCAACTGCAGCACTTTTTATAGATATTACTAAGGCCTTTGATACCGTGGATCACGAACTTCTACTGTTTAAGTTAGAAAAGGCTGGCTTTAGAGGATTTATGATTGATTGGTTTTCTTCATATCTCAAAAATAGAAAACAAAGGGTGAAAATAGGAGATTTGTTAAGTGAATATTCAGACATCCAGATTGGTGTTCCTCAGGGTTGTATGTATGTATGTATGTATTCGTTTATTTAGTATAAATTTACTATTTCCTACTACAAAAGTGTTTAATAAACTAGGTATATAAAATCTTAAAGTTTATATAAAATTAGTTACATAAAAGTTATATAAATATCTAAATGCAAAAAAGCAACTTATAGTTGAAAAATAACACATGTAAAATCACCAATTCAACTTAATATAAGCTATTAACAATCTTTTAAAATTATGGAAGTTTGGCTCATTTTTAATTTCACTAGGTAAATCGTTAAACAGTTTCACCCCTTTATACATGATCATGTTTTGTGTTCTGGCATCTCTATAATAAGGCAATCGAAAATTATTATTTGTTCTTAAGTTATGAGGTTGAGTTTCTTGCACTAAATTTAAGTTTAAACATAAATAATCAGGTACTATTTTATTTTTAATTTTAAATACAAATATTGCTGCGTTGTAAGTTATCCTCTGTTTGATATTAAGCCATTGTAAGCAAGAGAGCATAACATTAATTGGTGTATAAAAACTGCATTTCAAGATGATTCTCATCGCTTTATTCTGGAGTTTTTGGAGTCTATTGATGTCACTTGTGTTGCCCATGTACAAAATAGTTGAGCAGAATTCAAAGTGTGGTTTGATAATCGTGTTGTAAATGTTAATTGCGCACATTATTGGTATAACTTTGCGTATTCTTTTTAAAAATCCTACTTTCTTCGATATTTTTTTCACAATGTACTCAAGGTGACTATTGAAGTTAAGTTTATCATCTATGACAACACCAAGATATTTTATCGAATTCACTTGTTCAATTTTATTGTTGTTTATATGAATATTAGTTTCGAAATCAGCGTTTATAACCATACATTTTGTTTTGTTTACATTAATTTTAAGTTTATTCATGTCCAGCCATTCACAGATTTTGATTATGTCGTGGTTTAAATTATTAGTTATTATTTGTGTATCTTTTCCCGAGACAAATAAAAGAGCATCATCTGCAAACAATGAAATTGTGCAGTGGTTTAGGACTTTACCTATATCATTGATGTAAATCAAAAACAAAAGTGGACCTAATATTGTCCCTTGAGGCACACCGAATGAAGTATTTTCACTATTAGATAAACACTGATTAATTTTAGTCCTTTGAGTCCTGTTACTTAAATATGTTTGAAACCAATTTAATTCTCTGTTTTTAATACCGTATTTGTTCAGTTTTATAAGAAGTAATGATCTATCAATTGTTTCAAAAGCTCTTTGAAAGTCTAAGAACACTGAAATGATTTTATTTTTGTCATGCCTCTGCGTTTTTAAGGTCATTATCAGCCAATTAAGAGCTGTTTCGCAAGAGTGATCTGCGCGGAATCCCGATTGATTCTGTATAAGAATATTATTATCCGAGACATATTTAAATAGTTGTTCATGGGCCACTTTTTCTATAATTTTTTCTAAAATTGATAGCATGTTAATGGGTCTAAATTTATCACAGTTAATGTTATTATGTTCTTTAGGTATAGGAAGTATTATAGATTCTTTCAAATTATTTGGAAAAACGCCTTGTTGGAAAGAATCATTTAAAATTGTTAACAATAAGGGACCAATCAAATCAAAGCAGTCTAAAATTATTTGTATGTTTAAATTTGAGGGATCATTTTTTGTATTCATTTTTTTACATATTATACTTAGTTCATTAAGATTTATTGTTTTAAGTAGAAATGAAGTGGACAACTCTGTCAAACAATTGATGTCCAAGTTTCTTGAATTTATAGAGTTACTTATTTCATTTATACTACCTATAAAATAGGAGTTTAGTTTATTTGCTATAATCAAATTATCAGTTTCTTTTCCATTTTCAAATTGGACTTCACTAATTTCTTCTTTTTCTTTTTTTAAAACTAAAGTCTTTATAACTCGCCACATTTCTTTTTGACTTGAACATCGGTTAATTTTACTACACGTGTAGTTTGTTTTGGCTTGCTGTAGTTTATATTTGTAAAGATTTCTAGCTCTACGGTATTCAATCCAATCTTCAGAAAGATTGAATATAGAGGCCTTTTGGTAACAACGGATCTTATAATTTTTAAAGTTATTCAATTCACTTGTGAACCATTCATTTTCACGTGGGTATAAACGTTTGGTAATGGTCATTTCCCGTACACTGTTGTCTAGACATTCTTTCAGTTTTATTGATAAATCGTTAGAGTTATTCACTGGGCACTCAATTTGGTTTTGTAAAATTGTTTTAAAAGCATTTTTTTCATATTTAAACACTTGAATGGTTTTCATGAGTTTAGTTACATTTGTTTTACTAACAGGTATTTTCACTAATAGAGATTCATGATCACTTATTTTTAACTCGTCAACGGTATCGGCCCAGATAGATTTGTCGGTGGGTGTAATAACATAGTCAACTAAGGTTCGTGATGTATTTGTGATTCTTGTTGGTTTGTTTATAATTTGTTTACAGTTATTGTCTACTAGGATTTCTTGTATTTTCTTTTCATAGGTATACCTATGCAAAAGATCAATGTTAAAATCACCCATAATAGTTATATTAGGGTTAGAAATAATTCTCTGATCTAACCAATCAGCAAAAAGAGCACAAAAATCACATTCAGAACTATTAGGGGATCTGTATAAAACTGCAATCACTTCAGCTTTTTCACTATAGGATATTTCTATACATAGACACCAAGTTTTCATTTCTATATGAATACTACTCAATATTTTAAATTTTAAGCATTTTTTAATAAATATTGCAACCCCGCCTGTGTGACTACTGGTGGAATCACATCTCACAACTGTATAGTTTGGCAAGTATATTTCACTATTATTAATATCACTTTTTAAATGGGTTTCAGAAACAGCAATTAAATCAAATTTGTTATTAACTAACACAGCCTCTACTTGGTTGAAGTTATTTATCAATCCTTGCGCGTTGAAATACAAGCAACTTAGTTGCTAGTATTGAATTCGTTCCTTGAGCACTTTCAATTTACGCACATATACTGGACAGTTTTTATCTCTAGCTTCATGATCGCACTTGGTATCCATCCCGAGTAACTCATTTGTTTTTGTACAATTAATACACTTTGGAGCCATATTATCACAATCTTTAACATTGTGCTCACCTCCACACCTTATACAAGCTATTTTGTTTTTGCAGTTACTTGATTTATGGTTGTAACCTTGACAATTAAAACACCTTGTTAAATTATAAAATTCTCTTACGGTACATTTTACCCATCCTACTTTAATTTTACCCATGTTTAGTATTTTATGAAAACCTTCACTATTTAATTCAATAACGACATTCAAATTTCTCCATTTCAGTGTTTGGTCCTATTTTGTTCATCATTTTCATTAATTCTATTTTTGACCTGAATCTTAAAGGAGATCCAACTGGTTTTGCGGATGATGTAGGATGTTCCTATTCTAATCTTTCTGTACTAGATCTGGTAGCTGACATCAATCATGATCTAGAAATATTGAGACATTGGTTTGGGATGCATAAGCTTGTCATCAGCACTAAAACCAAACTTTTGTTTTTCAACCTTCCTTCTCTAGAAAATAGTTCTCCATCTTTTATGTTCCATGCTGCTGACGGCAGAAATATGTATATTAGTGCAAACACTTGTAGGTCAAATAGGTTCACCAACACATATGATGCTAGCATTGCCTGCTCAAACAAGTGTTTTTGTATTGATAGTGTTTCTGAATATAGATATCTAGGCTTAAATATTGATAATAAACTGAATTGGAACATTCATACTTGCTCTCTGAAGAAGTACTTATTAAAAGCAACATATACTTTATATCATCTAAGACAGTTTTGCTCTCGCAAACTTCTTGAGACAGTTTACTTTGGGCTTGTGCAATCTAAGTTGCAATATGGTATCGTGTGCTGGGGTGGTACTTTTAACAACAATTTACAACCGTTAATAATTGTGCAAAAGCATATTCTACGAATTATTTGGAAAAAGAAGCGACGTGATCATAGTTTCAATCTGTTTTTTAGTTCGAAGATACTTCCTCTCAAGCATCTATACTTTTACAAGGTTTTAAAAATATTTTATATACGAAGTGGTTATTTACGAAATCAGAACTCGACAGCTTATGAACTTCGAAGTAATAACCAATGCTTAGCTACTGTTCCACCTCACAACAATAATCGCTTTCTAAATTTTTACACCTCAGTTGCACCCAGGCTGTCTAATCGGTTACCTTTTGAGCTACGGAGTTTACGTTTAGCAAGCAAATTTCAGAGAGAAATTAAAAACTGGCTGTTTAACTTTGATTTATTTGAAATAAATAATCTTTGTAGACCTATAATTTAAAGGAACTATTTTAACATTTTTTTTTTTTTGACCGTGGGTAGGCGCAAAACCTGCATCAGGCTCTATGAGGACCGGAAAACGCGTGCTCATAGAAGTGTGAGATTCTTACTACACTAAAACCACCTCCACTTCCCGATTGCAACTAAGTTGAAACTTATCTAGCAATTTATTTTTAACGAAGTTAAGTAACGTGTTGCAGGTAACTTTCCGGTGAAAGTTTCTGCTTATTCCGCGATTTTAAAGCGGTTTTGTGTTCACCGCACCAAGTCGGAAGGTTTTGTTCTTTGCAGACGGCGTACTAAATTCGACTCGTCAAGAATGTCAATAATCGTTGGATTAGCGTGATCTAATAGCCGATTTCTATGTTTTCGCGCGAAACTCTTAATTTCATCTCGAACCGTAGGAATCCCGAGATCCCTGTGAAGATCTTCGTTTCTTATATACCATGGTGCATTTACAAATGACCTAAGCAATTTATTTTCAAACGTTTGTAATTTATTTAAATTTGTATCGCAGGTACAACCCCAGAGTTGTATACCGTAAGTCCAGACAGGTTTAAGTACCTGCCTGTATAAAATCAACTTATTATCAATACTAAGCTTGGAATATTTACCGAGTAGCCAGTTCATATCTCTTAATTTACTTTTTAATTCTTCGCATTTCTTTTTTACGTGCGGCCTCCATTTTAATTTCGCGTCTAGAGTCATTCCCAGATATTTTGCTTCATTCGCAAATGGTACACGACCGGTATTAAGAAAGACGGGCAATCTATTTATTTTTTTATACGTAAAGTCCACGTGGACTGACTTTTGTTCATTGAGCGCTATTCGCCATGTTTTTGTCCACTCATTAACATTATTAAGAGCATTTTGTAATTTAATCGTAGCTTCGTTAATCGTTTTGCCTACTGCTAGTATTGCAGTATCATCAGCAAACGTTGCTATGAAAGTGTCTTCTGTTTGAGGTATATCACGTGTAAATAGAAGGTACAGAACTGGACCTAAAACACTACCTTGTGGTACCCCAGCCACTATTTCTTTGAAATTAGAATATTCATTTCCGTGTCTTACACGAAAAAGTCTGTTTTCTAGATATTCGTTAAGAATTTTATAAAGTCCTTCAGGCAGAACTTGTCGTAATTTGAATTTGAGGCCTTCGTGCCACACCTTGTCAAACGCTTGCGACACATCCAAAAAGACCGCCGAACAGATTTTCTTTTCTTCAAGAGCTCTCTCAATTACGTCAGTTATTCTATGCACTTGATCAATTGTTGAATGCTTGCTTCTAAATCCGAACTGATGTTCAGGTATTAATCGTTTCTCTTCTATTATAGGCTGCAGGCGCAGGAGTAGTATTCTTTCAAAAACTTTCGATATTATTGGAAGAAGCGAAATCGGTCTGTAAGAATTCTTTTCGTGAGATGGTTTACCAGGTTTCAAAACCATTATGACTTCCGCAACTTTCCATTGGCTTGGAACATATTCTAGCCTTAGAGCGGCATTTATTATATAAAGGAGGTTAATTAATCCTTTATTAGGAAGCATTTTTAATATTTCCGCTGTTATTAAGTCATACCCCGGAGCTTTATTAGACTTAAGCTTCTTTATTTCTCTGTTCAATTCAGCAAGCGTAGCATTTCTGGTTCTGTAATTTTCACTTGAGCTAAAACTCATATTAATATTTTCATTGAGTGCTTGCCCATCGGAAGGTTTAAATGTTTCTTCCAGGTAATCGGCGAATACTGCCGCTTTCTCTTTGTCACTTTTAGCCCATTCGTTTTGGCTTTTCTTAATCGGGGGTACTGGAAGCTTTGGTTTTTTCGTTGTTTTTATAGCTTTCCAAAGTGAGTAGTTGGATTCTTTCCCAGCTGACAAGCTTTCAAGGTAATTTTCAACTTCACGGTTTTTGAAATCTGATATCGCTGTTTTTAGCACATTACACAAGCGATTTAAATGAGCTTTGTGTTGAGGAGCACGGGTTCGCTGCCATTTCTTACGTGCTTTTCGTTTATCTTTTATTAAGTCTTTTATTTCCTGCGGATATTTTATATCTTTATAGCACAGGGTAACCCTTTGATAAGGTGTGTTATTCCACGCTGCCTTTTGTATTATATCAACAAAGGCATCTACTGCATCTTCAAGCTCAAGAGGCGTTTGTAATGATACCCTCAATTCAACGTTGTCCTCGATATCTTTCTTAAATCCTTCCCAGTTGGTTTTACCGTTTGTTAACCTGGGTGGTTTTTCAATTTTGACAAGGCTTTCGCTCATAGTGAGTATGACTGCAGAATGATCTGAGAAGAGATCATGGCCTTCTGAGATTTCAATACGGTTAGAGGGTATTCCTTTTACCATAAACAAATCGATTAAGTCAGGTATTTTTGACGGATCAGTTGGCCAGTAAGTTGGCTTTCCGGTCGAATGAAAATCGCAATTATTTTCCATTCCTGCCTCATATAGCATTCGACCCTTTTGAGATATGCATCTTGAAGCCCAAAAGGTGTGCTTTGCATTAAAATCGCCACCAACAATTAAGTTTGGGCTTAGCGATTTTATCAATGTCGTAAATTCACTCTTATCTATTTCGCAACGTGGAGGGCAATATATCGAAGAGATATTGAGAAGAATGTTTTTAGTTCTAACCTGAACACTACTCAATTGCATCGATTCTACCTCTATTTTCAGGCCTATCGAGTGTTCAATGCACTCTTTTATATATAACGATGATCCACCCCTTGCTTTATTTGAAGGATGAACAGCGTGGTAGTCAAGAAACCCGTGGATTTTAAGATTTGATTCATTTTTGGCATGCGTTTCTGATATCAAACATATGTCGATATCATTTTCCTGCATATACGTCTCTAATTCTCCAAGTTTTTGCCATAATCCGTTGGCATTCCACGTAAGAATTTTAAACTTTTCCATCATAAATTTTTTGAGAGAGAGATTTGGGTCGAAAACTATTTTCGAGCTTACTTAACCTATCAAAGATAAGTTTATTTGTGTCACATTGTTCCTCAAGTTTTGACAGAATTATTGAAAATACTTTTGAAACCGGGTCGGTTTCAGTGTCGTTGTTTACGGGTATTTTTTTAGCCGCTATTTGGGCATATGTTTCTGCATTTCCTTGCTTTGATATATTCTCCGAAGGTATTGACACTGTTTTCTTTTCCTTACGGATAATAGGTTTTGGAGCTTTATTAGATTTGGAAGTCTTGGGAACTACGGTTTCTATTTGCCTTTGTGGGTTTCTTTGTGTTTTGGCTGATTTTGATCGCCGCTTTTGTAATTCTTTAGCTACTTCGCAGCCTCTATAGTTTGCCGGGTGATTTCCATTACAATTAATGCACGTCGGTGGACTTTCATTTTTTCCGATGCAGTCAACGGTTAAATGCTTTCCGGCGCATTTTACACACCTTGGCTCTTTTTTGCAATAAGTTTGGGTGTGATTGAATTCTTGACAGCGTTTACACTGAGGGACTAACCTTGTGCTCTTTCTTAGAGGTTCGATCTTAACTACGATGTTTAGAATTGTTTTGATTTTATAAATTTCATCTAGTTTTTCAGTCTTATCGAACGAAAGTATAAATAGTGGAAGACCACGCTGTACCACTTTTGTTTCACCCTCTTTTGTCTGTTTCTCTCTTTTGACGATGTTAATTGCATCTAAGATTTTGAAGTTGCGCTCTTTTAGATCACTAATGATATCGTCTTTTGAACATGATGCGTGTAAGCCTCTCGCCACAACACGTAAGGGTCTTTCCGACTTATTTTCAAAGGTATACCACTCTACTTTTTCTTCGTTTAGTTTTCGCGACAGAAGGCGATAACTTTCGGGGTCTTTCACACATACTTTCCATTTGTTGTTATTGAGCGAAATAACTTTAAAAGCCGATGGTAGTAATGCCTTTAATATGGTTTGCAACTTGTTATACTCCTCAATACCGATAACATTTATCGGTGGCGGGGGCCGTTCCTTAACAGGTTTTTCTTTTACTGTCGCATGTTTTGGTGAAACTATTATTTCAAAAGACGAGGCTGCCTCAGGTGAAGAGCCAGCTTTACGCTTTTTACTTAATCTTTTCTTTGAGGACTTTTCCGTTTCACGTGCTAGCTCTTCTTCGTCTGTTTCATATCTAGAATTATTGACTTCTGGCAAGCTAGCTTTGGAGTTTATTTGAGAATTTTTGCCTTTCAACATCTCATTTTCTTTTCGAAGAAGATCGACTTCTTTCTTTAGCTCTTGATAAAGTTCCATTACTTCATCAAGTCTTCGTCGAAGTTCGTTATTATCTTTTTCAAGATTTTCTGTTTTATCTGAGTCTTTTTTGGCGCGCGCTGGCGTGACGGGTGGACTCTTTTGCCCGAATTTGGATGGTTTTATACTCGATTTAGATGGTGGTGATCGAGATACCCTTGCACTTTTAAGGAAGGGATTTATTAAATGCAATAATTGGCTCTCCCCAGAATCCATAGAGCCGACCTCCGAAGAGGGTGGATTTTCCAGTGAACCTGGACTGCCACCTGGGGTACTATATCTTATTGTTTTGCTCATTGCATAGTTATGTATACATCAATCTCAGTATACGGAGTTTGGATTTTAGTCGCCTCTTACGACAGGCATGCCTACCTCGGGTATATTCTTGCCCCTTACCCGCAGGGGGTGAACATGAAATTATTTTTTGAATTTGTTATTAAAACTAATTACTGTTACTAAAACTATTCACCACACATTCCAACACCAAATCATTAATATCTTAAGATTTATAAATTTATCTAATATTAATAAAAATGTATCCGCCACTAGTTTTTGCTAAAACTAAAGGATGCATTACAAACATTCCACAATGATAAATGTAACTATGTAATACTTTCAAGCTAGTTTTTGTATTTTCTATTAAGATAGTATCTATTAATTTTGTATATATTTTCTTTGTAACTAATTCATTGTAAGGAATAAAATTGAATTGAATTGAAAAATTGTGTAAATAAAATTTCGAAAAACCAGTCACTTTTGAAGCAATGGCTAAGATTCGCGCGTGGGTAAATTTTTTGAATAATTTTGAATGAACAACAACAACTTGCGTGTGTTACCACCAAGTGTATAGGCTGGAGTTTTAGCTATTTCACGAGAGCCACGTCGATCATCAGACTCCTTTATTGGTGCTTAGTCTGGTTATGCTCGTATTAATTGAAAAACTCTTTGCCGTCATCTGGGAGCGAACCATGAACCTTGCAATTCAGAGGCAGATGCACTACACACCCCACGCTACTGAAGCCACATGTTCTGCTCAATCCCAATGCAGGTTTCGTTGTTTATCAATTGCAACAGCGACTAGCATTTTTACTAACACACACAAGCTTGCTTTTGTTCAGTAGTCGGTTTCTTTCCTTTTTCCCCGTGCACCGATTCGTATACCAACAATCGTTGGTCATACAAGGGGGTGGGGATGAGTTGAAAGAGTTGACACTGGTCAAGAATTAATTCACAAATTAAGTTGGGTTACCAAATTTTCACTCTATAAGTAATAAAGTAAATTTTGATTTTCTCATAAACTACAAGACATATTAGTACGGTTTTTAGCATTTGATTAAGAATTAATATAAGTATTGAAATCGAAAAATAAAACTTGAACTTAATTACATAAAATAAATTTTTTTTTTTCAAAAAGTATTTACAGAATCGCTTTGGGCTTTAAACTATCTATAGCATGGCAAGTGTGCCGTTGTTTTTAATTTCTTTTTTTAGATTATTATTACCTACTTTTTTTTATAAAACTTCTCCTCCTTTTTTAAGAGAAGGGAAATACACCCCCTCCCATACGACTTTTTTCTTATCTGGGCACAACATACACGCTCTAGCTATTAGTTATACCTTATGCAAAATACCCGGTATATATTTTTAGTATTGTTTTAGGACTAACTTACGCACTTATACGCCAATGCTGTTTCCCACCCCTAGCACGAATGGGTAGAAAGGGTTACCCCCCTTTAATGATGTGATTCTATGTTTTAAATTGTGTTTTTTAAATATCACATATAAATAAAATTACGGTTATTTTGATACCTCACTCATTATCCTACGTGTTATATAAGCGACACAATCTTGATTTCAAATTGATCGAAAAATCAAAGCAATTGCATTGAAGTTACCTGCTTGGACCATTGTCCACGACCATCCACCAGCGAGAAGATCCCGTTATCTACATAGAATTTTTTTATTGAAATTTGATATGGATGGCTTTATAGCTCCCGTTCTACTGATTGGATCTTCAAGGTTAAAGTCTTTAAAGAAAGCTGACATAATGGGCTATATTGTGTAAAGATATCATTGAGGAGGGGCAAATATTTTCATACTATAGGGGTGAATAAAGCCCAATTCAATTCCATTTATTTTATTCTAAATTCAAATGTTGATGAAAATTTTTATAATTTTGAAAAACTAAAAACGCATATTTATTTCCTCATTCCTCTTCTTTATTTTAAGACATTAACCTACAAGATCCAATAAGTATCACCGGAGTTATAATTTTTTTTAAATCAACCATATCGGTCGATAAATTTTTTTTGTGTTCATCGGCTTTTCTCTCCGCTGAAGCTTATTCGATGCCAACGAACAAATACCCAACGTGGATATAAACCGTGTGAACGAGACTATATAAAATTATACGCCAGTGGAAGACGATACGTCGCAGTTCATTCGTTTTTTTGATAAGTCCGTTGAGTATTCGATAAACGTACGTAGCTGAGGACGTTTTCTTGCCGTACAAACTCGTGTGAAGAGCTCTATGTAAAATATATACGCCACTGCTCATTCGCACGGACTTATACTGCAAAAAATCGTGCGGTATAATGTCGTGTGAACCAGGCCTAAGTGGTAATAGCCGCATTTTATTATCCACATGATCTTAACCAGATCAGATCATGATAGATCAAACAAAAACGATCTTAGGCCGTGTGTCAGTTGCGTTATTTGGTTTAAATTTATTCCCATGGCTAAATTTTGACATTACTGATATACACATTTAACCTACTCAGGATCTCGTTAAAGTTTTAGCCAGGGTTAAATTTTGATATTTCTATGCTCATGAAGGAGTGAGAGAGATGAATGAAGAAAAATATTTTATTTTGCTGTCGTGAATCTTATCGGGAAAGATTAAAACAATTAAATCAAATTTAAAGATTAATGGCCGATTTCACGAAAGGCTTTTAATTATTTAAAAAATACTTTTATATTTAAAAAGATTTTAAATGCCCTTGCAAACTAAAAGCTTGCTTTTGTTTCATTAAATTTAAAAGTCTTTTTTGTTAAGCCATTCCAGTCAACAACAGCTGATATTTTGCTGTCAGAATAATTGTCCCTCATCCATAATGCTTTTTCACTTTTTCTCAATTCGCATGTGCAAGGGAAACAACCTCTTTTTTTTTAATCCAGGGATGAGAGCAAGCTCAGTCAAATTAAAATATCCCTTTTCTACATTGGTGAAACTGAAAAATTTTAAATGTCTGATAAAATTTAGAAGGAGTTTAGATAAAAGTAATTTGAGTGTTGGGCGTAAGAAATATAGACAAAAGCCTTATAACAAATGAAAGAGGAACAAAAGGTGACATTTTCATTTTTTTTAGCAAATGAGAAAAATAAAATTAAGGTATGCCTGTCCAATTTTTTCAATTTTGTTTTTCCTTGTTTGCGTCAAAAAAAATGCATACAAAGTGAAAATGTAAAAAATTGAAAAAAGAAAAATGTATCTAAAATACCGCAAGCTTTTTTAAGATGGACTCCATTTCTTTTAGGGGAAATCCATTAGCTTTGCACATTTTTAACAAAGTTCTTAGCAAAAAAGTGAAATATTTATAATTTTTAATATATTTTTGTCTAATGAATCATCATCAGCTAAAAAAACAGGGCTCTCATCGCGTAAGACGATGATCGTCTGACGACGTCGTTTTGACGATTGTTTTACTTCATATAATTAAAAAATATATGAATCGTTTGAACGACGTCGCTTAAACGATTCAATTTTGCTTTGTATAGCTTGTGAAACTGTGAAATAGGATCGATGAAACGATTGTGATTCAACGATTGATATTTTACAATTGTTTCATACTCTTTGGTTGGATTTTCATAATGTAAATTCAAAAACTTCAAATATTTTTGCATCATTACTTTTTCGGTATGCTAATTGCTGATATGCAAGGCAGTTTACCTGATGCAAATGCATCGGTTACCACGAATCAAGAATTTACTTGACTCTGGTTTGTTTTGAAGTTTGTGCATCACATAATGCAAGTTTGCAATAGTTAATCGTTACACGAAAAGTGGTGCGCATTTGATACATTACATGTTTGACTGAATTGATGCATCCTTTCTGCAACGATGAGTTTCGATGAGTTTCTGAATTTAACCATAGATGCCGTTCTAAGAAAAAGAAGCCTCTGAAGCGAGTAGACTCCTAGTACTTTCTCTGCCTACCCTATGTGATTCTTGAAAAAGCAATAAATAAACAAACGAACGAAAAGGCATATCTTTGGTAAACAAATATATTTATTCAAATCATTGAATCACTCGAATGAGAGCTGCAACGGTTCATATTGAATTTAAAATTTAAAATAATGTGACATTTTAAATCTAAACGACAGCAAATAATTAATTTTCTACATATTTTTTGATGTTTATAGTTATTCTCAAGCTGTAGGCAGAACGACTCGACTGAACGACACGATTGTGATATTTTACGAAGTAAAATTTTGACGACGTCGTTTACTACAATCGTTTGAACGATGATCGTTTTCAACTTTACGTGATGAGAGCCCAGACATTTAGACATCGTAATCATGAGCTGACCATTCTCAGAGGAAGACAGCATTATTCACCGGACTGTCAAAGTCTCCAGGGGAAAAAAATTAATAAAAACATGGCCAAAAATGCTAGCACATTGCCTAGATATAAGAGTTGGATAACCTGAACGAAAAAGAGCAAGAACGGCACGGGAAGAACGAAAAATGTCGGAAATCTATATAAAAATAGAAAAAGTTAGCACGAATATTGAAACTTTTGATGCAGGAGTCAGGAATCAACGTTTCAGATACGAGGACCCGACGATGACGCAATGTCGTTTGAAATAAATGGGATTTGCTTGCCACAGTTTCGATTTGGGTATATTTACGATACACAGTGTTAAGATTCGGTACTATACCGGAAAGTTTGGTAAAGGTGGTCTTATGCATGTCACTACAAATTAACGGGTTGGGTACGAAATCCCGCATCACAAATCTAGAACCACAAAATCCCGATTCACAAAATCCCGAATCACGAAATCACGAAGTCCCGTTTTTTCTGCTACAATGCGAGGGCGCACAACGGGGAAAAAAAGTCGATTTAATGGCCAAAAATCAATTTTTTCATGTCTTCAAAATACTCAAGTTTCATTTTAAGTCAATAGAAAAATACTTATACGTGCAATATGTAAAATTTTTTTTATTTAATATGTCCAAGTTAAGAGAAAAAGCACCTCAGACTTAGAAAAATAAAATGCACGACTGGGTCGCACGTACTTGCTCTTATGTTCAAGACACTGCGAGTTTAAGAAAATTGTATATACAAACATGGAAATTATGAGAGAAAAATGTAGAGAAGCATGAAATACGACATTTAAATTAGCTAAAACAACTCTTTTGACAGTTTGAGGTAAAAAAAAAGTATGCCATCTTAATTCATGATGGAATATGATTGTATGGGAACAGAATCGTTGAAGCGGTTTTTTTTTAAATTAATTTTTTATATATAAAATTCTTAAAACATTTTTAAGAATAAATTTTGGTATGCAGATTTAAACTATATTTTAATGTGTATATAAAAACAAAATTTGAAAAAAAATTGTCAACCCGTTTTTGAGATATCGAATTTTCAAAAAAAAGTTTGAAACTTTTTTTAAAAATCCAAAAACTGTTTTTTTGAAAATTTTGATATGCAATATTATTTGGTTTTATCTGAAATTTGTATATAAGAAAATTCATTCAAATCCGTTCAGCCGATAACGAGAAAATTCAAAATTAAAAAATACGTTCTATGACAGGTACTATTAATAGTTGCAAAGTGTAAAATTTTATAATTTTTGGTAGTAGATCGTACTAATTTTAGTATATACAAAAAGTTTAATCAAAATCGTAGGAGTCATTTTCAAGCAAAAAAATATTTTCCTTTGCGGTTTTTTAACTTTTGTATGGAAGGTAGGTACCGTTATTATTTCATAAATGTAAAATTTTTTCTAAAAATATTTTAGAGAGTACTAAAAAAGTCTTAAATATCGAATTTCAAATAAATCGATCATGTCGTTTTCGAAATATTTGATTTTCAAAAACAAATTTTGAAACATTTTTTAAAAATCCAATAAACATTGTTTCAAAAATTTTGGTACACAAAACTATTTATATTTTTTGGAAGCTTCTGTGTAAAAAAAATAATTGAAGTCGGTCGTACCGTTTTGAAGAAAATCAAAAATCAAAAAAAATGGTTCTTTGGGAGGTACCATTAATAACCATTTTTGAAAAATGGTTTTCCACCCAAAGAAAGCCTTTACTAAAATAAATTTATTGAATTTTTTTTTAAGAAAAGTTGTCGAGCCGTTTTTGAGAAAAATACGATTATGTAAATTTGCCAAAAAAAAATGTATGACAGGTACCGTTATTTTTGGTTCTAAAAAAAAATGAAAAAAAAGTGTCGGCAGAATCACCAAAAACCACTAAGTACCAAGTTTGAAGAAAATCGATCGAGCCGTTTAGGCTGTAGACGAACAGACAGACAGACAGAATTGTGCCACCCACTTTTTTGGTGTTTTCTATCATCGTAATATCATGTTTGATTGTTATCTCAAAAAATTTTTTTTGCACGAATCCAAAACTTGCCTTATAGTACCTATAATCGCAAGTAAAAATTGTATTCATGTAAAAGACATTTTCTAGCATGGTTTAAAACCACGATTTTTAAAGAAAACCCATTTAGAAAACGTTCGGTTTTGTTATAGTAAGTTTTTCTACATATTTGTTTGTTACAATGTGGTAAAAACACATTAAAAACGGTAAGCCGGATAGTATCGTTAAATTTTGTAAAACCAATCTTACTTAAACCAATTTTTCAGGTTCATTAAAGTGGTACAAAAATTCACAACTTTTCACAACCTTCATTTATTTATGTATTGAAAGTGAAATATGTGCTCTATCGAAATTTAAAAAAAATCATACCCGCATGAATCCGACGGAGTTAGAGCGATCAAAAGTCTGAATAGCGACTTTTTCTTCGCAAAATTTTGCATCAAGGGTACCTAATTGTTTTCATTTAGTCCAATTACAGGTGAGATTGTACCAGTTTTCTCTGACCCTGCCAAAACTGAGCTCCTAATCTTGTCTAGTAATAGATTGTTGCAAGACTGATTTGAAATAATTTGCAACTAAACTTTTAGTAGGCACAGTGGTGGCTTTAAAGCTTCTTTTTGATTGTTTTTGTGAGGACCCGAAGGCGAATGCCAAAGACTTAAAAAAAAGTGATCAATAAGTTTGACCTTACAGTAAATAAAATAAAAGTTTTTTTTTAAACAAATAAAAGCAAAACTTAAATTCAAGCTAATATAACTGCAAATAAATTTTAAGTATATACAAAGGTTCTTGCAGTCTTATATACTCATTCACTCAATTGTGCTTTCACTCCTTCTACACGTTTACCTATATTTATTATCACTATGACTCCGAACCGAAAACGCTCTCGCTCTGTAAAAGGTGTCACTGATTCGACCTCCGGCTCCCCGCCCAAAACAGCAAGTGCAAGTGCCCAGTGCATCGTGGAGGACAATAATATGTGGGACAAAATGGATGAAAGACTTAATAAACAATGTGAGTCTATAATTGCATTAATTTCTGCTAAAATGTTAGAAACGGAAAAAAGAATTACGCTTAAGTTAGATCTTCAAGTCTGTGAAATCAAACAAAGTATTGTTGAAATGAATAACAAAATAACTCTCATCGATTCTTCTCGTAAAAATACGACTTCCAATATGAGCTCTCTTCAGTCCGACTTTGTGAACATCAAATCGTCAATTACTGAGGTCGTAAAAGAGAAAAATTGCACTAAATCGGAAGTTACCGCACACACAAATGAACTCTTGGATTTAAAAAACAAATTACTTGCCACCACAGATGATCTCAGTGAAGTTTTATTTGGTTTACCACAGACACCCACAGAGGATCTTCAGGCAGCGTTCAATAAACTATGTAACACTATACAAATTACCCCACCCGCTCTCAAGACAATTTATCGCACTCGCCCGAAAATCGAACCATCAACAAATATTTTCATTAAATTTAATACTCCGTATGACCGAAATTTTGTGTTAAAATCAATAGCACTTTTCCGAAAGCAAACAAGCCGCGAACTTTGTTTACAAGATCTTGGCATAAACTCCACCGGTATTATACATCTGCGGGAATGCTTAACAAAACAAAACTAGGTGTGTTTTATTGGAAAAGCTATCCGCAGCACAGTGAAATTTTATATGAATTACAAAAACAGCATCGGCAGCAAAATCGCTGCCGATAAAAGTTAAAGTAGAATCCCGCTGCCGATAAACTTTTGACGTTTGTTCGAGTATCGAACTCAATTAAATAGGATTTTTGTGTGTCGTCATTGGTACGACTGGTACTTTTATGTGTCTCGAATTCTCGATGGCTGTATTCGTAGAGTAGAATTATGTTGAATGAATGGCCCTGTTTAGACTGTAACTTTTCACTTCGTCAAGATCATGTTTTTGTAGAGGAAATCGGTGAAGAGAAAATTTCACCCATAAATTTACGTCATGGTGGTGTAGTGAGCAATTACAGTCTAAACAGGGTCGTTTGTAAGTGCATGGTTGTTTTGTTTTACCTTTTCGACAAAATGACAAAATGATCCTATACTATGCTATGAAAAAAAAAAAATGCTGCCTTAAATTAGTTCAAAGTGCAAAATTTAGCATTTCTATTTATAAGTGACAAACAAGATATATTCTGCCGACTGTCAAACGATCATTGGCAAACCACAACATCAAGACGCATTTCACAAAGCATTCTTTTTCACATTTTCTTCTATAGGCAACCAAACAAATTACTCAAGGGAATGGAAGGTCAAAATTCACGATCATTCCCATTTCAAAATTCACTATTCGCAGCTCATATGAAAAGCTCTTTTTGTAAACCTTTGGTCTATAGGGACCAGTTTGTATAGACATGGTTCAAATTTTGATCCGATGCTCAGCAATTTTAAGTCACTGCTTTTGGTGGAAAGGATACTTGTACAAACGTGGTTCAAGCTTTGATGCGTGGTTCAATTATTTTAGCTCACTGATTTCGGCAGTTTAATTGAGGTTCAACAAGGGTCAAGCTTGAAATTGTTATTACAACATCATTCAGTAGATCCGATAAAATCGATGAGTCACAAATGCTGAACCATGGATCAAATTTTGAACCAGTTAGTACAGCTGAAACTAACTGAAGTTCAAGGAAGGTTCAGGCTTATTTGGCTACTAATGTACTCAGTTAATCAGGTAAAATTGGTGAGTTAGAAAATTTCCAGTGGAAAACTAGGTAAATGCATTAAAATAAGCCATACAATCATGTCCTTATTTTAATTTATAAAATTATCGCTAATAAAGTCATCTACTCCATGTGTATTGAGTCTGTTATTATACGACGACTTTTGAGTCAGAAAACAAAATTTGATTTCACTTTCACAATATTAAATTTCGAAAAATCTCAACTAAAAAGTCTTCGTGTAATAGAAGACTAAATCATGACTTTTTACTTTGACCATAGTCTACCAACACACCCCTACCCCTTTTCTTTTATAGCTGCAAAATCAATTTTCGTATCTGAAAATGGCAAATAAAGAAAAAAGGGACACAAACATTTGATTAAAACCATAAATTATTTAAATATATAGTTATATTTCCCATTTAACTTGCAAATATGTTCGTTTTTGTTAATAATTTTGGTTTATTTCTACTTTTAACTTTCACAAAATTCACTTTTGTGTCGTGACAGCTGTTCAGGCGTACCATATTGCAAATACAAAAATATAGGCCGCTGCGGATGCGTTTTTATGGAAATTTCTCACTGTACTATATATGAAATCCCAAAAAAACACGCCTATTAGCTGATATTAAACCATGCGTTGCAATTGAAAAAAAAATAAACAACTAGTTTCTGCGTACTCATATCGAGGTGTTGTTTACGTAAACTGCTGAAAGCGTCAAAAGCTTGGACGATATTGCCAGACTGACTTAATGAAATTATAATAACTTTAAAATTAATTTTTATTTTTTCTATTATTAAAACTCACTTTATTAAATTGTTTTGCCTTCTGCAATTTATCTGAATAATTATTTATTTGTATAGCAATTGTTAAGCAATCAGTTTAATTTATCATATAAATATATATAATCTTTTTAATTAACACTGTTCTATCATATTTTCTTTTTCTATTTCTATTTCTTTTTCTTTTTCTTTTTGACTTTTATTTTGTATCTCTTCTCTGTTTTGTTTTTAAAAATATATTATAAAATTCTCTTTATTATAAAAATTCTCTTTTTTTTTCTATTAAACATTGGTGAAATTTATTTTTCGATTGTTGCAATTTTTATTTAATCAAATATGCATATTGATAACAACGCCCACATTATGATCAATGTGTTGAACAGGCAGACAAAAGGCTTACACATTTGCCACCTTAGCGCGCAGAGTCTGTTGCCTAAGATTGACGAGTTTCGGGATATATTTGAGAGTTCTGGGTTGGATGCTGTTTGTGTCTCTGAAACATGGCTCTCAGACAGCATCAATGATAATTTGTGTCGGGTTTTGGGTTATAGATGTTTCCGTTCTGACAGAGTAAGTCGTGTGGGTGGAGGTGTTGCTATTTTTGTTAGAGATGGCATAAGCTGCAGACTTAGGTGTTCATCGCAAGTTGGTAGCGAAATTGAGCATATATTTGTCGAGATGATTAGCGATTTAGGTGAAAAGCTTTTGGTGGGTGTTATTTACCGTCCAAACCGTAACATAAATATCTCTCCCTTACTATCCACACTGGAAGAAATTTCCATTACATGTCCCAACATAATCTTGTGTGGAGATTTTAATAGCAACCTCCTCACCGAGAATCACTTGATCGATGAAATGATTTCATTGAATTAGTCCCTTAAACACCACGGAACCCACCCATTTTTCTGGTCACACATCAACTCTGCTTGATCTCTTTCTTGTTAGTGATGTAAATAAGACACATCTCTACAGTCAGTTGTCTGTTACAGTGTTTTTGAAACACGACCTTATCTATTTAAAGTTTGATTTTTGCGTTACAGCGTCTCCCATAATTTTCCAGTAGCGAAAATTTAATAGCATTAACTACCCTGCTTTAGAGCAAAGCCTCCATGGTATAGACTGGGATGCTATTTATTCTCTGCAAACATCACAATCACAAGTTGATTTTCTTAACAAAAATCTAGTAAAATTACTTAATCAACATGTCCCTTTAGTAACTAAGACAATAACGTCAAATAATAACACCACTGCGTGGTTTTCGAATGGCATACGCGAGCTCATGCTCAGGCGTGACCAAGCGTATAAGCAATGGAAGCGTTTTCGTTGTGATGAGCTTCACGATCTATACCACAGTACACATATTGAAGGTAATATCATTAGCGTTTTCATTTTTGTTCAGTTCTGCGCATCCATCAAAATCAGTGGAAAATGGCGAACCCCGTGATCCCCACTCGTTAAACATCAAAATTTGTTGTGTGTTATGTGTTCATTTCTTACTTATTTATTAGCAAATACAATTATTTCAAGCTTTTTAGTGTTTATTAACATTATTTTCTTCGTTGTTGTTGTAATACAGCGGACGAGGTCACGTAAGGCTGCGATCTTGAATTTCTTTGACAGTTCTCATTTCGGACAACATGCGCAAGATAATACCTTTGTGTACTGTGGATCTATACCGCTTGTTGCGTAACAGAGTTGTTATAGAAATACGCAAAGCCAAGACTCGTGTTTTTTCCAGTCGCTTAAAATTATCAGGGAATGTTAAAATGTTGTGGAGAGATTTAAGATCCGTTGGTATCGGAAAATCGAAAGAACATAACAAAGTGGATGCTGATCTAAATGAGTTAAATAGGAATTTCGTGTCATTCCAAAAAAACACAAGTGGAACTAATGTCTCTTCACTACAAATCCATAGCCAGGACATTGAGTTCTCTTCTTCGCCCAGTTTCTGCTTTACGGGAGTGAATTGTGCTGACGTACTTGAAGGCACACTTGCTGTTAAATCGAATGCTGCTGGGCTTGATTGTATACATCCGTTGTTTCTTAAGGTTATTCTTCCGATATTACTGCCTTATTTAACGCACATAATTAATACAGTACTAATGACAGTAGTGTTTCCACCTCAATGGAAAGTTACAAAGATAATCCCTGTTCCAAAAAGTTCAAAAAGAGATGATTTTAGGCCCATCTCTTTTCTGCCTTTTCTATCTAAAGCATTTGAAAAAATTCTGCAACAGCAAATAAGTCAGTTTATGAGACAAACCAATATTTTGACTCCTATGAAATCAGGTTTTCGGAAGAACCACAGCTGTATCACAGCTTATATTCATGTAACGGAAGATATTCGACTTGGGTTGGATAAAGATGAGGTAACATTTCTAGTTCTGCTCGATTTCTCCAAGGCATTTGATACCGTTGATCACACTATTTTATGTAATAAACTATTAAATTTATATAACTTTTCACCTTGCTCAGTTAGGCTGATATCATCGTATTTGAGCAATAGGATCCAAGCTGTTGAATCAAACAATCATTTGTCTGACTTCTTACCTACTCAGGGTTCAATATTGGGGCCACTATTGTTTTCCCTGTATATTACAGAACTGCCTTCGATCATTAGACATTGCTCAATTCATTTGTACGCCGACGACGTTCAACTCTATATAAGCTGCCCATTGAGCCTAATTGAACACACTGTTAGTTGTTTAAACGATGACCTAGCAGAAGTTGCACGTTGGTCTGAAAAAAATGGTCTGCTTGTAAACCCTTTAAAATCTAAATGTTTAGTCATTTCCGGAAAAACACTAGACCTGTCGTATTTTCCAACTATCTACATAAATAACACCCAAATTGATTACGCTGATAGCGCACGTAACCTTGGAGTTACTTTCAATCGAAATTTATCCTGGGACAACCATATAAATATTGCCGTTGGAAAGTCTTACAGTATCCTTCGTGCTCTGTGGACCACCCAAGTTTTTACTCCTCTCGCAACCAGAATTATGATAGCTAAGACTTTAATTATGCCCGTGTTAACTTATGGCTGTGAAATATTTTCTAAATGTAGTTATGCAAGTAAGAGAAAGCTTAACGTTGTCTTTAATTCTATAGTACGATAAATTTACAGTTTAAGAAGGTACGACAGAGTTTCTAATTTTTCATCTCGTTTGTATCACATGCCATTTGATAGTTTGCTACAGTTTCGTACCCTTAGTCTTTTTGGAGATATTCTGCTAGCCCAAAAGCCGAATTATTTGTACGAAAGAATACGTTCTGTTTCATCGGGCAGGTCTGAACTTTTAATTTACCCTCGTCACTCATCATTGATTTCTGAACGTCAGTTTTTCGTAAACTCTACCCGTCTGTGGAACAACCTGCCACGTGCACTTCGCAGAATAAATAACGCAGCTCACTTTAAAATAGAACTTAAAAAACACTTATCATGTTAACTTTTCTTTAATTTTTTATATTGCAAAAATATTTATCTATTAAATATAAATACAAATGTCCTATCTTACATTGTTGTAATTCTCATTTTAATTCTACTTATCATTCTATTTAAGCTTTGCAATAGCTAATAGGATATTATCATCTTACATTAGGCGTGTTTTATTGGAAAAAACTATAGCTAGCAGAGTAAAATTTCCCTCGGTAAACAACAACCCCAAAAGTGTCGATAAATAAGGCAGTATAAAAGTGAATATAAAAGTTGAGATAAAGTTTCGTAAAGTTGAAACTAAGGCGGCGCTGAATTAAGTTATAAACAAATATTCATTACTTGAAGGTTGGTAGCCTTTGCTTTTATGTAAAGATTTGTTCGAATTTTTAATGGCGAATAGTTTTGTCATTTAAGTGGCATTTCTGCCAAGCTTCAGAAAAAATACAAAGTGAATATAAAAGTGAGTATAGCGTTTTATTGGTGCTTGCATTGCTGCGCTAGCTATAAATACCAATAAAACGCACCTATTGTATAAGCATTCGATGAAATAAACTAAACTAAACTAATTCTTTTGGACTAAAAAGCGAATTGGAGTCAGAAGAACAAAAATGTCCACAAGGAGGACGACCAAAAATATTATACTGATAGATCAAAAAGACGAAAAATAAATGAATTTGAAGCTAATTGTCCAAGATCTGATAATAATAAAGGGTCCGCCAAATAACTTTTTGAAAATGCTATAAAAAAAAAACTACTGAGTATTTCTCAAATTTCTTTTTTTTTTATTTGAAAGTACAATCCTTCCGGTTAGTAATGGAAAATAATTTCATTCGAATGGCTGCTTTGATAAGTGGGCCTGCGATCGACTTAGAGAAGATGCCGATTTTGCCAAAAAAATAATCTTTTCCGATGAAGCTCATTTTGATCTTGGCGGGTATGTAAACAAGCAAAATTGTCGCTTTTGGGGCACAGAAACCCCGCACGCCATTGAAAAGCCGATACACCCAAAACGAGTCACTGTTTGGTGCGGATTTTGGTCCAGAGGCATAATTGGGCCATTTTTCTTCGAGTGGCCGTTACAGTCAATGGCGATCGTAATCGGGCCATGTTGAACGAATTTTTGTTCACAAAAATTGAAGAGGAGGATATTGGCAACATTTGGTTTCAACAGGACGGCGCTGCGTGCCACACAGCCGAAGCTACACTCCATGTAGTAGTAGCATTTAAAAAAAAAAAAGAAGTTATTTGGCGGACCCTTTATTAAGAAAAATACACGCATAATTAAATAAAAACCACCAACCTAAGAAGCCAGAAGTTATTGTATATGCTGTAGAAAGAGCAACCAAAGAAGATATAGATAGAGGCAGCTTTAGCAATTTTCGGACTTGGGACTTTTAAACATTTAATATTAAAACGACACCTGAGCTAAAGCAAAAATTAATGTTCTCCCCCTTATTCCTCGATAAGTCATGCAAAAAAAAACTGCGTCGCATCAAACGGGAATGTTTCAGAAACTTCGGGCGATTCAAGTCTCCACGAATTTACTTTTTTTTTTGTTCAAAATATTGAGTTTGAAAATATTTTTTTTCAAAAGCTAATTATTGAAATAACGTTATTTATTTATAAAATAGAACAATAAGTTTTTGGCATTACATCCCAGTATTGTAAGTGTTATTGTTGTTTTGTTTAATAATGTTCTACACATTAAAAGTCAATTTTTTTTGTAAATTGCCTCTCACGCGTAAATAAGGGGATAAAGACCCCCTCCAAAACGATTTTTTTCTTAAAATATGTTCAAAAATAATTTTTGAAAGTATTGAACTTTAGCTTAGAATTAATTTTTTATTTTGAAAAAGAAAACTTATTTTGTTATTAATTGGTATTAAAATAAAGTTATTAATACAAAACAAATCATAAGAAAATATCAACTGGTTCAAAAATTATAGATTTTTGGCCACCAAATTAACGTCTTCTGCCCACTGTGCGGCGCATAATTTTTTTTCTTTCTATAGGAATTAGTGCCTTGATTGAATGAGAATCAACAGGAACAAAGTTTCCTACTATTTCGCTCATTTTTCAGTACGCAAACGACTTTCCATTATTTTGAATTTGATATTCTCTGTTTTGGTCCCTTGAAGAATTGAGAACCAACGAGAACGAAGCATTCCTATAAGTCGTCACCAAGAAGTATATAAGGAAATGTGATTAAATGATTAAATTTCATTCAATTGCATTCCACCGACTACACCCTTTGATGAGGAGAAGATCAGGACTAAGCCAACAGACGAAGATCCTTGTTTACAAGTAACTCCTGCGAACAGTCATCAGCTACTGTTTCCCAGTCTGGTACACAATTCCAAAATCAGCGATGAAGGATCTCCAAGTCTTCGAGAGGAAGATGCTAAGAATCTGCACCGGGCTCCACTTCGACCGGCAGCGAAGAGAGCATTACAGGAACGAGGATCTCTACAGAGAAGCAAAGATTATACCGCTGGACAAATACCTAGCAAATTCGGCGAAGAAGCTAGTGCAGAACACCGTCAATCACCCGAATCAACTAATGAGAAGGATGGCCACCGAGCAACGACATCCCGAGCCGAGGTACCTCAGTGCGATGGAAACCCTGGATGCCAATATTTTCACCGACAACGACGAAGCAGCCGTTTCCTTTTACGCTGACACAGGGTCAGCCTACAGCCGTGGCTAAACGCCAACCCCTTCCACCAAACCACACCCAAACCACCAATGGACAACCGGGACGGAACATCCCGAGAACATTGAAGTCAACCAACTTTTAATTTTAAGTTGACATGTAACGGGTGATTTTTTAGCTGGTTTGGTTTTGGCAACACTGGTTTTGACAGCTGACGTGTGTTTAGTACCTTGTGTCACTGTCAAACAGCTTCAGTTTGGTTTGCAATTTAACCATGGATCGTCTTACAAATGAACAACGCTTGCAAATTATTGAATTTTACTATCAAAATTCGTGCTCGGTTCGAAATGTTCATCGCGCGCTTTTATCGAAAAATTGTGTTCAGCGATGAGGCTCATTTTTGGTTGAATGGGTACGTAAATAAGCATAATTGCCGCATTTGGAGTGAAGATCAGCCAGAAGCATTGCAACAGCTACCAATGCATCCCGAAAAAGCCACTGTTTGGTGCGGTTTATGGGCCGGCGGCATTATTGGGCCATATTTCTTCAAAGATGATGCGAATCGCAGCGTTACTGTCAATGGTGAACGCTACCGAGCGATGATAACAAACTTTTTTTTGCCCGAAATGGAAGTTCTTGACTTGCATGATATGTGGTTTCAACAAGTGGGTGCCACATGCCACACAGCACGCGAAACAATGGCGCAATTGCGAGGCGAGTTTGGTGAACAGTTAATTTCACGTTTCTGGCCGGTCAATTGGCCGCCTAGATCGTGCGATTTGACACCATTAGATTATTTTTTGTGGGGGTATGTCAAGGCTAATGTCTATAGGGACAAGCCCGCTTCGATTGACGCACTGGAAGCCAACATCCATGCATTCATTCGTGAGATACCGGCCGATATGTGTGAAAGAGTATGCCAAAATTGGACTCAGCGGATGGGCTACCTGAGACGCAGCCGCGGTCAACATTTGCATGAAATTATCTTTAAACATTAAATTGCAAGGTTCAAACTATCGATTCAAATAAATATTTCATTCATTTTTTCGAATTTTTTGTGTTTTTTTTTTTTTAAGTTCTAAACCTCTTAAAAAATCACCCGTTATAATACACTAGTCAACAATATTAAAGGAACTAATTTTTTTTCAATTTTTGTTAGCGTTTTTTGAAGAGCTGTATCTTTGTGACGAGTGGTCGTATTGAGTTGAAATAAAAAGCATTTTACAGCTTTATGTTTTTTGTTTCGAGATTTGTCTGCAAACAAATTTTTTTGAAGTACCGTTATTGCGTTATTGCAAAAAATGAGACGAGACAACAAAATTATTTTGTTTTTATTTTTTTTGAAGGTCCTCATTTCTATGGATAAATTTTTTTGAGTCAATTAAATGTCATGATCAGATACCTTGTTTATTCAGCTTCAATTCAGTTTTTTTGTTGTTGTCGTACGATTTTTTTTGACATGGTTTATCTGACTTTGAATGAAAAAAGATACTTTTAGCCTTGATTACCAATATCTCAGCAAATAATGATGTTATAAAAAATTCAAAGACAATTTTGGAAATTTGAAAAAGCGTTTTACAAGATTTTCTTATGATTTTGTAGAAATTATTTTTTTTTACCGTTCACCGTTAGTTTAAAAAAAGTACTAAAAACCGGCGTTTTGTGGTCTTTTCGTAAATCTTTTTTTTTCGTTGCAGATATTAATTGCATGGCTTGCATTGGTATGCAAATTTATACATAGACTTTTAAATCATCAATATTCTTGTAAATTTTCAAATTGATTCATCGAACCGTTTTTCCTCGCCAAAACTTCAAAGTCTTACAAACCAGGTAAAGGAACAAATTGTGGTGTTCCTAAACAATGCGAAGTTGTCATCAAAATGACAAGAAAACCGCAATTCCAGTGGATTTTTTTCACAGTTTTGCATTAGTTAGATACTTTTTTGAATTGAAATGAAATAAAAAGTACTCGCTTACGCTGACGACATTGACATAATCGGACGAACAAAGCGTGATGTCAGTGGTGCTTTTGTGAGCATTGAGAAGGAAGCCAAGAAGATGGGTCTAACGGTGAATGAAAGCAAAACAAAATATATGCTGTACAACAAGAAAGGACACCCAACACTGACGTCTAGGGCAGAACGCTATAACTTTGAGGTGGTCAGAAACTTTGTCTACTCAGGACCCGCTATAACCTCAGCGAACGATACCAGTGCTGAGATCAAACGAAGAATTACTCTTGCCAATCGCTGTTTCTTTGAGCTAAGAAGGCAATTGAGAAGCAAAGGGTGCAAAGGCATGGACACTGCTAACGGTGGATGAGAACGCGTTAGGCTGTTTTGAGAGGAAATTTCTACGGGTGATTTTTGGTCCCGTCTGCATAGATGGGGAATGGAGAAGATACAACAACGAACTGTACGGGCTGTACAGCGACACCGACCTAGCCACAAAAGTGAAAAGCCAACGACTGAGATGGTTGGGTCACCTAGAGCAATTGGACACCAATGAAAGTCTTTGAATCCAACCCCGTGGGACAGTGCAGTAGAGCTGGACAGCGTAAAAGGTGGCGCACGCAAGTGGAAGAGGACCTCAACCAACTTGGCGTGCGAAACTGGAGAAAGCTATCTAGAAACCGAGCCGGCTGGAAGAAGCTTGTTGGTTGAGGCCTTGGTCCACCCCGGACTGTAGCGCCACCTTAAGTAAGTAAATAAGCTTGGAACGACGAAATGGATGAAAGTAGTATCAAATGCTGGTAGTGCTTGCGACTTCTTGTCAAACAATCTTCAATTAGCTCTGCTTATTTGTGTTTTAAGCACGTGCTATAGAATTTGCGAGCTCGAACGGTTTTATTACATAGTTGGGCCAAAGATATCAATATTGCTATTGACTAATGTTAAATTTTGTAAAAAATTCCAACTCCCTTGATATGAGTTCAAATATATCCATATAAAAGTTATCCATATAAACCCTTTAAAAAAAACACTAAATATGATTTTAAATCGAAACAGTACTGCGCTTCCAAAAAAGCATTGATAAGAACGTCTTCCCGAGGCGTCACTCCTTCTAACATGAATCAATGCTCGACTTGATAGATATTATAAGGCGATATCCAAGGCTCCGCCCATCCATGGAGAATAAGCTGGTATAAAACGCTAAAAGTGCATAAAATGATGGAAAACTACGTTATTTTATCAGAGCTGATTTTTTTATATGTTTCAAAGAAAGTTATGATAAGCTTATTTTGACACTTGCCAGACACCTGCATGGGGACCCAATGCCAGCCAGACACGCTTAAAGGTGTCAAAAAAGTCGTCAAATTTGCGTTATAGTATCAGAGCTGAATTTTATATATGTTCTTTGGGCAACTGTTTAAAGATATTTCCCAAGCTGCCCGACGCCTACATGGGGACCCAATGCCTGCCAGACACCTATTAAGGTGTCAAAAAATCATTAAATCGCGTTATAGTATCAAAGCTAATTTTTATATTTTTTTCTATAGACACATGTTTTAAGATATTTCCCTGCCAAACACCTGCAACAGTGGAACCTAATAGGTAGGTTTGTTCCTTGCCGACTTTCAAACAGTTTTAAACCGCCAGATTTAGTGCGAAGTCGTTCCACACTTGAAAATTTGTACTGTTTCTGACCAAAGAGAGCTGTCGTGAGAGAGTAAAAAAATCCCCCTCCTTGCCAGATTTGGTCCGAGAAATTTCTGGTGGCTGTTTTGTACTAGCTGTCAAATATGCCAAGTTGACGTTGTTTAGACGTTTGTTGCATTCAAATTAAAAAAACCAAACCTTTATTAAGGGTTACCCAAGTGCAACTTTTATTTCTATTTTTATTTTCATTTTAATAAGTGTGTATATTTTTTAATTTTGTTTTTCTTTAAAATAATCAAATGATATTTGATCGACAGTAAATAGAAATAAATTTAAACCAATTTCAACGTTACAATTATTGATTTATTTTTCCCAAGTTGTAATTAGATTTCTATTATTGATCAAGACAAAATTTATGTTTGTGTGGTTCAAGAACAAATTATAATTTTAAACCCAAGTGATCGCGTTGGTGGTTGCTGGCAAATAGAACGATCTTAGGTTATCCAAATGCCCTCAATGCAGCAAAAATTTTTCGGCAATAATAAAAACTATGCATAAAAAATATAACATGATAGCATAGATGAAAGCATACGTCTATACAAAGTCTATGCATAAAAAATTACATATAAGCATATAGCAGTGCAGATGGATTAGCAAGATTAGAAAAACAAACAACAGAAACAAACAACAAGGGATTAAGAGATTAAGAAATTAGAAAAATACATAGGGTATTATACGATATGTTTGGCAATTTATAATTTAACATTGTTGACAAAAATTATAATTAGTCAAACATGAAAAATAAATAACTAATTAAACATTACTGAATATAATATTGAATTTACATTTGAATAATAATTATAACAAATAAACATTTCTGAACAATATTCATAAAATTATTGCACTTAGCAAAACTGTTTGAAAGAAAACATTGTAGTACTAATTGGCAATTTAGTATTTCTTGTATATTTCAATATTATTTCTTAAAAAGAGAAGAGATTTAAGCATAATGATTTACCACCGTGTATGTATTTAATTTTCTTAAAATGCCCCGCAGGAGACATTTGGTTAGGTTTTTGGACACTTTACATAGAAATAAAAAGCCCTGTTATTTAGTGCATTTTTATCTTCGTTTTAAAAAAGAAACATGTTAAATACAACAACAATACGGAGTTATACCAAATTGTTGTTGTATTTAACACGTGTTTCATACGGTTCAGTTTCAAAGCTATTTTGATCAAACGAACAAAAATATGTTCCTTGGATAATATTATTTAACAATATTTTTAGCCAAGAGTGCGAATGTTATCCTTAGGTTCCAAAGCTTCACTGGTGCTTAAATATACCTACCCATCAACATTTTCTAAGCATTTATTAAAAAAAATATTTTCTTCTGCTACAACTAACTTGTTACCTAGCAACAAATAGATAAATTACTTTGAAAATGCCCAAATTAGTAAATTAAAATAGCCAAATGGGAAATTAAACCCAAAATAGGAAAAACTGCCAAAAACCACTGCAAAACAAGGAAATATCATCCAAATGTGATCGGGGCGATTGCAAACAATTAAGCATTGGAACCTAAGGATAACATTCGCACTCTTGGCTTAAAATATTGTTAAATAATACTATCCAAGGAACATATTTTTGTTCGTTAGATCAAAATAGCTTTGAAACTGAACCGTATGAAACACAATTATTTCTGGTAGCTTGGGGAATATCTTGGATACTCTTGGATCTGTGTAGCTGATATTAGGTTCCACTGTTGCAGGTATTTGGCAGGGAAATATTTTAAAACAGTTGTCTATAGAAAAAAATATAAAAATTAGTTTTGATACTATAACGCGATTTAATGATTTTTCGACACCTTAAAAGGTGTCTGGCAGGCATTGGGTCCGCATGTAGGTGTCTGGCAGCTTGGGAAATATCTTGAAACAGTTGCCCAAAGAACATATATAAAATTCAGCTCTGATACTATCGTAAATTTTACGACTTTTTTGACACATTTAAACGTGTCTGGCTGGCATTGGGTCCCCATGCAGGTGTCTGGCAAGTGTCAAAATAAGCTTATCATAACTTTCTTTGAAACATATAAAAAAATCAGCTCTGATGAAATAACGTAATTTTCCATCATTTTATGCACTTTTAGCACTAAATACCTCCGTAACGCACCCGGGTTCAAGGTTCGTAGTATCCATTCGTTAATAACTACCACAGGGTTCATTCACAGGAAAAAATTAAGCTATGATAAAATGACGTATGTCTGCGGCCCTGGGATCTTGGTCTATTACCTTTTCCTTTCATTTGGTGCTCAAATTTGGTATGGAAGGCCAAGAAACACACAGTTGCTCTTCTTCGGGTTGTCGAAGACCGGACGATGATTTCATGGTGTCTTGCGACAAATGTAAGCGCTGGTGGCATTATAGCTGCCACAATTTTGAAGCCGGCAAATTCGACACGATAACTCCTTGGTTTTGCGAGGAAGAAGATTGTGTCTTTCGAGAAGACGACGATGTTACAAGGGCGCTTGCGAATCGGAGAAGTTCTTTGCCAGCTCCAGCTGCTGCTACCGCAGATGTTTCAGAGGATCAAGTGGATTAATTATTGAAGCCGCTGCAGTTGCACAAGCCACTGTAGCTCAATGAGACAAGGAGCTTTTGGAGTTGCAAGCTGAACTTGCTGAGACCAAGTTGAAACTGTCACAGGCCTCTCTTAGGAACAGCAAATGCCAATTCCATTAAAACTTCAACGTCTTGCTCGAGTGCTTCAAAAGCTGCCAAGTTGGAAATAATTAGGAAAATCCATGCTAATCATCAGGCACTTGCGAACAACACAATTGTACATGGTCAGTCTACCCCATTGCGAGAAACAGCCGCTCAACAACCAAGTATGTCTACTTCGCCGAAACAAAAGTCCGGACAACATTCCGGTATGAGTGACACTTCTTTTCGGGATCAGGACATGGCAAACCTTCTCACGATACTGATTCGCAACAATGTTCAAGAGCTGCCGATTTTCTCAGGTGAAAATAAACGAGAAAGGCCATACTTCGAGGAGGTCTACAAATCAACCACCATCGAAGGTAGATAAAGCGCTAAAGAAAATGTGGCTCGTTTACGCAAGGCATTAAAGGGAGAGGCATACCAACTCGTAAGTGATCGCCTCAAGTATTCATCGGATGCTGATGCTATTATGGACTCGCTTCGTACTATGTTCGGTCGTTATGACGATTTGGTTCATGACCTAACTTCGGATCTTTTGAGTCTGCCCAAACTTACGTCAAGGTGTGATCCCAAGGTTCGAGTGTGGGCTGTGAAGCTCAATGGTTTTGTGGCAGACGTCAAATCGATGAATAGAGGAGAGGATCTTAACAACGGGTATGTTTAAACAAACTTAGCATCGAGGTTAGGAGCAGGACTTTATCAAGGCTGGCAGAAGAGAAAGTCAGTTCAGCAACGAGCCAGTTTTGAGCAGTTTGCTGAATTCATGATAGAAAAAGTTTTTGATTTACCTCCCGATCTGTCAAAACCTGGTGAGCCCTTGGACCAAAAGAGGACAATTATTAGTAACAAATCTTCTCGAGTGCTGTTGCATCAACCTATTTCGTCTTCGGCGCCAGTCGGTGTATGTTGCAAGTGTAATAAAAAACAACATTCCTCAAATCAATGCGAGAAATTTTTAGCTTTATCTCCGGATCAAAGGCAGACATTTGCTAGAGAAAAGTCTATTTGCTTCTCCTGTCTAGATCCATCAAAACACCAGTGGAGAGTTTGCTTCAAAAAAGATCGTGTGGGACCGATGGTTGCAAACGTCTTGCATACGTCTTCCGACACCAGTAGCTCTGAGTTAAGCTCAGCCGCAGTTCCTTTCGTTCCACAGCATCATATTCACTCCTCTCATGTCTGATTTAACAATCATGATTAAAATAGTGCCAAATCGTATTTATGGCAACGGAGATTTATTTGTGGATACATACGCTTTTTGGACGATTAGTCTTTACTGTCGATGATTGAGAAAGACATTTTTAATGAGCTTGGGCTATATGGATGCCCTGAACAACTCACACTTGATTGGACGAAAGGGGTGTCTCGAGTTGAAGATTCTAAGTGCACGAGTTTCAACATTTCTGGAGTTAACAATCGTAAAAGGTATGTTTTGAAAAATGTTTGTACAATTAAAAATTTGGGACTCGCCAGTCAGTCTACCGATGTGGCTTATTTGAAAAGTTTATATCCACATCTCAGAGGTCTGCCAGTCTCTGATTTGAAAGATGCTCGTCCGCAAGTTTTGCTTGGTTTAGATCAAGCCAAGCTAGGCCACGGTCAGCGACATGGCAAGGATGAAGAACCTCACGCTCTAAAAAGACTCTTTTGGGATGGATAGTATGCGGCAAGTCAGCTCCATCGATGAATGTGTACTGTTTGCATCAGGCTTCGAAACCCCTATAAATCTCATGTTTCATGATGCTCTTCGAGGGGAAATAGACCTACATGATCTTGTTCGTCGTCATTTTACGACTGAAGAGTTTGGTATGATGCCGCCAAAGGGTGAATTGTGCTCAGTTTAGAAGTCGATCCTTTGATTTAATGGAACGCACGATAAAACAGGTGGACAGGCAATACGAGATTGGCCTCTTGTGGGATGCAGATAATTTCAAATTGCCCGACAGCTATAACATGGCTTTCGAACGTCTTCTTGGTTTTAAGAAGACCCTATTGAAAAAGCGGCACCTTCTGGAGTGGCAAAATGACTAACTTCTCTCTAAAGGTTACGCCAGAATCGCTACGCAAGAGGAATTAAAAAAAGGACTGGCCTCACGTTTGGTACGCTCCAACTTTTATAATTAGATTAGATTAGATTAGATTAGATTATCTTTATTAAAAAATAAAAATTAATAATAACATTATACAATTTTTTTTATAAAGATTTTAAAGCATGGCTATAAGCCGTCTGCCGCTTTCTTGATAATTTTACTTTAAGAGATTACAAAAATTTACCAAAAACAATTTTTTTGAATGAGTACAATTTTTAAAACTAGTTTTGTTTTTAAAGAAACAATAAAAAGTAAGAAAACTACATTTATGTACAAACAAATTAAGTTAAAAACATTCGTTTTTTTTTTATTTTGATACAAAATTAAAGGAAACATATTACAAAATTTAATTTGAACTTTAACTATGTTTTGATAAACAAAAAAAAAAAAGAAAACATTTTGAGAGTAAACAAAAAATTAATATTCCACTTCGGAGAAGTTAAAAGAAATGCATTTTCTCTTATATGAAGATAGAGTTTTAGAATAAAGGAATAGTAACTTATTTAATTTGCGAAAATGGGCTTTTAGTTTAGCTAAAACAAAAATTATCAAAAGTGTGTGTATTACTCACGACAAATTCAAATATGTATTTCGATAGTGGTTTGCGTTAGTTATATACTGTACTAGCGACTTCCATCCACATTCACCATTCAGAACACTCTTGCATTCTTCCAATAACAGAAAGCTCTTACTGAAATAAAGTCTGCGAATTTCTTGTAAAATGGGACAAACTGCGAGGAAGTGAAGGACGTCTTCATTTTGGTTTAAATTGCACAGAGAACAAACAGGGTTAAGGTCTCTTCGATGTGGCCTGAAATTAAGTTCGAGGATTTCTGTTCTGATTTTAAAGATAAGACTCATATCTGAGACTGAGAGGTCCCTTCTAAAATAATTTTTCACACCCAAATGAAGATTTAAATTTCTATATATAGCCCTAGAAGTTGATCCCCTTGCCTTATCAAGACTCACATGATACATTCGTTCGTCTACCACTGAAATGCAGTCATAGAAAATATTTTTCCAATCCATTACATTGTTGGAACTCAAATTCAATGAGACACGATGCTCCAAGGCAAGGTCTTGCCAGTTCTTAAAAGGGGTATAACCACATTGAAGTGAAACTAGTAACATTCGTTTATGTAGGTTGTTATCAGGTCTTTTCATAACTTTGCATAGAAAATCTGCGCAAGCCTTCAAATTTCTTATATAAATTTGCGGTAAACCGGACTCAACATAAATAGCGTAGTTAGGAGTATTCGTCGGTAATCTAAAAATTCTTTTAAAAAAGTACCTTTGAATTGCTTCAATCTCCTCCATCCATTGGTATCCGTAGACTTCGTTTCCATAGCAGAAACAACTGTTAACTGTAGCATCGAATACTTTAAACTTTGATGTTGGGTCTACAGAGCTATTTTTAAAGAATTGAGACCACATTGTGTTTATTGCTGACTTGGCTACAGACAATTTTTCTTTTATATGAGCCTTGATATTCAGATTGCATGAAATAACGAAACCAAGATATTTTAACTCATTTACTACTTCTAAATTGGTACCATCCAAAGTCCAATTCCTTAAAATTCTATCAGAACGGCTTTGAGTTCTAAACACCATTACCTTAGACTTGGATGAGTTTATTTTAAGATCCCATAAATCACAAAAAACTATATGCTTGTTTATTTGTAGCTGAAGGGTTGTTGGGTTATCAGCGAAAATAACAAGGTCATCCGCGTAAAGCAAAAGTTTTATGAATATATTTCCAAAGGATACTCCTCCTGGAAGATGACTCTCAATATCGTTGATGTACAGAGCGAACATAAGCGGACTTAAAACACATCCTTGTGGGACACCTGTTTCGGATTTAAATGCATTCGATTGACTTTTACCACTGCATACCACTGCAGACATATCTAATAAGAGCTGGTGATAAACTCGAATAAATTTAGTTGAGACCCCAATCACTGAGAGTTTATATAAAAGCGATCTTCTATTGATAGTGTCAAATGCCGCTTTAAAATCTACAAACAGAGCAAATAAGGGCTTTTTCTTATCAATGAATCGCCTAGCTATGGTTGTTAGAGCAAAAATTTGATCCACCGTTGAAAGGTTAGCTTGGAAACCAGCTTGAAAACAACTGATTAAGTTATTTCATTGCACCCAACTCGACAACCTGAGATATAAGATTTGAGTAAAAACTTTCCTCAAAGAACTAAGCACTGAAATACCTCTATAACTTTCGGCTAAATTTGGGTTACTTTTTTTAAAAATGGCAGATATCTTTGCCAAGCGAAAACAGCTGGGGAAGGTTTCCTCGGTGAACATTTTATTCAGAAGATCTAGAATATGTTCCAGAAATTCGGCAGTTGAATTCTTGTAAAATTCTATGGGAATGCCATCTGACCCTGGAGCTTTATTGTTTTTCATTTTATTCAGTGCTATGAGCAGCTCAGACATTGTAAATGTGGAGTCTAATTCTGGAACCGAAACGTTGGGAAGTGCAAAACTAATTATATTTTGATATGGATCTGAAAGAAGAAGGTTTTCAAAACTTTTATAATCGTGAATCCTACCAAGAGTTCACCGAAGCCCAGATGTGTGGCAGGCGTGGCCGCTAAAGTCAACGGAGTATCTCTCAACACTCACCAAATGAAGGGCCCAGATAACTTGGTTCCACTACACGCTGGTATATTTAAATTTCGAGAGCGTCAAGTAGCCGTGAATGGCGATGTACGTGAGATGTTCAATAGAATCCCAATAAAGGCTGAGGATCAACAGTGTCAACGCATCTTATGGAGAGAGGGAGACAGCTCTAGGAAGCCAACAGTCTATATCATGGAAGTAATGATGTTTGGCCCCAGATGCTCTCCGACATGCGCACAGTACGTGCAAAATCACCATGCAAACCTTTTTAAAGATGAGTGTCCGGGTGCTGTGGATGGCTTGACCAAACGGACTTACGTCGATGATTATTTTAATAGTCATAACTCTGTTGAGGAAGCTGTTGCTGTTACGAGAGACGCAATTCGTATTTGCCACTAAATGAATTTTGACCTTGTGGAAATACAATCAAACAGCCGTGACCTTTTAAATCAGATGCCGCATGGATATGTGAACAACAAGTTGGTAAGCATCGATCCTAACGAAAGTGATTGTTTAGTTTCCAAGGTTTTAGGCATGTTTTGGAACCCTTCTTCGGATAATTTTTCATACAAGCTGGCGAAGGATGAGGTCATGGAAAATATGCTTTCTGAGAACGCAGTTATTACAAAACGGCTGATGCTAAAAACTATTATGAAGATTTTCGATCCCTTGGGAATTATTTCTTTATATATAATTCGGGGACGCATCAGTTTCGAGAGAAGGGTATGACTGGGATGAGCCATTATCATCTCACCTTGGAGACTTGTGGCTGGATTTTATCAAGCAACTAAAGTTGATTGAAGACATCAAGATTCCCCGCCAGTACGTATCGTGGAACCCTAACGAATCTAACGTAAGTCTAGTAGTTTTTGTTGACGCCTCAGAAAAGGCATTTGCGGCAGTGGCTTATTTTTGCTTTGCGCTCAGTAATGAGGTCGAAGTTACCCAAGTTATGGCAAAGGCCAAGGTCGCCCCTGTCAAGCAGTTAGCTATTCCTCGCTTAGAACTGCAGGCCGCTGTTCTTGGGGTTCGCTTGGCAGCCACAATCAAGGAGTCCCATACAATACGAATAGACGAGCTGCTATTTTTATCTGATTCGAAGTGCTCTCGTGGATAAACTGCACCAATAAATTGCCATCATTTTTTGTAACCCGAGTAGGTGAAATCCTAGATTCTACCTTTTCACGTCAGTGGTTTCACATTAGATCTAACGATAATGTTGCTGATGACGGCACAAAACGCTTCGAAACATCAATGGAAAATCAAGACATCAGATGGTTTAGAGGTCCAGAATTCCTGAAACGACCTTTAGTTCAATGGCCAATTACACCTTATGCTGCGATTGTTTTAGAGAACAACAAAAATAAAGTTGGTAGAATGCTGCACCATGGTAATAAAATTAAACACAAACATTTCTACGGGGCGTATGAATTGCTATCTCCAAGATATTGAGCTAGATGGACTTCTTCGGTAAGAGCGATTGCATTTTTACTGCGATTGAAACACATTCTTCAGAGAAAGCCCACCGAAAATTAAGTCTACATCACACCTTTCGAGTTTCGGCAAGCCGAAAATTGGATGTTTAGGAAAATTCTACGGTTATATCCGACATTCGTGAAAGCGCGTGGATAGTAAGCATTCGAGGAGCTGTTGAGAGAGTTCGCAAGGGGTGTTACATGTACAAGCACCTCAAAGCCAAAGTGGTTACGCCTATGATGGGCCAGCTTCCTGAAGCTCGCTAAGCCTTTGACTCCAGACCCTTTAAAGTGCCTCTAAACTATCCCACAAAGTATTAGCACATGTCAGAATAAAGTGGGAAAGAATTTCATACGATTGCCAAATTTGTGTGATGAAAATGATTTTCATATTTTGCTTCCACACTTGCATCAAAACAAATCACTTAACCTCAAACGCCCAAGTGGGATAGAATGTGTGATGGTTTTAGAACCAATCTTAAATATTTTCAGGTATAAACACATCTCAAATCGTGTAGGATGCGATGTCAAGTTGTGTGTGATGAAATTTCATATTTTGCTTCCACACTATTATTCATGACTTTCTTCTCACTTTTTTGACATGTATGGGATAGTGTGGAACGGCTATTACTCATGTCGGAGTGGACTGTTTTGGCCCAATGTTGGTGAGGTTTGGTCGAGGTACAATAAAACGCTATTGAATGATTTTCACATGCCTCACGTTCAGAGCAGTGCAAATAGAATTGCTGAGCGATCTAAGCTTAGATCAATGCACTATGGCAGTCAGACGTTTCCTCATCAATCGTGTCGTTACGAGGTTTTTTTTACAGTGACAACAGTCTTAATTTTGTGGGGACAAGAAACTTATTGGATAAGGATGTTAAGGAGATGGAGGTTTCTCTGTGCGAATACTCTTCGAGTACGAGGGAGTTAGATGGCAATTCATTCCAGCCTACTCTCCTTGGATGGGAGGAGCGTGGGAACGGCTCATTCAGTCCATCAAGAAAAGCTTAAATTTTGTTTTGAAAGATATCATACCAAGAGAGGATGTCTTACGGAACGCGCTTATGGAGGCTCAAGGGCAAATAAATCGACGCCCGCTTACTCATATCCCTGTTGATCCGGAGGACACTAAGCCGCTAATGCCGAACTCAATCACCCTTATTACGATAGTCGTTTTACTAAAACGCCGGAAAAACGACAAGGCTCCAGAAACGACGATTGGCGTTTGAATGAAACTAAAAGTTGAGTGTTCTCTCCGCTCATCACTATTCTCACCATTTTAACTTAGCCGTTCAACTGAAACGCCAAATGTCGCTTCTAGAGCCGTGTCGTTTTACTGGCGTTTTAGAAAAACGACTATCGTAATAAGGGTGAATGCTTTTCGGCGAGGATGATCGAGATTTTACCGCACCTGGAGTATTTTTGGAAAAGGATTTCTGTAGCAAACTTTACTGTCGCCGCTCTCAACACTTGATGGCAGAGCTTACAAGGCGTTGGTACGCTGAATATTTGGCCGTAATCACAAAGCGTTTAAAATGGTTTAAGCAAACAAGGCCAGTACAGATAGATGACATATTCATTCATTCGAATCTTAAAGCCTGATTCACAATGCGACGAGGAAACGAGGCGTGAGCGTGACGAGATCCCGTGGTTGCTGTCAAACGAATTTCAAACAATGAAAGTATATGAGGATATACACAATGAAGCGTTTCTCGTCGTCTCGTCACGCCAAGTATTCGAAAAATTGAAAAAAAAAGACGAGACGTGACGAGACGACGATTTTGTTTTTTGATAAGTTATTTACATAATGGAAGTATTTTTTTAAACAAAAAATACGATAACTTGAAATTAAAAGATAAATTAATTCATAATCTGTTGTCTTTAAAGCTTTTTTGGATAATTTGTATTATTTTTATTTTTAAGAAAACAGTTCTCGTTGTAAGAAATCTCTCCGCATTGTGAATTGGGAAACGATTTTATAACTAGAAAAAGATGACAGCGAATCACGTCACGCTCTCGTTTCGTTTTCCCGTCACATTGTGAATCAGGCTTAACTCTCTTACGCATCAGTCGCTGTTGTGACAACAACAGAATAAAACCGCCCACAAATATTTTCCCACAATAACACGTGTTACAATAACACTCGCGACAATAATAAATTTCAAATTCTTTCCGACAGTAAAAACTGCAACGACATTATTATATTTTTTTTCTTTCTCAAACTTGTATCATGTTGTTAATGGAACCTAGAATTAATTTTTTGTAGAGTAAGCATATTTTGTGTATAAAACTAAGAAAATCTGAATAATAAATTTACTTGCTATTACGACGGCAACCAAACATATCAAGTCGTACTTTATTTCTTGACTTCCCCCCACCAGAGGTAAGGGGTCACTTAATTGCGAATTGTCAACCTAACATTGGTCCTTCGAAAGGAAATTAGAAACAGTGAATAAAGCGTAACCAAGGCTTCTTACATTGGTTTAATTTAAAAAGAAACAAAAATTTTAAATCGAAATTAAAATCAGCAAAGCGTAACCAAGGCTGTAAACATTGGTTTATAACGAATAAATACATAGTGAACAAGCGATATCAGGGCCCTTAACACTGATAAATTGACAAAGAAAAGTGAAAATAAAATATAACAACACTATAAATCTACGAAAACAAAGCTACGAATCTTAAAACAAGCAAATATACAAAATTTAACCAAATCCATTTACAAATAAATCTTATTTATTAGCTGCCAAGTGTGAACATCAACAACAAGCCAACAGAAGGAAAAACACAAACCGAGTCAATGCTTCCGAGACTGAAGATTCCTACATTCAAAGGAAATTTCTTAGAATGGCAACCATTCTATGATCTTTTCTCGACAATAATTCACAACAAAGCCAGTCTGACCACAACAGAAAAGATGGAGTACCTGAAGACGCATCTAGAAGGAGAGCCGCTCCATCTTATCAAACATCTAACTTTTTCAAGTGAGAACTACAGCAGTGCCTGGGAAATTCTGAAAGGCAGATACAACAATGAAAGAAAAATTGTATCCATCCATATAGAGAAGATGCTCAAGGCCGGGCAGCCGGGTAGTATTCCATCAAAAATATTTTTGACGCCATCAAAGAAGGGTTAGCAGCACTAACGAACATGGGTTTCGACACTAAATCTTGGGACCCAATGATCGTCCGCATAACAACGAAGGCGCTTGATACTGAAAGCAGAAACCTATTTGAGCAAGGGCTTACAGAACCAAACAAAATGCCAGCTCTGAAGATACTTCTGGATTTTTTTGAAAGGCGTTATCAAGCACTAGATGTTCTTGCTCCCTCAAAACGACAACAACAAAAACCGATTGATGAACCAAAGCATGGATTTCGTAATTTTCATATCGAATCAAAAAATCTCCAATGCCCTATTTGCAAAGGAGAACATGTGATCTACTCGTGCCAAAAGTTCCTGAACTCTACAGCAAAAGAAAGATGGCAACTATGCAAACAAGCTAAGCTCTGCTTGAATTGCTTACGACATGACAAGCAGTCCCAATGCTTCAGCAGAAGAAACTGCCATCATTGCAACAAGAAGCACCATTCGTTTCTACACATGGAATGGGCTGAAAGATTTCCACAAGAGTACAGATTCTGCTCAAAAAGACTCACCAAAATCATCCAAACAAGTTAATCACAGTGAGCAAAATCAGAACGTCCTGATTGCAACAGCAATATTGAAGCTAAACAATAATGATGGCCGGAGTATAACAGTACGAGCACTCATTGACCCAGGCTCGCAAGCATCATTAATCACCGAATCTATCGCACAAACACTAAAACTTAAAAGGCAAAATGTTTGTGTTGAAGTTAGTGGACTAGGTGCAACAAAAGCAGGAACTGCTAGAAACAAGGTAGATGTCACGATAAAGCCACACTTTACTTCAAAACTCAACCTCCAATTGGAAGCGCTAGTGTTACCCAAACTTACGAGACAATTACCATCAAAAACTACAAATACACTTAAAATTGGAAATTTGGATTTCCTCAACTGCTACTAAATTCATCTTCAATTTGCTCCATTCTTTTTCAAGTTGAGGTGGAAGAGGGTCATCCCATTTGAGTTTAGCTTGCCAGATGCGCTGCATTAAGATTTTTGCGCTGACAGTTACTGGAGCCAACCATCCAAGGGGGTCAAATAGTTTGGCTATTTCCGATAATGTCTTTCGTTTTGTTTGCTTGGTTTTTTCAGAGATGTTGGTGTTTAAGTTCACCTTGAATTGGAAAGTGTCACTCAATGGGTTCCAGTGGATTCCCAGGGTTTTAATTGTCTCATCCTTCATAAAGTCTCTTGTCTGTTGACTTCGTAGTTCGATTGGTATGTGTTGCAGTAATCTCTTGTTGTTAGCAGCCCATTTACGTAGACGAAACCCTGCTCCACTTAACAGTTCATTAAGTTCCAACTAGGCGTGTCTGCACTCTGCAATCGTGTCCCCTCCGGACATTACGTCATCGACATAAAAGTCGTGTCGGACTATTTCTGAGGCATTTGGATACCTTTGTTGTTCGTCTTCGGCTAACTGTTGTAGAGTCTTAATGGCCAGATATGGCGCTGAAGCAGTACCATAAGTGACTGTGGTCAGCTTGTACTCCTTGATTGGTTGGTCGTTACAACTGCGCCATATAATTCTCTGGTAGTTTTGATGGTCTTCGTGAAGTTCAATTTGGCGGTACATTTTCTCAATGTCTGAAGTAAAAACGTATCTATATTTCCTCCAGCGCATTAGAATTCTGGTAATATCGTCTTGCAGCTTGGGGCCTACCAACATCAACTGGTTAAGGCTCACCCCTGTGGTTGATTTTGCAGATCCCTCAAATACAACCCTTAGTTCGGTTGTTGTACTTGTGGGTTTAATAACGGCATGATGAGGCATGTAGAAAATATTGGGCTTTGTGAGGTCGTTATCACGCACTTCTTTCATGTGTCCAAGCTCTAAAAACTCATTGATTGTTTGTATGTATTAAAGCTTTAGTGTTGGGTTCTTATTTAATTGTGTCTCCAATTGCAGAAATCTCGCTATCGCTCTATTTTTGGATTCACCTAGTTGAACACTTTGCATTTAACTCTGGATTAAATGGGATCTTGACGACATATTTCCCATTTTCTTTTAGGTTGGTTGTTTCCCTGAAGAATTGTTCGCATTGTTTGTCCTCTTGCTTTTGGTGTAGAGGTTGAGCAAATTCTTCTAACTCCCAAAACTTTTCTAGTTGCTGGTCAAGTGAAGTAAGTGCCACCAGCCCGGTCACACTGTAATTTTCGGTTGCTTCGTTTGATGTTCTTCCAGAAATCAGCCAGCCCAGCTGTGACTTCTGAGCTATTAGTGAATTTTCACTATCTCGTTCAATTCCGTCAAGAATTATGTCACCATACGCATCAGCACCTATTATCATGTCAATCGGTCCAGGAACATTGAAAGTAGGATCAGCGAGTTCTAACTGGAGCTTTAGCCAGCTCATGTGAAATGTACATCATTCAGCATAATAACCAATTAATAGACTCGTGTCTGTTAAAAGATATCCCAGCAAGGTCCTACTGGATTGAAATGCATCAACAGAACGCTTGGATTTTTAGTGTTCCAAATCCGACAACAGTCAACATAAACTGCTACTTCAATTCAGTACCTATTACTCTAAAAAGCAGTGGGATATTAAAGCTACCAGCAAACTGCATGACCAGACTATTACAGTTATTGGAAGGCAAATGATGACTAACAGATTGAAATCTTCTTTTTTGCCATCATTCAACATCTCTGACCAGTTAACTTCGCTTAATTTCAATAGAGAACAACAACCAATCGTAGATCCAGACGTTTCTTTAGAAATCCCTGAACTGGAAGAAGCAATAGAACTTCAAAAAGGTCAAGAAAACATCATCTTGAAGGAAATAAGGACGAACCGAATTCATCAGTAATCACTTTTTGGATCTACTGGGTTCCTGCTAATAATCTTCATCATAGCTGTCGTCATCATTGTCCGACGAAGAAATCAACCACCTAGGCCAATGAAAAGAACAGCTAAAACACTGCCGAAGGAACAGCAGAACACTCAGACTACCTTTGAGGACATCGATTTCGCTGTCACCTCAACCTGAGGGGCCCATCATGTTGTGACAACAACAGAATAAAACCGCCCACAAATATTTTCCCACAATAACACCTGTTACATTAACACTCGCGACAATATTAAATTTCAAATTCTTTCCGACAATAAAAACTGCAACGACATTATTATATTTTTTTTTTCTTTCTCAAACTTGTATCATATTGTTAATGGAACCTAGAATTAATTTTTTGTAGAGTAAGCATATTTTGTGTATAAAACTAAGAAAATCTGAATAATAAATTTACTTGCTATTACGACGGCAACCAAACATATCAATTCGTACTTTATTTCTTGACTTCCCCCACCAGAGGTAAGGGGTTACTTAATTGCGAATTGTCAACCTAACAGTCGCCTTTTCTAATTTGTCTTTCTCAGTATGCCAATTTGTGCACTATGTAATAAAGTTGAACCCATCGATTATTTTTCGTGCGGTGTTTGTAACTTTTTATTGCATTTTACTTGCGCAAAATTAAATCTAAAAAAACTTCTTTATCAAATGTGATAAATGTCTCACAAATGTGCTTCATGATTATATACCTAGTTAATATTGACAATTTAGTGCATGGTGTAATCGTAAATTTAAATTGCCTTAAGCCGGGTCCACACGCAACAGCAAACTTGACAAGTATATTGTACAATCATATTGCACAAGTTAGCTTGAGCTCTTTAGAGCCTCCACACGGCACAAGTTTGTTGGTGGATTATTGTCAGTTATCTATCAGTATATCTTTGAATCATGTCGACAGAAGAAAGTGAATTAATTGCATTATCTGCAGTGGTTATAATTTTAAAACAAAAACCTTGTTTATTTTAAAGCTTCGACAAAAATAGTTTTAAAACTTAAATTTTTGAATTTTGTTTCCAATTCTCAAAAACTATAAGACATACAACCATTTAAAGGACTGCAGGAAAAAATGATCAAAGTGAAAAATGAAAATTTCAAAAATGAGAATATGATGCCATCTTGTAGGTCTCTCAGAAACAAATTAAAACATGGAACAATTTGGAAAATAATGGTAACGGTTACGTTCAAAAAACAGAGTGAGAGATCACGAAACAAGGCCCATGCCTTTAAGCTAAAAACAATCAAGTTGCCTTTTTCTTTTTTAGCTCTGAGCATAGCACTGAGCTATCAAAAAAGATCTGTGCTTCTTTTTTTAACTCCGAGTACTCAGAGCACTCAACTTGTGTTTCTTTTTTAAATCAGAGCTAGCTCGGAGTACGCTCCATTAGCTCAGAATAAAAAGACCGAGCGAATGGAGCAAATAGCTGAGCGCAGCCAACTTCACTCTTTTTTTCACTCATTTCAAGTGGACGTGTTCGACACATCAATTTAAGTTCACAACTTTGAATGTTTCGTGTTTTTGATTGGCCAGCTCAGTGGCGTAGATAGCTTTTCGCTATGGGGGGGGGGGGGGATGGATCTAGTTCGCTCATTTTTTTAAAGTTTTAATAATTAAAAAAAAAAAAAAAACAAATAACAAGACTTGAATTCATTATGTATGCCATACAAAATTATATTTTTTAAAGATAATATATTTTTTCGACTTCACTAGGGGGACATTGCTCAAAATGATTGTCACTTGTGGAACTTTCATTGTTTTTATTCTCAATGCTCACTGCATCGGAACGAGGTATTTTTGAAACCGTTTCAGCAGATGATGTTGGCTTAATTGGCACTAAAAATCTCTTCATTTTGAACTAAAATGCAACTTCAATCACTAAACTTATCACTTCACGTACACAGTAATTATAATATTTCGACCGCTCGCAGTTAAATACAGTACATTAGTGAGTCTGATTAGTATCATCATTCATAATATGTGTGTACATTCACACTTCATTCACAAAAAACCATGCATCTCGTAGTCGTATACGTTTGTCATGTTTTTCTTATTTCTACTCCTACTTTGCCTGGTGTGCGTAAGAAGAAAAGCTTAAGGAGACATACATTTGACAATTTTTTTCAGCAACATTTGTTTGACTTCGCACAAATAACCCGCAAAATTACGACGAATGACGGTTAATCTGCCGCTTGTGTAAGGCATGCTTTATGTTATGGGTAATAGCGCATTTTGCTCTCTGGTCAAAATCAATGAGTGTGAGTTATCGTTACCGTTAGGATTCGCGTTAACTACACCGCAGTTGTGCGAATAATTGTGTTTGTGTGGATGAGTGTGCTGCGTGTTTGGGGTGGTTTCTTACACCAACTTAACAATGTGCCACACGGTGCGAAGAAATCTAAATAGTTTTCATTTTTTGTATCTGTGTGGGCTTTGGTGCTATGTGATGGAAAGCTGGATGGAAGCTCTTTTTCTTGCACGTTTACCTATTATCAATTGGTGAGAGACGTACAAAAAAAATTTCAGAGTGCGTTTCTTTAACTTATTTGGTTCATGACTGGTTATGTTGAACAATTATCTACGCCACTGGCGCCAGCTGTCTGATGAAAATGAAAAGTCATTCCTTAATTATGGTGAGTTGAATGCACCGCAATCGTATGACAGTTCAGAGCTCAGATGTATTTCAAAATTATATCGGAGAGCTCTGATCATACTCTGCTCTGAGCTAACTCCAATAGCTCGAGTTCTACTCCTACTCCATGCTCTGATTAGAACTAAAAAAGAAAAATGCCTAGGGTCACAGAATTTAACTCCATTTGTTATTCATTTGTCTCTCAATAGGAGCATTGTAATCATTTTGTTTTGAACTGGTTATTTGATTCAATAATAATGATAATAATTAACATGAGTTTTAAATATTAGACTTGAAAGTTTGAAATTTTAATTCTGCAAAATTGGAAAAATGTGACTCTGATCGTTATTCCCCACGGGGTTCATATGGTTTAATCACTTGAATATAAATTTATAAAGCATTCAAAGCTAAAGGCTAACTTTATTGCATACAACAGAAAACGAAATGTTCATATGATAAATACAGTCAAAATCGGTTATAAAGATATCGGTTATTGCGATCTAATCTTGAAGTTCCGACAGAGGTTCATACAAAGTGAACTGACATTAACCTGCTTTAAACGGACAGTTTTAAATGGAAACCTTAAAAAATCTCTCGCTTATAACGAGTATTATAACAAATTGTATAGGCATTGCAAATGAAGTGCACGTACATTAGCGTAGCTAGGGGGGGGCGAAGGGGGCGGTCGCCCCGGGCGCCAGGAGTTAGGGGCGGCAAATCGGAAAATCATCTTCGTTGTTCATGGGATGTTAAACCAATAACAGAAGTTTTTGTAGTGAAAATTTTATTGAATTTTTATTAGATTTTGCCGCCCCTGCAAATTTCAATACAATAAAAATTGTATGTTATTTTTATAGTATTCAAATTTGTATGTAAATTTGTATCCTCCCTGTTCATGAGAAGTTGGAAATAAACACAAGTTTAGTTTTTGTTTAATAAATAATTCAATCAATTTTCATTAAATTGAAATCCATATAGGTGCGCAAAATCATCATCGTTGTTTATTACAGAAGTTAGAAATAAACATAGAAGTATTATTTTTTGAGATACAAATTCTAAAAAATTTAAAGGTGTAAGAACGTACAATTTTTCATTGTGTTCAAATCACTAGGGGCGGCAGAATCATGACCGTTTCTGATTATAGAAATTGGTAATAAACACAAGCTTATTTTTTAAAATTAACAATTCTTTCAAATTTTGAAACAAAATGATGGCTTTCTTAATGACCATTCGCTTTTGTAGCTTTACATATATGTATTTCTTAATTCCCTCAATTTAGAGTTCAGAGGGGTTGACCTTTCTCTGAAAATTTTTCGCGTTATATTTGAAAAGAAAAAAAAATGCTGTAGATTGAATAATTTCGCAGAAGATATGTTTTTTTCAAAAAAACAAAATAAATGAATAAAAATAAATAAAACATTACATTAGTTTTATTTAACATAAAACCAGCAATAAAAAAAGCTCTTAATTATACATAAATGGCTGCATTCAACACAAAGAATGAAAAAAAAAATGTGAGTTTATTTGCGAATGCTTGAAGAATAATTTTTTTTCGTAAAATGAAGTGCAGTATGTAGATTTTGCAGCAGATTTATTTTGAGAAAAATGCATTAGATCAACAATCTACTGCAATTTCAGTAAAGTAACAACTCTGTAGTCAGTAGTAACTTAGCCAGCTTTGACCCTTTCATAGTTCATGATCATCAGATTTGAGAAATATGAACAGTATGCAATTTCTTAACTTAGCTGTAAGGTACCTAACCTACTGATGAAACAATAGGCGTGTCTCACCAAGGAAACTCTCACCGAGCGCTCAATATCAAGTGGAGGTAGGCGAAATGTTTTGGTGGAACAAGATTCTCTGTTCAATCGTACTGAAATTATGGAAACAAAATTTTAACTTTGTTTTAAATGTTAAAGCACTAAACTTTAGGAAATTAATGAAAAATAATACTAAGATCAATTTATTTTTCCTGCCATTCCAAAAATTTCGAAACCAAGCAACTCAATTTCAAATTAAGGAAAAAAATATATTTAAATATGCCAATATTTACAGTATATATTAGAGTTAACGACAAAATTGTAAATATAAAATTTTACTTGTTGTTGTAAAATAGGCAAGTGATCAAAAAAGCTCATACTTTATCTTTCGTATCTGGGCATTTTTCGGCATTTTTTCCGCTATCAGTTCTCTATAAATTGTGATGCAAATGGCGATGTGCAGTTAGGTTTTTATAAGTGTTTTCAATAGACTACTTAAATTCGGAACTTATTTTCTGATAGGAGTGCTGTAAAAATAGTATTACGCCTCAAAATGACTGACCATTTCATGTCTTCTCCGTTACCGAAAAATGACAAAAGTTGGTATAAATGGTGAACTATATAAGTGTTTGTAAAATTATTCCGCATACAAAGCAAGACTTGAAAAAGGATTATGGTGGATTTTTTTATAGATTTTAAAATCATGTCTTACTGTCTAAAACAGGGTAACGGAGAAGACAAAATTGCACTTTCTCATCCTCTCATTTCAACGACTCACAGGCACTTTTTTTTTAAGTCTGAATTTCTTTGATCTCCTTGCTTAAAATGGATCAAGGTAACTAAAAAAAAATATGTGTTAAATTTCATTGAAATCGGTTGACGTTTACACGTGCTAGCGAGCACTTGAAGTTTTTATATAAAAAACATGGTGTTTTGACAGTCTTTTACTCAAAGGGCCCGTAAAAGTGTAAACGTTGATGGAAAAACTTTAAACTTGGCACATATACTAAATACCATAAGGAGTATACAAATATATTTTTTTTATTTTTGTAAACAACAGTTACTCCATTTAAAATAGCAACAAATGCACAGAAACAACGATTTTTAATTAAATTTTTTGATTGGGTTAATATTATGCAAAACTATAGAAAATACTTTTTTTGATACTCCTAACAGTAGTTAATTTATGTGCCAAGTTTAAAGATTTTCCATCAACTTTTACAATTTTGCTGATATTTTGAGTAAAAACTGTAAGACCCCATGTGTTTTGAATGAAAAATTTCAAGTGCTCGCTAGCACGTGTTAACGTTAACCGATTTCAATGAAATTTTACAAACATTTTTCAATTGCCTGAATCACTTTTATCATTGGTGAGAATAATTTAAAATACGAATTACAATATGACTGAACAAAAAGAAATCTATAATCGTACGTGTCTTCTCCGTTACCATAAGCTGTCTTCTCCGTTACCATCTTTCATATTTTGTTCTGTTAGTAAAATTAAACTTGGCATTAAACCAAGGATGGTTTTTGATAAATGTTGGTTTTATGAAAGTGTGCAAAAAAAATCAACTTCATATCTTAATGGACGGCGCAGAATTTTAAACTTCAAGGCAAATGGTCGGAAATCTCTAAATTGTACGTGTCTTCTCCGTTACCGTCTATTTTTTTTGAATAAACTGACTAAATTTCATAATTTTTTGGTGAAACTTCTGTGCCGTGTACTTTGTGATGAATTCTTAAAAACCATTGAGTTTCATAAAAAAATATTAATTTCTTAACAAGAAAAACCTTACTACAAGCGTCCGATTGTCTTCTGCGTTACTTTGGAATGGCCGTTTATCAATATTCAAACCCTATTTGGTATTTTTGTATCAATTTCGTATTTGCACATCACCGAGAAATTGCAATTTGGCTGTCAAATGAACAGTTTTAGCTGAGAAAGAACATTAAGAAATGAATCCAAAAAATTTTCGTCAGAAACAATGACTTTAAGACCGATGATATGAAGATCACAAAATTTTTTTATTAAGTATTGTTAGACCGAAGGGGCGGCAAATTAGTGTTTTGCCCCGGGCGGCAAATATCCTAGCTACGCCACTGTGCACGTAATATAATAAATTATGGAAATTTCCCTTTTGCTGCCTTTTTGTAAACCCCATTCTGTTTTTGAGAAGAACTGGAATAATCAATCACTTTTTATATCCAGAAAGGTTAAAATTTGTAGTTTTTTTGAAAATGAGTTCAAAACGTAGAGTTTTTACAATTGAAGAAAAGTCTAAATTAATTTCAAGGCTCGAAGCTGGTGATTCAAATAAAAGTTTTACTAAAATAAAAAAAGTTTGTCCACTTTTTAATAAAGATCAAAAAATACAAAATCGGTTATAACGAAACACCAGATACATATAACGAACAAATATTTCAGTCCCATCGAGTTCGTTATAATCAATCTTGACTGTAATTTGAAAAATAAAAATAAAAAAAACACTAACAAAAACTTTTACTTGCTACCAGTAATGCTGTTTTAGTTTTAAACCCTTTATTATTGTTTGTTATTATTATTTGAAAGTAAAAACCACAACAATATTGCATGAAATTCCATAGAAAATCATTTATTTTGTTGTTTTTATTGAGACATGCAATAACAATCTGAATAGTGCAGCGGGTGTGTCGACAAGAAGTATGACCAAAGAAAAGGTTATTGACCTTACTGCTGACAATAGTCAAAATAATAAGTGTCCCCCTCCTCCCGCCTCACACAAGAGAAAATTATCTCTCTCACATACCTGTAATCACCTGCTCTGACTCAAAACTCTCGTCTACCGTCCACTAGTATGAACAAGAACAAGAGTGTAAATGTAAACAATTTAAACAAACCGGTTTTTTCTACTACTGCCGCTCACGTCTCATTTCCTGCACTTATTAATAAACATAAATTCAGTGACGATAGAAAGAATGGCGAAAGAGAAAATCAAAACATTGAGTTGGTTGTTGTTGGTGCTAATATAGGTTTCGTATTTCGTTGCCGCTATGACTAACACTGGTGATGGTGATGCACCTCTGGTTGCTGCTGCTGCTGATGTTGTTGTTGGTAAAGATGTTGCTGTCGATGGTTTCATTGTCAATAGGTGTGTTTTATTGGAAAAGCTATCCGCAGCACAGTGAAATTTTATATGAATTACAAAAACAGCATCGGCAGCAAAATCGCTGCCGATAAAAGTTAAAGTAGAATCCCGCTGCCGATAAACTTTTGACGTTTGTTCGAGTATCGAACTCAATTGAATAGGATTTTTGTGTGTCGTCATTGGTATGACTGGTACTTTTATGTGTCTCGAATTCTCGATGGCTATGTTCGTAGAGTAGAATTATGTTGAATGAATGGCCCTGTTTAGACTGTAACTTTTCACTTAGGTGTCAGTCATAGCTATCATTCAAACTCATCATTGAAAATTTAAATGATTGATTTTGAGGCGCTTAGGAATTGAAATTGTTTATTATTTTGATGGAAAAATAAACCTTAAGACTTATTTAATATATCTAGCCAAAAAAAGAGTTCAAATAGGCCAAACTTTCCACATAAAAAGACTTTTCTTATTTCAATGACTGAACTACCTTACCAATGATCATTGAAAGATTAAAAGTCAATTTTTGTGGAAGGTTGGGCCGATTTGAAATTTTTTTTGGCTAGAAATATTAATTAAGTCTTGAGCTTTAATCGTCCTTTAAAATAATAAATGATTTTGCTTTCTAAACATCTCAAAATCAATCATTAAGGTTTTCAATGATGAGTTTCAATGATAGCTATAACTGGCGCCTTAGTCAAGACCATGTTTTTGTAGAAGAAATCGGTGAAGAGAAAATTTCGTCCTTAAATTTACGTCATGGTGGCGTAGTGAGCAATTACAGTCTAAACAGGGTCGTTTGTAAGTGCATGGTTGTTTTGTTTTACCTTTTCGACAAAATGAAAAAATTATCCTATCCTATGCTATGCTAAAAAAAAAAAACGCTGTCTTAAATTAGTTTAAAGTGCAAAATTTAGCATTTTTATTTATAAGTGACAAACAAGATATATTCTGCCGACTGTCAAACGATCATTCGCAAACCACAACATGAAGACGCATTTCACAAAGCATTTTTCTTCACATTTTCTTCTATAGGCAACCAAACAAATTACTCAAGGGAATGGAAGGTCAAAATTCACGATCATTCCCATTTCAAAATTCACTATTCGCAGCTCATATGAAAAGCTCTTTTTGTAAACCTTTGGTCTATAGGGACCAGTTTGTATAGACATGGTTCAAATTTTGATCCGATGCTCAGCAATTTTAAGTCACTGCTTTTGGTGGAAAGGCTACTTGTACAAACGTGGTTCAAGCTTTCATGCGTGGTTCAATTATTTTAGCTCACTGATTTCGGCAGTTTAACTGAGGTTCAACAAGGGTCAAGCTTGAAATTGTTATTACAACATACTTGAACCTTGGAATCATCGTTGCACTTCAGTAGATCCGATAAAATCGATGAGTCACAAATGCTGAACCATGGATCAAATTTTGAACCAGTTAGTACAGCTGAAACTAACTGAAGTTCAAGGAAGGTTCAGGCTTATTTGGCTACTAATGTACTCAGTTAATCCGGTAAAATTGGTGAGTTAAAAAATTTCCAGTGGAAAACTAGGTAAATGCATTAAAATTAGCCATACAATCATGTCCTTATTGCAATTTATAAAATTATCGCTAATAAAGTCATCTACTCCATGTGTATTGAGTCTGTTATTACACGACGACTTTTGAGTCATGGCTTTTTTCAAAATTAAATGAGTGCAATTGAGAAAACAAAATTTGATTTCACTTTCACAATATTAAATTTCGAAAAATCTCAACTAAAAAGTCTTCGTGTAATAGCAGACTAAATCATGACTTTTTTACTTTGACCATAGTCTACCAACACACCCCTACCCCTTTTCTTTTCTTTTATAGCTGCAAAATCAATTTTCGTAAAAAGAAAAAAGGGACACAAACATTTGATTGAAAACATTAATTATATAAATATATATGTAGTTATATTTCCCATTTAACTTGCAAATATGTTAGTTTTTGTTAATAATTTTGGTTTATTTGTACTTTTAACTTTCACAAAATTCACTTTTGTGTCGTGACAGCTGTTCAGGCGTACCATATTGCAAAAACAAAAATATAGGCCGCTGCGGATGCGTTTTTATGGAAATTATTCCTAAAAACTATTTCAAAGGTTTCAAACTAATCAAATAAAGGGTTATCTCTAACCGATGTTTCCCATGTGAATTTTAAACTAAGTGTCCCCTCTGATTGGTATAATAAACTCATGAGCGACTCTTCTATGTGGCCTATGTTCGTTAAGGTGAAAAAGTTCATTAACCATCCAAAAAACGACGCTGTGGACCAATCTCTGAATTCGACGTAACAAGCTATGAACATAATGCCATTCCTGGACCTTCAAATTCATCTTTAAACGAATTCAACGTTGCTGCTTCATCAAGTAATTTATCATTTTACTATCAAAATTTAGGAGGTATAAGAACAAAGATTGACTCATTATATCTTACTTTTGCATCTTGTTCATATAATATTATATTTATTAACTGAAACTTGGTTAGCAGAAAATTAATTAACATCCGAATTATTCAACTCAGATTACATTGTATTTAGAAAAGATAGATCTTACCTAACTACTGGTATGGACAGAGGGGGTGGTGTTCTTATCGCCATTCGTTCGTTCTTGTCATGTAAAGAAATACAACTAAACTCAAATATTATATCTATAACTAATTATGATATTGATCAATTAATTTTTTCATTAACTTTAAGTGGAAATATTGAATTATTTATTATTATTAACTATATACCTCCAAGGCGTTCTTGTGAATGTTATAATATATTTCTACATAATTGTAAATCTATTCTGGAAAACTTAAACCCTTCGCAACATATTATTTGTATAGGTGATTTTAATCTAGGAAATATTAAGTGGTTATTGGACTCAGACGATAATTATTTAGTTCCATTTGATGTTACTTCCGAAATTGAGATCAATTTAGTAGACTTCTTTAGTCAGTTTGACTTGATACAAATCAATGATATTTTTAATAGCTTAGGCTGAATTCTTATTTATCTTTATTTAACAGCATAATTATTTTACAAAGTTGGTTGTAACCGCACAATTTACACACAGAGTTATGATAAGATTATCTTACTACTGAAAAAGTATTTCATGTTTGACAACAAAAGAATTAATTAATAATTGCAATTGAAAGGAAAAGCTGAAAGCTTAGGCTGAATTCTTGACCTTATTTTTGTAGATAAAGAATTCAATATATATGCTGAAAAATCAGATACTCCAATTGTCAATAATTCTGTCCATCATATTGCACTAGAAGGAAACTTATGTTTTTTTACATACATGAAAAATGTCTTAAATGATAATATTTTTGTACCTAATTACAACAAGGCTAACTTTGATGCAATGAATGAATATTTTGTATCTATTCCTTGGGAATCGCTTATATCTAAAACCGAATTAAACAACGCTAATGATACTCTAATATCTATTATCAATGAAGCTGTACGTAGATTTGTTTCAAATAAAAAAGCTAAATTTAGGAGTAATCCTGCATGGTTTAACAAGAGACTTATAAATCTTAAAAATAGAAAAAATAAATCTTTTAAGTTACTTAAAACTAACCGCGTTGATGTTAATTTGCGGTCTAACCATCTGACTATTCAAAAAGAATTCGATACACTCAATAAGTTTTTATATCGTGCTTATTTGTTCTCTATTGAGTCAAATATTAAACATAATGATAATTTTTGGGAGTATACTAGCTCTAAGCGTAAAAGCAATGGGTATCCAAGCTGTATGAAGTACTTGAACCAATCAGGGAGTAACGTTCAACAAATTTGTAACTTCTTCGCTGTTTATTTTCAATCTGTGTACTCTACAAACACTCCAACTTATGTAAATTTACCCAATGTTTCTACCATCGATAATAAAGGGTCTATGGTTTTATCGCCTTCTGAAGTGGAATCAGCCTTATTAGGTTTAGATACCAACAAAACAACAGGTCCTGACGGGATTCCACAAATTTTATTGCTTAAATGTGCTTCACTTTAGCTACTCCATTGACGGCTATTTTTAACCTATCCCTTTCGAAAGGTGAATTTTTAGATTGTTGGAAACTGTCTTATATAACACCAATTTAAGTATGGAACTAAACAAGAAATAACTAATTATAGACCAATCTGCAAAATATCTGCTCTACCTAAGTTATTTAAGAAAATCGTTTGTGACAGGCTTACATTTCAATTAAAAGATTTTGTATAAGATTTACAGCACGGCTTTATTTCTGGAAGGTCTACTTCCACTGATCTTTCATTAATGACTAATTATATTACAAATAGTTTTGAATCTAAGTGTCAAACCGATATAATTTTCACAGATTTTGCCAAAGCATTTGACCGTGTTAACCATCATATTCTTTTACACAAACTCTTTCAACTTGGGTTTCATTCTAAGTTCCTTGAGTGGTTGAGATCTTATTTGACATCGAAAGTTCAAGTTGTTAAGATTGACGATTATCATTCCAATCAAATTCTGGTGCCATCTGGTGTCCCTCAGGGTAGCCATCTAGGCCCATTAATGCTTGCTTTTTATTGACGATATTCCTAAAATCTTTCAAAAATCTCAATGCAGACGACCTTAAGCTATATAGAAGTATAAAATGTTCCGACGATTGTATTTTATTAAATGATGATTTGATGAGATGTGGGGGTGATATAAAAAGTGTTTTTATGGATGCTGGATCCGAAACTGTACCCAAGCAGTCGAGAGATATCCCAAGACACCTGGGGGCCTATTCTAGAAAGCGCGGCGGATCGAATTGAAAGCGATACCTCAATTTCGACCGTCTTCGCTTTGGGTTATTCCCAAAAGCGAAAATGAACAAAAACGATCATTCCAGTTTTCTCATTTGAGTTCCAAATAATTCCAGTTTTCTCATTTAAATTCCAAATAATTCCAGGCCACTCCCATTTTCACTTCCACTCTCTCATTAAAATATCATCTGTTTCCAAGAATATGACAGAAGGATCGTGTCAGCAAAACATTTTTTTTTCTATTTGTGCAAAAAGTATTTTAATTCATATTTTTGCGATTTGTTGCACTTGTCTAAAAAATAAAACAATTCGTTGGACTCCATAAGTGTGTTTTTAAATGCTATGCTAAGAATGAGGAGAAAAATATTTAAACATAATTTAACACTCGTAATTGCATTTTCTTTCAATCCGCCAACAATCCGTCTCCTAAATACCTATCGTTTTCAAACACGAAATGATATAACATCAAAACACACTTTTATTTGAAAAAAAATCCCCAAAAAATTACAGAAACAATCAAAGAACATTTTTATTTCAGAAACAAAACATTTTTTATGTAATTATTTATATTTTGCTTCGATCCGTCACTTGTTCGTCAGCTTCACATCTATCGCTTTCAAAACGTACTGACAGAATGACATTTAGTTGGAAAGCGCTTTCGCTTTCCATATGCGGTCGAATGAAAAGCGAATCGCTTTTCAGAATAGGAAAATGCAAATCCGCCATTGAAAGCGATCCGCCACGCTTTTCAGAATAGGCCCCCTGGGATAAAATCGAGCTTCGCAAATCGTTGAAGATGCAAATAAGTGCTGAAGCGGATGCTCAACGAAAGGCTGAATTGCGAAGAAGGTATCGCTTAGCACATAAGATGATCTCTCGCTGTGTGAGACGTGACAAGAGGGCGAGGTTAGACGGTCTCGCAGAAAATGCGGAAAACGCTGCAAGAAGAGGAGGTATGAGGGAATTGTACCAAATATCCAAGGAAGTTGTCGGGAAGAAAAGCAACACCAATCATCCTGCAATGGATGTGGATGGTACACTTTTGGTATCAATCGAGGATCAGCTGCGCAGGTGGAAGGATCACTTTTGTGCCTTGCTCAATGAGGATTCTGTCGAGCAGAGTTCTGAAGTGCCCCAGCTTAACGAGATGCGTAGATCATATAGGGGTATTGACATCGAACCCCCTACAGTACTGGAAATTCAATCTTCGATAAATCTTCTCAAAAACAACAAAGCAGCTGGACTTGACGGTATACCAGCCGAGTTCCTGACCCAGTCAGAACGGCTAGTATTCTACACCCGTTGATACAAGCTGTGTGGGAAAACGAAATCTATCCCAGCGACTGGAAGGATGGTGTAATTGTTAAGTTGCCAAAGAAAGGTGATCTTAAGAATTGCAACAATTGGCGAGGTATTACAGTTTCGTCCGTTTTTCCAAAATCAATGGCAACCATCATTCTGGAGCGGATAAAGGTTAGAATCGAGTCTACACTCAAGAGGCATCAAGCTGGTTTTCGGAGTGGGCGGTCTAGTGTCGACTATATCAACACTCTGCGTATCGTTCTTGAGCAGTCTGCGGAGTTTCAATCACCGCTTTATCTCATGTTCGTGGATTTTGAGAAGGCCTTTGACCGAGTCAACCGGGAATGTATATGGAGATCGCTTCTTGGTAGAGGAATTCCCCCAAAAATTGTTGCCATTATAAGAGAGTCCTATAACAACGCACGATGCTTTGTTTTACACAATGCGCAGCTATCCGATTCTTTCGAAGTGCGGCAGGGTGTGAGGCAGGGAGATGTTCTATCGCCAATTCTCTTTCTACTGGCGATTGACGATGTTTTGACGGCCAGCGTTGGAACAGCAGAGAGGCAGGGCATTCAATGGAGACCGTTTGAAAGGCTTAGTCACTTAGACTATGCCGATGATATATGTCTCTTGGCAAATAACATCAGCAGGCTGAACGTGATGTGTCAAGCTCTGAAGGTAAAAAGAGAGTCGAGTGGTCTTAAAATAAATCGAATCCAATGTAAAATCCATGCTGTTATATGCTTGTGAAACCTTCAAAGTCACGAATACCATCTCGAAAAAATTGCAGGCTTTTGTGAACCGTTGTCTACGCCATATTCTAAAAATTCGCTGGCCACAAATTATATCCAACGAGGAATTGTGGCGCAGGACAAGTCAAGAGCGGCTGGACGTTGACATAAGAAAGCGTAAATGGCAATGGATTGGTCACACACTGAGGAAACCAAACGATGAAATTGTAAGGCAGTCCTATGAATGGAATCCTCAGGGTGCACGGCGGGTTGGAAGACCAAGATCAACATGGAAATCAACAGTTATAGCAGAAGCAGATGCCCAGAGAAAGACGTGACCACAGTTAAAATATCTATCTGCAGACCGTGAAGGATGGAAACGATTTGTTGGCGCCCTATGCCCCAATCGGGGTTAAAGGACTTGATGATGATGATGAAATGATGATTTAAATAAACTGGCAGAATGGTGTCGTATAAACTTTCTGCATCTTAATATTTCAAAATGCCAAGTCATGTCTTGTTCTCGAAAGATTTCTCCGATCTATTATGATTATCAAATTGATAGTAGTTCTTTGGAGCGAGTAGTGCAAAGAAAAGATTTAGATGCTATCCTTGATACCAAACTTTCTTTTCTTCCTCATATCGACTACATTATAAACAAATCTAACCAAATGTTAGGATTTATCAAAAGAAATTTTAAGGAATTTACAGATCCGTATACTATAAAAACTCTTTGTATCTCTCTCGTTCGGTTTGGAACCCTTACTACAATAATTCGTGTGTAAGAATCGAAAAAATTCAAAAAAATATTTCAAGGTTTATGTATTATAAACTCTATTGGGGTAATGATATTCCATCTTATGAAACTAGATGTTTTATTTGGTATGCAGAGTTTAGTAGATCGACGTACATATTTTGCGATAGTGTTCATTAGAGATATACTTACTTATCATATTAAATGTGCACAGCTTCGTGTTCCTAGCTGCAATTCTAGAGATTATGTTATTATAGATTAAATAATGGTCGTAATTTTTGATAATTCGATCTCTTTCCAAAGGAAAGAGACAGCTAATTAGTAACCTATGTACATATATAAAGATATGTGAATTTGCAATTTTTGTGAAAAAGTTTAAAGGTTATATTCACTGCTGGCTCTTAAAAGTTAAAGTTAATTTAGTTGTTCCAAGATTCTTGATTTACTAATTTTAATAATTTTCTCACCAACTGTAAGTAATGTTAATAGTAGAATTTTCTCAAATTGTTAATATTAACATTCCTTTATAGAAAATAAAATCATCATCATATTACGTTTCTGGATGTCTTTTCCTTTTTTGGTTGACCAGATATCGCATTGGATATTTATTATTGGATTTTAAGAGAGTTTTATTTTCTTGGAACAACACCTTGCTTTCAAATCATCATAAACTTTATATGATATTGATTGCTTGTGCAAATATACTGGGAGTTTAGGTAGAATAATGTCGCTAACCTTGTCAGCAACAGCGGCAGCTCTTCCTGGTGTAACCGGGCAGTCGGCTTGAGGAAGCTACACAAATTCAGGGCCTGCAGACCATCTGGAGTTATCGAAGTCTTCTGAGAGTTCACACCCTCTCGTTCCGTCGTCAGCAACATTATTCAAGGATTTTACAAACCATAGCTGGGCTGGATTGCTTTCTAAAATCTCACCAATCCAAGATAGCACCGTTTTAGAGTCAGACAAGAAAATTAAATAATCAGCTTGGATTGAGTGGGACTTTCTCCCAGTTTCCGCAACCCGTACGCCAAGCACCGCGCGCCACCTGCAACTGTAAACGAGGCACCGAATGTTTTTTGACCGGAGCCACCTTTGTCTTCGCCTTTGCAACTGCTATTTCTGAAGCCCCCTTCTGTTCAAATCGCCAGCAGGCTACTGCGGTATCTTTATCCGCTGCATCGACGAAGACAATCAAACTGCCAGGAGACATTGACGTATACGACTGAGGTACCTTTATTTGTCCTATTTGCCTGAAAACTTTCATAAGCCCCAACCACTGACACCTAAACACTTCGGATATTGGCTCGTCCCAACCAACGCCTTCACGCCATATTTCTTGCAAAAAATCACGTCCTCTGATGAAGAAAAATGAAATGAGACCTAGGGGATCAAGATTCTCATAATCCGACATTTTCTTGAAGCTCTCATCATCGTTGAGTTTATAAATGAGTTAATCAGATATAGGATGCCAAAACATTCCCAGAATCTTGGTAACGTAACTCTCGTACTCATTAGGATCGATACTCACCAGGCTAGCTTTGATGTTCCCTTCCGGAATCTGGTACAAAAAGGTTCTACTGATCGATTGAAATCCCACCAGGTCGAAGTTCATAGCTTTGCAGATCCTAATGGTGTCTCTACTACTCACAGCCAAAGCCTCTTCCACCATATCATGAATATTAAAGTAGTCATGTACATACATACGTACGGTTGACAAGACCGTCAACAGCTTCGGGACACTGCTCCTGGTAGAGATTAGCATAATGGTTTTTGACGAACTGTGCAGAAGCGGGAGAGCAACGAGGACCAAACATCATCACCTGCTTTATGTATGCGGTAGGCTTACGAGACTAGTCCCCATCTCTCCAGAGAAACCTCTGACACTGCTGATCGGCTTCACTAATTTCGATGCGATAAAATATCTCTCGAAGATCTGCATTTACAGCAACTTGTCGCTCACGAAATTCGAAAAGCTCAGCGTGCAAAGGAACTAGATTGACTGGACCCTTTAACAATTGTGAATTCATAGAAATTCCATTTACTTTCGCGGCGACATCTGCAACAACTATGGGTTTTGGAGGAGATTTATATTTGTTTACAACCACAAATATCGGGGCATAAGTCTCGATTTAGCTCCTCCTACGTCGCAATCCGAGCGTAGCCTTTCGCTAATAATTCACGGATGTGTTGCTTTATCTACTCTAGCAGCTCGGACTTCTTCAGCAAAGACCTCTCGCAACCAAAAAGTCTTTTCTCAGTCAAAGGGTAGCTGTCCGGGAGCTTCACTTCATCTTTATCCCAAAGTAGTTCAATTTTGTAGTGCTCCCCAACATGGCACAGGGTGCGATCCATCACGGATAAAGCACGGATATCAGATTTGCTTACAACATTACCACTAGGCGGCCGAACTCCAAACTCCTCGGTTGAGAAATTACGTTTAACAAGGTCGTGTAGTTCTTCATCTTGCCTACCCATGTCGTGAAAATACGAAATTAAAGCTAACCTAGGGGGGTCGATGCACGACACGCTGGTTTTCAACAAAATTTTCGCACTCTAACTAGTTAAGCTGCGAATTAACATTAAAGTGCGAAATTTAGATATCGTGGCAATTTCGCCTATGTTTCTTGGCTTATTTTCTTTTCCCATTGTAAGCCCGTCGAAAGAATATCGTGTTTACTGTGTGAGCTTATACTTAGAAAGACAACGAGGCACTTAAGTCTGTTCCTTATAAATCATCCCCTTGGTGAAAAGTATAACAACAACAAAATTACCCAAAGGAAAATGATTCGCGCGGATTTTTAGTTATAATTCTTTTTCTTTAAGTAATTTTTTGTTGGTATACCAAGGAAAACAAATTTATTCATAATCCTTTTTATTTGGGTATTTTTTTGTTGTTATACTCTTCACCAAGTAAAATAAATTTACCCAAAGAAAAAGGATTATGAAATTAAAAAATTCGTGGGAAATATTTATTTGGAACGCACGAAAGTGTCTCGTTGTCTTGGTAATAAAAGCTTATGATTCATTGACTTGAGGTCAACAGCGAAACCATTTAATAATACAGCCCATTTAGTGCAGTCAAAGCGTCATGAAAAAGGGCCTGACCTTACGCGCAGAGGCATGGTCTGTTTTTTTCATGGATCGATAGGGGCTTATGTGAAAGGCTAAAACCCAAATTTGCACCACCTAACAACTTTGTTTACCAAAGTTATTGGTACAAATTTTATTCTTGACATTTTTTGGTCTTTTGTGAATATCTCGGCTCCAGTATCTCGGACAGAAAAAACTAAAATATGTTTTTATTCGTAATAACATTGGCTACTATATTATGAAGAAATGTTTTTGTTCAAATGAATAAAAAAAGTTACAGTTAGTTAAAGTAAATTTTTGTTGTTTAAAAATCCCTTTGTCGTGATTATTACGAAAAAAGCTCATTTAATGATGAAGTTTTTATTTTAGTTTAAAAGTCCTTATAATTTTCTACAATTTAAAAAAATCAGCCCTTGCCTTAACTATTAACGGAATCCGAGTAATAAATTAATGAACATAGGTAAGTCGGCACACCCAAGCAATCTTATGATTTTAGGTTTTTATTTATAGGAAGTCTATGTGTGATGTCCGGAGTATAAGAAATGCCGACTGGCAAATAACATCAGTGGGCTGAATGGGATGTGCCAAACACTGCAAGTGAAGGGAGAGTCGAGTGGTCTAAGAATAAACAGCAAAAAGACAAAAATAATGCTCACAGGCCGCTCCACACAGAAGCAAATTATTCTACAGGAGACGCCAGTTGAAGTAGTGGAACAGTTTAACTACCTTGGCAGTATTGTTTCTGCAAACAGTAGTACGGATCTGGACGTTAGAAGTAGAATAAATAAAGCTCGTGCTGCCTTCGGTACTCCGTCCCCATTCTGGAAATAAAGTCAAATCTCCTTACGCACTAAGTCGAGATTCTTTGAATCCAATGTCAAATCCGTGTTGTTATAAGCTTATGAAACCTGGAAAGTCGCGTCTTTCATTTCGAAGAAACTGCAGGCTTTTGTGAATCGCTGTCTTCGCCACATCCTAAAGATTCGCTGGCCACAAATAATATCAAATGAGGAATTGTGGCGCAGGACAAGTCAAGAGCGGCTGGACGTCGACATAAGAAAGCGTAAATGGCGTTGGATTGGTCACACACTGAGGAAACCAAACGATGAAATTGCAAAGCAGTCCTTTAAATGGAATCCTCAGGGTGCACGGCGGGTTGGAAGACCAAGAAAAACATGGAAATCAACTTTCTTAGCGGAAGCAGAATCCCAGAGAAAGACGTGGCCACAGCTAAAGTACCTTGCAGCAGACCGTGAAGGATGGACACGGTTTGTTGACTCACTATGCCCCAGCCGGGGTTACAGGACACGATGATGATTATGATGATTTATATCTCAGCCCCAGTATGTCACAAAGTAAAAATTTTAAAATTGTTTTGTTTATAATAATAAATAAATAATAAATTGGGTGGCGCAACAGCTCATGGAGAACCAGGGCCTAGTGACTTACAACTCACAACCATTCCTGTGTGCGTGTTTGTTGGCAGGAATGGAGGGGACCTACAGTTTTTTGCCGAGTCCGAACGGCTAAATGAGAAGCACTTTTTCATGACAAGTATACTCTTGGAGGATTTGTCAGTTCCTCGCAAGAGGCAGTACCTCGAATAAAACATTTCTGTTTTTTTTTTTTTTAGGTGGCACGGCTGGGAATCGAACCCACACCTTCGGCATGACAGTCCTACGCACTAACCATCAAGCCACGAGGTACTACTACTAGTTTAGGTTTATAATAATACTTTATATCAACAAATAGACAAAAAGTTACAGTTGATTAGAAGGTTTTTTTTTGTCTTGATTTTAATACCTTTTTTCATAACTATTGAGAAAAAAACGGTATTTAACGGTACTTTTTTTTAGTTTAAATTTTTTTGTTGGTAGTCTTATAAATCTTCTCTAAACTAAAAAAAAGTAATCCATTACAACAAATGGGAGCCAAGTTATTCATGAATTAAAAATGACGCATCAGTTTACTGCCGCATAACAATTCTTTCTTTTTTTTTGAGAACATCTCGACCTCTGTGTAAGCATGGTATGCCATGAAATTGTGTTATTTTTAATAATATTCATTATGGTCCTAAAGGAATGATATTTTGAATAATTTTGAATGAACAACAACAACTTGTGTGTGTTACCACCAAGTTTATTATAGGCTGGAGTTATAGCTATTTCACGAGAGCCATCTCGATCATCAGACTCCTTTTTAGTGGTGCTTAGTCTGGTTATGCATGCACTGCACTTGTGTGTGAATTTCCATTTACACACAAGACCCAACTTAGGAATGATATTTTCTCTAAGCAAATACATACAAAAATTACAGAAAGTTACAAGTTAGTAAGTGTAACTAAGTAAATTTTTTAATTGTCTTCAGTACGAGCTCGCTCCTTTTCCTCCATCTCTTTTCGACGAAAGTGGTATGCGAAAGGGTACAAAGTCTTCGTTTTATAAGGAATTTTCTGCGATACCTGAGGAAACAAATTTTGGTGCAAATGTGGCTGATGTCATCTATAGCTGATTTCTTTTACACAGTTATTTGGCCAAGAGATGTCAGTTTTGGAGATATTTGTGAAAATTATGTGGCGTATTTGCGGAACCATTTTGAACCTTGTAAAAAAAGTGGTTTTTGATGCTACCCAAATGATCCATCTAAAACTGGAACAAAATTAGCTGAAAGAAGCCAACGATCTGGAATTCAACAAGCAGTTGATTCCATCTTCGATGAAATACAATTCTTCGAGGAATAAAGAAAGAGACGTTTTTGGTCAACAAAAAATAAAAAAGAACAAAAAGCCATTTCTATGTGTTCTGAATTTGACTCGGTATTTATTGTGGGAGAAGATATTCATTTACTGGTGATTTTGTGGGGATACGGGGAAAATGTTAAAAACGTTTTCTTCAAAAAAACAGGTAGAGGATCTACGAAAACAGTCTTGTATTCGTAAAAAGTTTCCTGCACAAAACTCTTTCCGAACATATTCTTTTCTCCATGCCTTCACAGGCTGTGGCACAACCTCTGCCATTTTCAAATCAGGAAAAAGTAAGCTAATCTCCAAACCTAATGAAAACCGCGAAGATTTTTGAATCCGAAGAAGCCAGTTAAAGTAATATCGCGTCTGTGGGGAAATACGTATTCACTGCACTATATGAAGGAAGCAGTAAGGAAACATCGCTGGACCACTTGAGATTCAATCTTTTCTCACGCGCGAGTGTTAAAATCAAGTTCGATCTTACTTCTTTGCCACCTATAGAATCAGCAGCAGAACAACACTCATTCCGGACATTCCATCAAGTTCAAGCTTGGCTGGGAAATACTTTAGACCCATAGGGGTGGAGCTCTGGAAACGAAGTCCAAGAGGATTGGATCCGGTGTTGGCTTCAGGACCGACGATCCAACCCACACTCATCGAAATGATTTCCTGCACGTATACGGCCATTCCAAAAAATTCGAAACCAAGCAACTCAATTTCAAATAAGAGGTCTGCATTGAATGTCTTGAGACCAATTCCAAGACATTCATTTTATTTCACACTGCAATATTGTACATACTGCTTGAAACTCAAATGAATGAATACTTTAATATTTGATTGCTGAATGAGTCTTGCACCCATTTCAAAACAATCACTTACTGCAGTGAACTCACGAAGAACGGGTATTTAGAATATGGATATTCATAGAAAAAGTGTATACTACACTATGAACACTGAGTACATTTGTTCCAGACAAAGTCTAGCCTCTTAAACGGTAAATTGGAGAGAAATGGCTGTTGAGAGATTTACCTCAGTTGTTTCTTTTTTGTTATTTTCTTTTAACTCAATTTCTTCTTCTCTCAACAAAGCTAGAAACCAAGTAGACAATGAAATCGTTTCATTTAATCAACTCGGTGTACTCAGTGTACTCAAGGGCCCAGCCCATGGAATCCGTTGCGTCCGTTGCGGCGACGGAGCCATTGATGTTGCCGGATGCGACGGATTGAGGTAGCCCAATGAATGCGTTGACGTTCACATAATAACCAGTTGAAATTCAAACACACACACATAACCACTTGAGATTCAAACACACACACATAACAATAACTTTAAATTCAAACACACACACATAACAACCACTTAAAATTCAAACACACACAAAAAAGTTCCTGTCAACGCATCTACCGGAGAGAAAAAGTTAAAAGTTCGGCTACTCTGCCCGTTGCGTCCGATGCTTGCGTTGCTAATGGGCCCGTTCCCATAAGAAAACATGTATTTTATCAAACTGTCAGTTGAATGCGTCGCACACTGGGGCAAAACACCACTAAAGGTGGCATTAAATCAACTATCAAATCTATGGACTTGAAATCATGCACGATTACTTCCAGCATGATAGTTGACACATTAAAAAAAATTGAGGGCACGCCCACTAAAAACGCCTACTTTTCAAACCTACTAACACCACTAAAGGTGGAATTAAATCAACTATCAAATCTATGGACTTGAAATCATTCACGATTACTTCCAGCATGATAGTTGACACATTAAAAAAAATTGAGGACACGCCCACTAAAAACACCTACTTTTCAAACCTACTTTCAAAAACAAAGTTGAACAAAATATTTATTAATTATAAAAATTTAATTTTATTTACAATAAGAAGCAAATATATATATTGTATTAATTAAGCTGAACAAAAACAATATTAATAAAAACAAATAATAACTACATTTTGTAGTTTGACGTCTCCAATTGTGTAGTTAAATATATATATAAATAAATAAAAAAATTTAAAAAATTTTACTTTTTGGCGTTTATTAAAACTAATTTTAAACTTTTACACAATTATTTTAAAAATTACAATATTTAGCAACGCGTTTCGGAAGTAAATTCCATCTTCGGGCTAATTAACTTAATGATGAATTTGGGCTTTAGTTCTTCATGTTTTGTTGTGCTTGTCTCTTTTCGTTTTTTGTTGTTTTTTGGTGAAGTTTTATTAAATTTGTTTGTTAATATTTGTGTTGTGTGTATTCGGTTGTCTTACTTTGTTAGCTGTAGTGTCTCTGTGCAGTGTCATATAGTACATTTGTTTTTAGTGTTAATTTGTCGTTCAGTACATTGTCTTCCTCTAGTTTACGTGATTTGTATATTTCGTATTCTTCGAGGGCGTCAAGTAATTTCCCTTTCTTACAGTGGTGTAGGGGGGTAAGGTTGGTGTCGAAGTCGGTGTAGTTGTGGTTAGTGTTAATCAAGTGTGCAGCGAAGTTAGATTTTGTGTTTGGTCTGGGTTTATGTTCGTTAAATCTGTCAAGGAATGTTCTCCCTGTTTCTCCTATATAGTATTTGTTGCAGTCGTTGCATTTTAATTTGTAAACACCTGTGCTTGTTTTTGGGTCGTTTTTTGTTTTAGGCTGGAGTAGTTTAGAGAGATGGTTATTAGTTTTAAATGAGAAACCAATTTAATGCCACAAATAATGAGGAACATATTCAACAAACAAAATATTAAAATCTCATTTAAAACTAATAACCATCTCTCTAAAATACTCCAGCCAAAAACAAAAAACGACCCAAAAACAAGCACAGGTGTTTCAAAATTAAAATGCAACGACTGCAACAAATACTATATAGGACAAACAGGGAGAACATTCCTTGACAGATTTAACGAACATAAACCCAGACCAAACACAAAATCTAACTTCGCTGCACACTTGATTAACACTAACCACAACTACACCGACTTCGACACCAACCTTACCCCCCTACACCACTGTAAGAAAGGGAAATTACTTGACGCCCTCGAAGAATACGAAATATACAAATCACGTAAACTAGAGGAAGACAATGTACTGAACGACAAATTAACACTAAAAACAAATGTTCTATATGACACTGCACTGAGATACTACAGCTAACAAAGTAAGACAACCGAATACACACAACACAAATATTAACAAACAATTTTAATAAAATTTCACCAAAAAACAACAAAAAACGAAAAGAGACAAGCACAACAAAACATGAAGAACTAAAGCCCAAATTCATCATTAATTTAATTAGCCCGAAGATGGAATTTACTTCCGAAACGCGTTGCTAAATATTGTAATTTTTAAAATAATTGTGTAAAAGTTTAAAATTAGTTTTAATAAACGCCAAAAAGTAAAATTTTTAAAATATTTTTATTTATTTATATATATAAATAATAACTTATTCTTCTTCGTCTTCATCACTTTCATTTATTACATCAATCCGGCCATTCCAAAAATTTCGAAACCAAGCAACTCAATTTCAAATTAAGGAAAAAAATATATTTAAATTTGCCAATATTTACAATATATATTAGAGTTAACGAAAAAATTGTAAATATAAAATTTTACTTGTTGTTGTAAAATAGGCAAGTGATCAAAAAAGCTCATACTTTATCTTTCGTATCTGGGCATTTTTCGGCATTTTTGCCGCTATCAGTTCTCTATAAATTGTGATGCAAATGGCGATGTGCAGTTAGGTTTTTATAAGTGTTTTCAATACACTACTTAAATTCGGAACTATTTTTCTGATAGGAGTGCTGTAAAAATAGTATTAAGCCTCAAAATGACTGAACATTCTCCGTTACCGAAAAATGACTAAAGTTGGTATAAATGGTGAACTATATTAGTGTTTGTAAAATTATTCCGCATACAAAGCAAGACTTGAAAAAGGATTATGGTGGATTTTTTATAGATTTTTAAATCATGTCTTACTGTCTAAAACAGGGTAACGGAGAAGACAAAATTGCACTTTCTCATCCAAATTTCAACGACTCACAGGCACTTTTTTTTAAAGTCTGAATTTCTTTGATCCCCTTTCTTAAAATGCATCATGGTAACTAAACAAAAATATGTGTTAAATTTCATTGAAATCGGTTGACGTTTACACGTGCTACGAGCACTTGAAGTTTTTCATATAAAAAACATGGTGTTTTGACAGCCTTTTACTCAAAGGGCCCGTAAAAGTGTAAACGTTGATGGAAAAACTTTAAACTTGGCACATATACTAAATACTATAAGGAGTATACAAATATATTTTTTTTATTTTTGTAAACAACATTTACTCCATTTAAAATAGCAACAAATGCACAAAAACAACGATTTTTAATTAAATTTTTTGATGGGGTTAATATTATGCAAAACTATTGAAAATATTTTTTTTTTATACTTAGTGCAGGCTTATTAACATATTTTTAATCGAAAAAAAGAAAAATTGTTAACAGCAGTTTAACGATTGAATATGGTGAAGGGGGCTAAAAGGAATGTAAAAAAAATCTATTTCCCAGAGGCGGAGTTGGAGGGGGGATTTGGGGCTGAAAAAGAGGGGGGAAATTGTATTATCGCGTTTTCCGACTAAAGTTGACCCCAAAATGAAAAGTGTTCAATAAAAATGTTGTAGATCCGGAAAAAATCTACAACTTTTACATATATCACTTTTTAACGTAACCTCAAAATTTTCAAGATATTGGTGAAAAACCGTATTTTTTTCTGGGCTTTGTTTTTTATTTTTCATTTTTCCAAAAATAGTTGAATTTAAATGAAACTTTGTGAAAATATATCTTGTTGTGTCCTTAATTAGGACAATTTTTTTCAAGCATAACCATTGATCAGTTTTTGAAATATTCAATTTTGTTTGGAAAAAAATACTTTTTTTCAAATGAAAAATGTACTTCTGAAAATCATCGTACTGAGTTCATTTAAGGATCAGTAGTTTTGTTTTTAAATTTAATTGTATATGAAATAGTGAAAACATATAGTAACTACGTACAAAAATGCGAAAAAAGCAAACAAATCATTTTGCATCAAGTAATTTTTTAATAATGGTTGATAAATTGTTAAAAATTTTTGGAAAATGCAATAACTAATCACACCATTGAATTCTACGGGAAAAATACATAAATCAGTGTTTTATTATTTGACCCGAGATAAAAGTTTTGCCGATGGCGCAACGATATTGCTAGAAATATTCATTTCAAATACAAACAGTTTTAAATGAAAAACAAAAATAATAGTACAGGAGCCGACACCAAATTTTGGGAGTGGATGCATAACCAGAATCTGAGTATGAAGTTTTAAAGGTACATGTATTCTGATATCAAATATTAAAGTTTGGCAGGTTTTTTCTCAGCCTTTGGTGGGGATGGAGGTTCAAAACCAGCTTGGTTTCCTATTTAAATTTAATGGTCAATAACTCTTCAATGCACTTTAAAAAAATAGGACATGATGCTCTGTCATTTTCCCTTTGCCTGTAGACTTTTACCTTGATGATCCAATCAATAGAACCCATGATATTAGCTTTTCAAGCAAACCTAATCGGCTTTTTTTGGAGACTTTATTTTGTTGATTTATGTTTTGTTTGAAATATTTGAAAAAAGGGGTGATAAGGTCCGCATAAAATGGTTATATCTTGAGTTTCATATAGCAGACTGTCATAATTGATTATTTTATATAAAAGTTAATCTAAAAATAAAACTAATGATCCTTAAATGAACTCGGAACGATGATTTTCATACACATACATTTTTCATTTGAAAAAAAGTATTTTTTTCCAAACAAAATTGAATATCTCAAAAATAGATCAATGGTTATGCTTGAAAAAAATTGTCCTAATTAAGGACACAACAAGATATATTTTCACAAAGTTTCATTTAAATTCAACTATTTTTGGAAAAATGAAAAATACAAAACAAAACCCAGAAAAAAATGCGGTTTTTCGCCAATATCTCGGAAATTTTGAAGTTACGTTAAAAAATGATATGTGTAAAAGTTGTAGATTTTTGCCGGATCTACAACATTTCCATTGAACACTTTTCATTTTGGGGTCAACTTTAGTCGGAAAACACAATAATACAATTTCCACCCTCTTGTTCACCCCCCAAATCCCCCCTCCAACTCCGCTTCTGGGAAATAGATTTTTTTTACATACCTTATAACCCCCTTCACCATATTCAATCGTTAAACTACTGTTAACAATTTTTTTTTATAAATGTGTAAAAAGCCTGCACTAACTCCTAACAGTAGTTAATTTATGTGCCAAGTTTAAAGATTTTCCATCAACTTTTACAATTTTGCTGATATTTTGAGTAAAAACTGTGAAAACCCCATGTGTTTTGAATGAAAAATTTCAAGTGCTCGCTAGCACGTGTTAACGTTAACCGATTTCAATGAAATTTTCATTCAGTGTACATCGTTCAGTGCGTGCGCATCGTAAGCGGAAGATTAAAAAAAAAAAAAAAAAAAAAATATCCACCCCGAAATAAATAAAACAGAAGTGTAACTCAGGTATACCTGCGGGCTACCTGCGGTTAACAAGTGCTAATCCTGATTAATTCGCGGAATAAAGGTTTTTTTTAAAAATAAGATGCTGAAGAGCGCTCGGAAGTGAACGCTAAGGAAGAACAGGTCATTTGTGAAGTGCTTTCATCCAGCCAGACATCGGAAGTAAGTTCAGAGGACGATTTCAGCGATTCACCTTTACCTGGTCAGAAGAGACCACGTAAAACGGGAAAATCTGCACCAAAGGACACAACCAAGCGCCCCCAATTGGACGTAGAGTCACCGAAGATCCCTCCAATCCAGGCAAAGAAACAAACGCCAGCCAAACTTGAAGAAGCCGCAACAGCATCAACTTCATCAGCCGCCATCAAAGCAGTAGCAGCCTCTAATCCTGCTCCTGCTCAGACCCCGAAGACAGCCAATGACATAGCTGCCGTCAACCCAAGCAAAGGTCCTGGAATGCCTCCGATATTTTGCTTCTCCGGAAGTGTCGCCGAGATAAGGAGACACTGCAAGGCGAGCAACATATCAGTGACATTCAAAAACAGGAGCACGAAGACCACCATCATCAACGCATAGGACAGAACATCATTCGAAGCCATCAAGAAGTACCTCAAAACCATGAAGATACAGTTCAACTCATTCACGCCAAGGGAAGACAGGAAGAACCTCCTTCTACTGAAAGGTATACATTTTACCTGTTCAGCCATAGAAGTCGAAGATGAGCTCCGCATCGAGGGACTCCCAATAATCTCAGTGACGCACTTCAAATCCAAGAAGGCAAAGACAAAGCACTACAACAACTTTGTCGTTGAAGTATCAAAGACGTGTGACATCAACGAGGTGTGCTCCAAGACCCTAATAATGAACCAGAGGGTTCATTGGGAGCGAATGAAGTCTAATGACATCGTCCAGTGCCGGAACTGCCAGCGCTTCGGACACGTAGCCACCAACTGTGGCCGCCAATACGTGTGCGTCAAGTGCAAAGAAGACCACGAGCCCGGACAATGCAAGCGAAAGGAGAACACAGGACTGGACGTATGGTGTGCCAACTGTCAGAAAGAAGGACATCCTGCAAGCTTCAAGGGCTGCCCCACTCTAAAGGCCCGCCTAACAGAGAGGAACAAGGTGATTGCAGAGAAGAAGGCGCACAAAGAGTTCGTCGCCAAATCAGCTTGTGTGGTAACCCGTCCATCAGTCAGCTACGCAGCAATGGCCAGACAGAATTCAACACCCAGACCATCAAGAACGAAAACGCAGCATCAACAGCAGCCAAGGATTCCAGCCAAAACCATCCCTGTGAAGACAGCCTCTGTCAAACCGACAAGAACTTCAGCAACTTCCCCATCCATGAACCTCAACAATGAAGTCCAGCGGCTCCTCGGGTCCAACCTCATCTCCATCATGGATAAAGCCCGGAATGCCGTCCCATCCAACTACAATCAACTTAGTGATAAAGACAAGTCCGCGGTCTTGGCCGCCTTCGTCTTCGAAATATGCCATTGAAGAAACTCCGCATCCTGACGTATAATGTTAATTCATTATACAGCCTAGATAAGAGGACGTCATTCAACCTATTCATGAAGAACAATACCCCTGATATTGCCCTCATCAGCGAGACGAAAGTGACCAAACAAAACAACATCAACATCAAAGGATACAAAACGTACCGGCAGGACAAAAACGAGGACCGCGTTGGAACAGCAGTCTTCATAAAAGACAAATTCTCCCCCAATACAAAAGAAGTCATTATCCCACGACTAAAGACTAGTGAAGCCACCGCCATCACGATGACCCTAGGAAGAGGTGAGACCCTTACAGTCATCAGCACATACTTCACGTGCGCATCCTCTGCAAGGAACATACATAGTGACCTGCTCATCCTCAACAGCATTCTGAAGCAAAGCACCTATGGCATCATTGGAGGTGATTTCAATGCGAGACATCACCTATGGTTGGACTCCAAAATCAGCAACGAAGGCAAAGCAATTGTAGATTGGATGGAACTGAACAGCAATGAACATTCTCTGGTGGTTATATCCCAGCCAAAGCCGACCTTCCCTAGAACGCCATCAACGCTGGACTTCTTCCTGGCCTCCTCGAACCTTGTACACATTCTTCCGGAAATCCGGAATTATATCTGTACAACTATACAAAGCGACTCGGATCACGAAGCTGTTCAACTGTCTATCAACCTGAACCAACCAATACTCCTATCAACAGAAACTCCGGATAACTTCATCAACTTCAGACGGCTGGATATTGAAAGACTTCACAGGGACATCGAAGACAACATAACTCTTCCACCTTCAAACAGGAATCTGCTGGATACCGAAATCGATGCAGCTATTGACAACCTCGAACATGCCGTATCTGAAGCCCTGGAGAAGCAAAAGCGGCCTAGGACGTCAAAGGACAGGTACCAACACCTTCCTGATTACGTCCAGAATTTGTATGCTCACAGACAGCGGCTAAGAAAACGACTCCAGCGGATCCATCGAAGCGAGCTAAATACGACAAATATCAACTACCAGACAGTTTGGAATGAGCTACAGCAAGTCAACATCATGTTCCGGAACTCAATTCAACACCATAACAATATCCAGTACCAGAGAAGATTGCAAGCAATTAAGCCAGGACCTGATGCCTTCAAAAACATCAATAGGATCATTGGAAAACAGCCTCAGATGCCTGAATCCATTATCAGCAACAACATTGAAGCAACCTCAGCCCAGGACAAGGTGGAAGCGTTCGCCAACTACTTCGAAGGAAACTTCACACCGAACCCACCTACTGACCCGACCTTCCTACAAGAAGTAGAAGCATCAATTCAGCAAACCCTACAGCCAAATCCGGATATAATCAGTTTCGATGACACCAATCCAGCAAGTGATCCCACCGATAGTCCACATCTATGCAATCTAGAAGAGGTAGCAGAGATCATCGGCAATGCAAAGCCAAAAAAATCATCTGGACCAGATGGCGTTTCCAATTACATCCTGAAAAGGTTTCCACAAGCAGTAATGATAGCGTTTGGATAGAAGCCCTAATACATAAACTTCATCTATTACAGGTACCACCGCCACTAACAAAAATTCTTTTTTCTTTTCTTTCTTTCAGGAAATTTTTCGTACAACTAGACAATTGTAAGTCAAACATGAAGAATATCAGAGCCGGAGTCGCCCAAGGTTCAAAACTTGGCCCCTTCCTCTACAGCCTGATGACATCCGACCAACCTGCCCCAATTGGATGCGAGAACCTGCTATACGCCGACGACTCGCTCACCTATGCATCATCAATGTCACCGTTTATCGCCGTCCGACAAGTAGAGGCCCACATCAACAGACTCTTCAATTTCTACACGAAATGGGGCATCCGAATCAACACTTCCAAGTCGGAACTTGTCTGCTTCAGGAGGCCTTCAACTGGTAGAGGTCTTCGCACCGCAGCCAACTGCAGAAATCTGATCTTGAGACTCCCTGACGGATCCATCATAGCTGCCAAAAAGAATGTGAAGTACCTGGGAGTCCAGTTCAATGAGTTGCAAAGGTTCAACCCGCACTCAAGAAATGTACTCAAAAAAGCCAGCTGGGCCTTTCACCGTCTACATCCATTGATGAAGAAAAGAAAAGGACTAAGCCAACCAACGAAGTTACTGATCTACAAGCAGCTCTTACGACCTATCATCAGCTACTCCTTCCCAGTCTGGTTTTCAATCTCCAAGACAGCCATGAAGGAGCTTCAAGTATTCGAAAGGAAGATTCTCAGAATTTGCACCGGACTGTACTTCGACCGGCAGCGGCGGAAGCACTACAGGAACGAACATCTCTACTCCGAAGCCAACATAATCCCACTGGACAAATACCTAGTCCTTTCAGCGAAGAGACTAGTACGGAACATCATCGACCACCCGAATCAGCTAATGAGAAGGATGACCACTGAACAACGACATCCGGAGCCAAGGTACCTCAGTGTAATGGAAACACTTGATGACAACATAATCATGGACAACGAGGAAGCAGTCTCGTTCTACGCTGACATTGGGTCAGCCTTCTACCGTGGCTAAACGCCAAAACTTCCCCCAACCTACACCAAAAACACCATTGACAACCGGGAATGAACACCCTGAGGACGATTAAGTCAGCCGACTTTTAATTTAAATTTTTTGACATGTAATTTATATATCTATAATTTGTTAAACTTAAGACATTGTATAACGTTAGGCCCCCTATGTGCCAACAAATGTAAATTTATCATAGTATCATATTAGTTATAAGCCAGATTGTATATATAATGTTCAATAAAAGAAATTGAATTGAATTGATTCAATGAAATTTTACACACATTTTTTCAACTGCCTGAATCACTTTTATCATTGATGAGAATAATTTAAAAATATGAATTACAATATAACTGAACAAAAAAGAAATCTTTAATCGTACATGTCTTCTCCGTTACCATCTTTCATACTTTTGTCTGTTAGTAAAATGAAACTTGGCATTAAACCAAGGATGGTTTTTGATAAATGTTGGTGTTATGAAAGTGTGCAAAAAAAATCAACTTCATATCTTAATGGACGGCGCAGAATTTTAAACTTCAAGGCAATGGTCGGAAATCTCTAAATCGTACGTGTCTTCTCCGTTACCGTCTATTTTTTTGAATAAACTTACTAAATTTCATAATTTTTTGGTGAAACTTCGGTGTCGTGTACTTTGTGATGAATTCTTAAAAATCACTGAGTTTCATAAAAAATATTAATTTCTTAACAAGAAAATCCTTACTACAAGCGTCCGATTGTCTTCTCCGTTACTTTGGAATGGCCGAATCCCACTTTGATTTAGTATTGGTGTGTTTGGGGATTTGAGCAAACTAATTGCTTCTTGGGGCAGATGTTGAATTTTTTTTCTTGGAACTCTTTGCAGACTTGTTAAAACGGGGTCCGATGATAAAAGAAACAAATTAAAAATGTCTGCATTCGTATTTTTCCGGCTATTTTTTCGGGAATGGTGTTCTCTATGATTTTTGAAATCTTTATTGCGTGCTTCTTGAGCTTCTTCACTTAGCTGCCCTATTGGCAATTAAGCTTTTGAAATAATTTCATTTCCATGAATGAGATACTTGTGGACTGTAGGAGGCATATAGTACCAAGGATACTAAGCAACGAAATATTTTGCGGTTTCATGGGCCAATTCTCGAAATTTTTCGGCATCAACCTCATGGCCACAAGCAACTACTGTCATGATAATATGCATTTTTCTTATCAATTCCATTCTAACCTAATCTAATATCAGCTGAAGTTTCGACATGTTCGAAAAATCTCCTTGCAGTGTTGCCGTCATTAGAATTTCCGAATCCCGGCTTTGGTTGTCAACGATCAAACACAAACGCTCCCGAAACTGTTTTTGTATTTCTTTTTTCGTTTCAGCAACAATTTTTTTATGCTCCTCTTGTCTAGCTTGCCATTGTCTTATTTTTAATTTGTATGAAAGGTGGAGCAGACATTCGAAAAAACGGATCCACCCATGCAACACAGATAAACCAAATTGAAAATTATCCGTTTTTACTGGCCTTTTTATCATTGCATCAATGGAATTAAAATATTTCGATGTGGCATTGCAAATAAAGCACTTCTGTGTAGAGGAATTTTCAGTGATGGCGTTACAGACCTTTCCATATATCATTGTAAATAATAAATTGTGTTCAACGTTGAAAGTATTTACACCAACTTTAACGGGACTAGGCTGGAGCTCTTTTATTTGATTATCCACTCTTTGTTTTTCTGCCACAGATACGGGTGCAGATGGATTGGGTACGATATGTCGACTTTTAAAACATCGACTCCATAAGATCGACTTTTAAAATCTCGACAGAAAAAATCTCGACTGGTTAAAAGACCGACAGATCAAAATATAGACACAAATTTGACCGACTTTTTAAAATATCGATTTTTCAAAATGTCGATTCTCAAAATGTCGACAGTGATCGAGATTTTATGAATCGAGATTTCAACAGTCGACATTTTAAAAGTCGACATTTTGAAAGTCGACATTTTGATCAGATCATAGTTAAGGGAATGATGTTTACAAGCGCGCGCTTGTAAACATCATTCCCTAAACTATGATCTGATCATTATTATCTAATATCGCATTGTCATAGTTCAATAAATCACATTTTTTGTAATTTAATTTTTGTTGCCTATATATTTTGACGTCTTAATTGCCCATTATTCAGGGTCTGTAATGTGTTTTAATATTAATACAATAATAAAACATCCAGAAAATGGGGCAGTTAAAAGTTCGAAATATAAGGTATAATTTAGGTAGGCAACAAAAATGCGTTCTATTGAACTTTCTTGAAGCTAAACAAAAGGTAATATAAAATTAATAACTACCTAAATAAGTTAATTATTATAAGAATCAAATAAGAACTTGTGTCTTAAATTTTTCACAGCATCAAAAAACTGTTGTTCCTGTTAAAAAATCAGACAAGAATTTATGATTCTTGAGTTTATAGTTATTCCGTGCAAACATTTAAGGCAGAGCTTTGTTCTTTAGGTTACTTTCAAATGACCGACAGACAAAATATCGACAAGTCAAAATGTCGACTGGTTAAAATGTCGATTTATATTTTATATCGACTTTTCTGTATAGGAAGAATTCCGACAAGTCGATATTTTTCTCGACTTCTATCAGGTCAAATCGACATTTCAAACTGTCGACATTTTAGTAAGTCGGTAAAAACAAAGTCGGTATTTTAACTTTCAAAAAAGTCGATAAAAGTCGACATTTTAACCAGTCGACATTTTTTTTGTCGGTCATTCGTACGTAACCCGTGCAGATTCCTCGAGAAACTCAATTTTAAGAGGCCTGCAATACCTTGTTGAGCTTGGGCGAGGATTCTGCCAGATTATTTTTTCACCAGATATTAAACGGAGGGGAACAACGCACGTAATGAAAACAGATGAGTCATCTGCGTCAAGTCCATGAAAAGCTTGCTTATACGAACTGTGGCCTGAGCTTCCATCACTTGGAGTATAAGCTTATAGTTTTGAGTTCTTCAGGCCTAAGAGTTTGGATTACATCTTTTTGAACAGTTACCAAACGAGCAACTGTAAGGTTTAGCAAGCTTTGTAAATTTGTATATACAGACATTTCTGATATACTCATATTTTCGGGTTCCGGATAACAACTTTTTTTGCACTCTTGAACTACTTTGTATGAAGGAAATACTTTGGGAGCTTTAGATCGTATAATTTCATACTGAAAGCGTGACAGATTTGCTTCAATTATCATTGCTAAACCTTCTTCCCCAGTCATAGAAGCGAGTTCAATTGAATCCCTTAAAGAATTCATTTGCTCCCTTTCAACGTGTGCAATACTTCAGTGTACACCATTCATTGCAATTTTTCGACATAGTATACAGTTAAGTGAAGTACCCACTCTATAAGAAGCAGTTAGTGTATTCTATTCGATCACCTGATTTCAAAATGAGTACACTGTTTTCTTTTTCTCGCACGCTGTGTTGCTTGATTTGAGCCAACAGTGTACAATGTTTACTGAGAGAAATACACTGAAGGCCCCGACCCATAGAATCCGTTGCGTCCGTTCTGGCGACGCCACACTGGGGCAAAACACTACTAATGCTGGCATTTAATAAAATTTTTAAGTTGCGCTTTGATTTAAACTACTGATTTTTTTTTTGTAATGAGGATAGAGAATACAAAATGAGAATGCGACAGTTAATTGGGAGCAGAGCACGTGGTCCTAGCCAAATCGTCACGAACGGAGAATTTGTTAATTTTTTCATCGAAGCCAGACGTGTTCTTTTTTTGTTTTGAGTGACAACAGTCAACTGTGTGCAACTTCTTATAGCTTTTTATTATAAAAAAACTGCAGAAATCTGATCTTGAGACTCCCTGACGGATCCATCATAGCTGCCAAAAAGAATGTGAAGTACCTGGGAGTCCAGTTCAATGAGTTGCAAAGGTTCAACCCGCACTCAAGAAATGTACTCAAAAAAGCCAGCTGGGCCTTTCACCGTCTACATCCATTGATGAAGAAAAGAAAAGGACTAAGCCAACCAACGAAGTTACTGATCTACAAGCAGCTCTTACGACCTATCATCAGCTACTCCTTCCCAGTCTGGTTTTCAATCTCCAAGACAGCCATGAAGGAGCTTCAAGTATTCGAAAGGAAGATTCTCAGAATTTGCACCGGACTGTACTTCGACCGGCAGCGGCGGAAGCACTACAGGAACGAACATCTCTACTCCGAAGCCAACATAATCCCACTGGACAAATACCTAGTCCTTTCAGCGAAGAGACTAGTACGGAACATCATCGACCACCCGAATCAGCTAATGAGAAGGATGACCACTGAACAACGACATCCGGAGCCAAGGTACCTCAGTGTAATGGAAACACTTGATGACAACATAATCATGGACAACGAGGAAGCAGTCTCGTTCTACGCTGACATTGGGTCAGCCTTCTACCGTGGCTAAACGCCAAAACTTCCCCCAACCTACACCAAAAACACCATTGACAACCGGGAATGAACACCCTGAGGACGATTAAGTCAGCCGACTTTTAATTTAAATTTTTTGACATGTAATTTATATATCTATAATTTGTTAAACTTAAGACATTGTATAACGTTAGGCCCCCTATGTGCCAACAAATGTAAATTTATCATAGTATCATATTAGTTATAAGCCAGATTGTATATATAATGTTCAATAAAAGAAATTGAATTGAATTGATTCAATGAAATTTTACACACATTTTTTCAACTGCCTGAATCACTTTTATCATTGATGAGAATAATTTAAAAATATGAATTACAATATAACTGAACAAAAAAGAAATCTTTAATCGTACATGTCTTCTCCGTTACCATCTTTCATACTTTTGTCTGTTAGTAAAATGAAACTTGGCATTAAACCAAGGATGGTTTTTGATAAATGTTGGTGTTATGAAAGTGTGCAAAAAAAATCAACTTCATATCTTAATGGACGGCGCAGAATTTTAAACTTCAAGGCAATGGTCGGAAATCTCTAAATCGTACGTGTCTTCTCCGTTACCGTCTATTTTTTTGAATAAACTTACTAAATTTCATAATTTTTTGGTGAAACTTCGGTGTCGTGTACTTTGTGATGAATTCTTAAAAATCACTGAGTTTCATAAAAAATATTAATTTCTTAACAAGAAAATCCTTACTACAAGCGTCCGATTGTCTTCTCCGTTACTTTGGAATGGCCGAATCCCACTTTGATTTAGTATTGGTGTGTTTGGGGATTTGAGCAAACTAATTGCTTCTTGGGGCAGATGTTGAATTTTTTTTCTTGGAACTCTTTGCAGACTTGTTAAAACGGGGTCCGATGATAAAAGAAACAAATTAAAAATGTCTGCATTCGTATTTTTCCGGCTATTTTTTCGGGAATGGTGTTCTCTATGATTTTTGAAATCTTTATTGCGTGCTTCTTGAGCTTCTTCACTTAGCTGCCCTATTGGCAATTAAGCTTTTGAAATAATTTCATTTCCATGAATGAGATACTTGTGGACTGTAGGAGGCATATAGTACCAAGGATACTAAGCAACGAAATATTTTGCGGTTTCATGGGCCAATTCTCGAAATTTTTCGGCATCAACCTCATGGCCACAAGCAACTACTGTCATGATAATATGCATTTTTCTTATCAATTCCATTCTAACCTAATCTAATATCAGCTGAAGTTTCGACATGTTCGAAAAATCTCCTTGCAGTGTTGCCGTCATTAGAATTTCCGAATCCCGGCTTTGGTTGTCAACGATCAAACACAAACGCTCCCGAAACTGTTTTTGTATTTCTTTTTTCGTTTCAGCAACAATTTTTTTATGCTCCTCTTGTCTAGCTTGCCATTGTCTTATTTTTAATTTGTATGAAAGGTGGAGCAGACATTCGAAAAAACGGATCCACCCATGCAACACAGATAAACCAAATTGAAAATTATCCGTTTTTACTGGCCTTTTTATCATTGCATCAATGGAATTAAAATATTTCGATGTGGCATTGCAAATAAAGCACTTCTGTGTAGAGGAATTTTCAGTGATGGCGTTACAGACCTTTCCATATATCATTGTAAATAATAAATTGTGTTCAACGTTGAAAGTATTTACACCAACTTTAACGGGACTAGGCTGGAGCTCTTTTATTTGATTATCCACTCTTTGTTTTTCTGCCACAGATACGGGTGCAGATGGATTGGGTACGATATGTCGACTTTTAAAACATCGACTCCATAAGATCGACTTTTAAAATCTCGACAGAAAAAATCTCGACTGGTTAAAAGACCGACAGATCAAAATATAGACACAAATTTGACCGACTTTTTAAAATATCGATTTTTCAAAATGTCGATTCTCAAAATGTCGACAGTGATCGAGATTTTATGAATCGAGATTTCAACAGTCGACATTTTAAAAGTCGACATTTTGAAAGTCGACATTTTGATCAGATCATAGTTAAGGGAATGATGTTTACAAGCGCGCGCTTGTAAACATCATTCCCTAAACTATGATCTGATCATTATTATCTAATATCGCATTGTCATAGTTCAATAAATCACATTTTTTGTAATTTAATTTTTGTTGCCTATATATTTTGACGTCTTAATTGCCCATTATTCAGGGTCTGTAATGTGTTTTAATATTAATACAATAATAAAACATCCAGAAAATGGGGCAGTTAAAAGTTCGAAATATAAGGTATAATTTAGGTAGGCAACAAAAATGCGTTCTATTGAACTTTCTTGAAGCTAAACAAAAGGTAATATAAAATTAATAACTACCTAAATAAGTTAATTATTATAAGAATCAAATAAGAACTTGTGTCTTAAATTTTTCACAGCATCAAAAAACTGTTGTTCCTGTTAAAAAATCAGACAAGAATTTATGATTCTTGAGTTTATAGTTATTCCGTGCAAACATTTAAGGCAGAGCTTTGTTCTTTAGGTTACTTTCAAATGACCGACAGACAAAATATCGACAAGTCAAAATGTCGACTGGTTAAAATGTCGATTTATATTTTATATCGACTTTTCTGTATAGGAAGAATTCCGACAAGTCGATATTTTTCTCGACTTCTATCAGGTCAAATCGACATTTCAAACTGTCGACATTTTAGTAAGTCGGTAAAAACAAAGTCGGTATTTTAACTTTCAAAAAAGTCGATAAAAGTCGACATTTTAACCAGTCGACATTTTTTTTGTCGGTCATTCGTACGTAACCCGTGCAGATTCCTCGAGAAACTCAATTTTAAGAGGCCTGCAATACCTTGTTGAGCTTGGGCGAGGATTCTGCCAGATTATTTTTTCACCAGATATTAAACGGAGGGGAACAACGCACGTAATGAAAACAGATGAGTCATCTGCGTCAAGTCCATGAAAAGCTTGCTTATACGAACTGTGGCCTGAGCTTCCATCACTTGGAGTATAAGCTTATAGTTTTGAGTTCTTCAGGCCTAAGAGTTTGGATTACATCTTTTTGAACAGTTACCAAACGAGCAACTGTAAGGTTTAGCAAGCTTTGTAAATTTGTATATACAGACATTTCTGATATACTCATATTTTCGGGTTCCGGATAACAACTTTTTTTGCACTCTTGAACTACTTTGTATGAAGGAAATACTTTGGGAGCTTTAGATCGTATAATTTCATACTGAAAGCGTGACAGATTTGCTTCAATTATCATTGCTAAACCTTCTTCCCCAGTCATAGAAGCGAGTTCAATTGAATCCCTTAAAGAATTCATTTGCTCCCTTTCAACGTGTGCAATACTTCAGTGTACACCATTCATTGCAATTTTTCGACATAGTATACAGTTAAGTGAAGTACCCACTCTATAAGAAGCAGTTAGTGTATTCTATTCGATCACCTGATTTCAAAATGAGTACACTGTTTTCTTTTTCTCGCACGCTGTGTTGCTTGATTTGAGCCAACAGTGTACAATGTTTACTGAGAGAAATACACTGAAGGCCCCGACCCATAGAATCCGTTGCGTCCGTTCTGGCGACGCCACACTGGGGCAAAACACTACTAATGCTGGCATTTAATAAAATTTTTAAGTTGCGCTTTGATTTAAACTACTGATTTTTTTTTTGTAATGAGGATAGAGAATACAAAATGAGAATGCGACAGTTAATTGGGAGCAGAGCACGTGGTCCTAGCCAAATCGTCACGAACGGAGAATTTGTTAATTTTTTCATCGAAGCCAGACGTGTTCTTTTTTTGTTTTGAGTGACAACAGTCAACTGTGTGCAACTTCTTATAGCTTTTTATTATAAAAAAACTGCAGAAATCTGATCTTGAGACTCCCTGACGGATCCATCATAGCTGCCAAAAAGAATGTGAAGTACCTGGGAGTCCAGTTCAATGAGTTGCAAAGGTTCAACCCGCACTCAAGAAATGTACTCAAAAAAGCCAGCTGGGCCTTTCACCGTCTACATCCATTGATGAAGAAAAGAAAAGGACTAAGCCAACCAACGAAGTTACTGATCTACAAGCAGCTCTTACGACCTATCATCAGCTACTCCTTCCCAGTCTGGTTTTCAATCTCCAAGACAGCCATGAAGGAGCTTCAAGTATTCGAAAGGAAGATTCTCAGAATTTGCACCGGACTGTACTTCGACCGGCAGCGGCGGAAGCACTACAGGAACGAACATCTCTACTCCGAAGCCAACATAATCCCACTGGACAAATACCTAGTCCTTTCAGCGAAGAGACTAGTACGGAACATCATCGACCACCCGAATCAGCTAATGAGAAGGATGACCACTGAACAACGACATCCGGAGCCAAGGTACCTCAGTGTAATGGAAACACTTGATGACAACATAATCATGGACAACGAGGAAGCAGTCTCGTTCTACGCTGACATTGGGTCAGCCTTCTACCGTGGCTAAACGCCAAAACTTCCCCCAACCTACACCAAAAACACCATTGACAACCGGGAATGAACACCCTGAGGACGATTAAGTCAGCCGACTTTTAATTTAAATTTTTTGACATGTAATTTATATATCTATAATTTGTTAAACTTAAGACATTGTATAACGTTAGGCCCCCTATGTGCCAACAAATGTAAATTTATCATAGTATCATATTAGTTATAAGCCAGATTGTATATATAATGTTCAATAAAAGAAATTGAATTGAATTGATTCAATGAAATTTTACACACATTTTTTCAACTGCCTGAATCACTTTTATCATTGATGAGAATAATTTAAAAATATGAATTACAATATAACTGAACAAAAAAGAAATCTTTAATCGTACATGTCTTCTCCGTTACCATCTTTCATACTTTTGTCTGTTAGTAAAATGAAACTTGGCATTAAACCAAGGATGGTTTTTGATAAATGTTGGTGTTATGAAAGTGTGCAAAAAAAATCAACTTCATATCTTAATGGACGGCGCAGAATTTTAAACTTCAAGGCAATGGTCGGAAATCTCTAAATCGTACGTGTCTTCTCCGTTACCGTCTATTTTTTTGAATAAACTTACTAAATTTCATAATTTTTTGGTGAAACTTCGGTGTCGTGTACTTTGTGATGAATTCTTAAAAATCACTGAGTTTCATAAAAAATATTAATTTCTTAACAAGAAAATCCTTACTACAAGCGTCCGATTGTCTTCTCCGTTACTTTGGAATGGCCGAATCCCACTTTGATTTAGTATTGGTGTGTTTGGGGATTTGAGCAAACTAATTGCTTCTTGGGGCAGATGTTGAATTTTTTTTCTTGGAACTCTTTGCAGACTTGTTAAAACGGGGTCCGATGATAAAAGAAACAAATTAAAAATGTCTGCATTCGTATTTTTCCGGCTATTTTTTCGGGAATGGTGTTCTCTATGATTTTTGAAATCTTTATTGCGTGCTTCTTGAGCTTCTTCACTTAGCTGCCCTATTGGCAATTAAGCTTTTGAAATAATTTCATTTCCATGAATGAGATACTTGTGGACTGTAGGAGGCATATAGTACCAAGGATACTAAGCAACGAAATATTTTGCGGTTTCATGGGCCAATTCTCGAAATTTTTCGGCATCAACCTCATGGCCACAAGCAACTACTGTCATGATAATATGCATTTTTCTTATCAATTCCATTCTAACCTAATCTAATATCAGCTGAAGTTTCGACATGTTCGAAAAATCTCCTTGCAGTGTTGCCGTCATTAGAATTTCCGAATCCCGGCTTTGGCTTGTCAACGATCAAACACAAACGCTCCCGAAACTGTTTTTGTATTTCTTTTTTCGTTTCAGCAACAATTTTTTTATGCTCCTCTTGTCTAGCTTGCCATTGTCTTATTTTTAATTTGTATGAAAGGTGGAGCAGACATTCGAAAAAACGGATCCACCCATGCAACACAGATAAACCAAATTGAAAATTATCCGTTTTTACTGGCCTTTTTATCATTGCATCAATGGAATTAAAATATTTCGATGTGGCATTGCAAATAAAGCACTTCTGTGTAGAGGAATTTTCAGTGATGGCGTTACAGACCTTTCCATATATCATTGTAAATAATAAATTGTGTTCAACGTTGAAAGTATTTACACCAACTTTAACGGGACTAGGCTGGAGCTCTTTTATTTGATTATCCACTCTTTGTTTTTCTGCCACAGATACGGGTGCAGATGGATTGGGTACGATATGTCGACTTTTAAAACATCGACTCCATAAGATCGACTTTTAAAATCTCGACAGAAAAAATCTCGACTGGTTAAAAGACCGACAGATCAAAATATAGACACAAATTTGACCGACTTTTTAAAATATCGATTTTTCAAAATGTCGATTCTCAAAATGTCGACAGTGATCGAGATTTTATGAATCGAGATTTCAACAGTCGACATTTTAAAAGTCGACATTTTGAAAGTCGACATTTTGATCAGATCATAGTTAAGGGAATGATGTTTACAAGCGCGCGCTTGTAAACATCATTCCCTAAACTATGATCTGATCATTATTATCTAATATCGCATTGTCATAGTTCAATAAATCACATTTTTTGTAATTTAATTTTTGTTGCCTATATATTTTGACGTCTTAATTGCCCATTATTCAGGGTCTGTAATGTGTTTTAATATTAATACAATAATAAAACATCCAGAAAATGGGGCAGTTAAAAGTTCGAAATATAAGGTATAATTTAGGTAGGCAACAAAAATGCGTTCTATTGAACTTTCTTGAAGCTAAACAAAAGGTAATATAAAATTAATAACTACCTAAATAAGTTAATTATTATAAGAATCAAATAAGAACTTGTGTCTTAAATTTTTCACAGCATCAAAAAACTGTTGTTCCTGTTAAAAAATCAGACAAGAATTTATGATTCTTGAGTTTATAGTTATTCCGTGCAAACATTTAAGGCAGAGCTTTGTTCTTTAGGTTACTTTCAAATGACCGACAGACAAAATATCGACAAGTCAAAATGTCGACTGGTTAAAATGTCGATTTATATTTTATATCGACTTTTCTGTATAGGAAGAATTCCGACAAGTCGATATTTTTCTCGACTTCTATCAGGTCAAATCGACATTTCAAACTGTCGACATTTTAGTAAGTCGGTAAAAACAAAGTCGGTATTTTAACTTTCAAAAAAGTCGATAAAAGTCGACATTTTAACCAGTCGACATTTTTTTTGTCGGTCATTCGTACGTAACCCGTGCAGATTCCTCGAGAAACTCAATTTTAAGAGGCCTGCAATACCTTGTTGAGCTTGGGCGAGGATTCTGCCAGATTATTTTTTCACCAGATATTAAACGGAGGGGAACAACGCACGTAATGAAAACAGATGAGTCATCTGCGTCAAGTCCATGAAAAGCTTGCTTATACGAACTGTGGCCTGAGCTTCCATCACTTGGAGTATAAGCTTATAGTTTTGAGTTCTTCAGGCCTAAGAGTTTGGATTACATCTTTTTGAACAGTTACCAAACGAGCAACTGTAAGGTTTAGCAAGCTTTGTAAATTTGTATATACAGACATTTCTGATATACTCATATTTTCGGGTTCCGGATAACAACTTTTTTTGCACTCTTGAACTACTTTGTATGAAGGAAATACTTTGGGAGCTTTAGATCGTATAATTTCATACTGAAAGCGTGACAGATTTGCTTCAATTATCATTGCTAAACCTTCTTCCCCAGTCATAGAAGCGAGTTCAATTGAATCCCTTAAAGAATTCATTTGCTCCCTTTCAACGTGTGCAATACTTCAGTGTACACCATTCATTGCAATTTTTCGACATAGTATACAGTTAAGTGAAGTACCCACTCTATAAGAAGCAGTTAGTGTATTCTATTCGATCACCTGATTTCAAAATGAGTACACTGTTTTCTTTTTCTCGCACGCTGTGTTGCTTGATTTGAGCCAACAGTGTACAATGTTTACTGAGAGAAATACACTGAAGGCCCCGACCCATAGAATCCGTTGCGTCCGTTCTGGCGACGCCACACTGGGGCAAAACACTACTAATGCTGGCATTTAATAAAATTTTTAAGTTGCGCTTTGATTTAAACTACTGATTTTTTTTTTGTAATGAGGATAGAGAATACAAAATGAGAATGCGACAGTTAATTGGGAGCAGAGCACGTGGTCCTAGCCAAATCGTCACGAACGGAGAATTTGTTAATTTTTTCATCGAAGCCAGACGTGTTCTTTTTTTGTTTTGAGTGACAACAGTCAACTGTGTGCAACTTCTTATAGCTTTTTATTATAAAAAAACTGCAGAAATCTGATCTTGAGACTCCCTGACGGATCCATCATAGCTGCCAAAAAGAATGTGAAGTACCTGGGAGTCCAGTTCAATGAGTTGCAAAGGTTCAACCCGCACTCAAGAAATGTACTCAAAAAAGCCAGCTGGGCCTTTCACCGTCTACATCCATTGATGAAGAAAAGAAAAGGACTAAGCCAACCAACGAAGTTACTGATCTACAAGCAGCTCTTACGACCTATCATCAGCTACTCCTTCCCAGTCTGGTTTTCAATCTCCAAGACAGCCATGAAGGAGCTTCAAGTATTCGAAAGGAAGATTCTCAGAATTTGCACCGGACTGTACTTCGACCGGCAGCGGCGGAAGCACAACAGGAACGAACATCTCTACTCCGAAGCCAACATAATCCCACTGGACAAATACCTAGTCCTTTCAGCGAAGAGACTAGTACGGAACATCATCGACCACCCGAATCAGCTAATGAGAAGGATGACAACTGAACAACGACATCCGGAGCCAAGGTACCTCAGTGTAATGGAAACACTTGATGACAACATAATCATGGACAACGAGGAAGCAGTCTCGTTCTACGCTGACATTGGGTCAGCCTTCTACCGTGGCTAAACGCCAAAACTTCCCCCAACCTACACCAAAAACACCATTGACAACCGGGAATGAACACCCTGAGGACGATTAAGTCAGCCGACTTTTAATTTAAATTTTTTGACATGTAATTTATATATCTATAATTTGTTAAACTTAAGACATTGTATAACGTTAGGCCCCCTATGTGCCAACAAATGTAAATTTATCATAGTATCATATTAGTTATAAGCCAGATTGTATATATAATGTTCAATAAAAGAAATTGAATTGAATTGATTCAATGAAATTTTACACACATTTTTTCAACTGCCTGAATCACTTTTATCATTGATGAGAATAGTTTAAAAATATGAATTACAATATAACTGAACAAAAAAGAAATCTTTAATCGTACATGTCTTCTCCGTTACCATTAGCTGTCTTCTCCGTTACCATCTTTCATACTTTTGTCTGTTAGTAAAATGAAACTTGGCATTAAACCAAGGATGGTTTTTGATAAATGTTGGTGTTATGAAAGTGTGCAAAAAAAATCAACTTCATATCTTAATGGACGGCGCAGAATTTTAAACTTCAAGGCAATGGTCGGAAATCTCTAAATCGTACGTGTCTTCTCCGTTACCGTCTATTTTTTTGAATAAACTTACTAAATTTCATAATTTTTTGGTGAAACTTCGGTGTCGTGTACTTTGTGATGAATTCTTAAAAATCACTGAGTTTCATAAAAAATATTAATTTCTTAACAAGAAAATCCTTACTACAAGCGTCCGATTGTCTTCTCCGTTACTTTGGAATGGCCGAATCCCACTTTGATTTAGTATTGGTGTGTTTGGGGATTTGAGCAAACTAATTGCTTCTTGGGGCAGATGTTGAATTTTTTTTCTTGGAACTCTTTGCAGACTTGTTAAAACGGGGTCCGATGATAAAAGAAACAAATTAAAAATGTCTGCATTCGTATTTTTCCGGCTATTTTTTCGGGAATGGTGTTCTCTATGATTTTTGAAATCTTTATTGCGTGCTTCTTGAGCTTCTTCACTTAGCTGCCCTATTGGCAATAAAGCTTTTGAAATAATTTCATTTCCATGAATGAGATACTTGTGGACTGTAGGAGGCATATAGTACCAAGGATACTAAGCAACGAAATATTTTGCGGTTTCATGGGCCAATTCTCGAAATTTTTCGGCATCAACCTCATGGCCACAAGCAACTACTGTCATGATAATATGCATTTTTCTTATCAATTCCATTCTAACCTAATCTAATATCGGCTGAAGTTTCGACATGTTCGAAAAATCTCCTTGCAGTGTTGCCGTCATTAGAATTTCCGAATCCCGGCTTTGGCTTGTCAACGATCAAACACAAACGCTCCCGAAACTGTTTTTGTATTTCTTTTTTCGTTTCAGCAACAATTTTTTTATGCTCCTCTTGTCTAGCTTGCCATTGTCTTATTTTTAATTTGTATGAAAGGTGGAGCAGACATTCGAAAAAACGGATCCACCCATGCAACACAGATAAACCAAATTGAAAATTATCCGTTTTTACTGGCCTTTTTATCATTGCATCAATGGAATTAAAATATTTCGATGTGGCATTGCAAATAAAGCACTTCTGTGTAGAGGAATTTTCAGTGATGGCGTTACAGACCTTTCCATATATCATTGTAAATAATAAATTGTGTTCAACGTTGAAAGTATTTACACCAACTTTAACGGGACTAGGCTGGAGCTCTTTTATTTGATTATCCACTCTTTGTTTTTCTGCCACAGATACGGGATGGATTGGGTACGATATGTCGACTTTTAAAACATCGACTCCATAAGATCGACTTTTAAAATCTCGACAGAAAAAATCTCGACTGGTTAAAAGACCGACAGATCAAAATATAGACACAAATTTGACCGACTTTTTAAAATATCGATTTTTCAAAATGTCGATTCTCAAAATGTCGACAGTGATCGAGATTTTATGAATCGAGATTTCAACAGTCGACATTTTAAAAGTCGACATTTTGAAAGTCGACATTTTGATCAGATCATAGTTAAGGGAATGATGTTTACAAGCGCGCGCTTGTAAACATCATTCCCTAAACTATGATCTGATCATTATTATCTAATATCGCATTGTCATAGTTCAATAAATCACATTTTTTGTAATTTAATTTTTGTTGCCTATATATTTTGACGTCTTAATTGCCCATTATTCAGGGTCTGTAATGTGTTTTAATATTAATACAATAATAAAACATCCAGAAAATGGGGCAGTTAAAAGTTCGAAATATAAGGTATAATTTAGGTAGGCAACAAAAATGCGTTCTATTGAACTTTCTTGAAGCTAAACAAAAGGTAATATAAAATTAATAACTACCTAAATAAGTTAATTATTATAAGAATCAAATAAGAACTTGTGTCTTAAATTTTTCACAGCATCAAAAAACTGTTGTTCCTGTTAAAAAATCAGACAAGAATTTATGATTCTTGAGTTTATAGTTATTCCGTGCAAACATTTAAGGCAGAGCTTTGTTCTTTAGGTTACTTTCAAATGACCGACAGACAAAATATCGACAAGTCAAAATGTCGACTGGTTAAAATGTCGATTTATATTTTATATCGACTTTTCTGTATAGGAAGAATTCCGACAAGTCGATATTTTTCTCGACTTCTATCAGGGCAGTCGACTTTTTGTCAAATCGACATTTCAAACCGTCGACATTTTAGTAAGTCGGTAAAAACAAAGTCGGTATTTTAACTTTCAAAAAAGTCGATAAAAGTCGACATTTTAACCAGTCGACATTTTTTTTGTCGGTCATTCGTACGTAACCCGTGCAGATTCCTCGAGAAACTCAATTTTAAGAGGCCTGCAATACCTTGTTGAGCTTGGGCGAGGATTCTGCCAGATTATTTTTTCACCAGATATCAAACGGAGGGGAACAACGCACGTAATGAAAACAGATGAGTCATCTGCGTCAAGTCCATGAAAAGCTTGCTTATACGAACTGTGGCCTGAGCTTCCATCACTTGGAGTATAAGCTTATAGTTTTGAGTTCTTCAGGCCTAAGAGTTTGGATTACATCTTTTTGAACAGTTACCAAACGAGCAACTGTAAGGTTTAGCAAGCTTTGTAAATTTGTATATACAGACATTTCTGATATACTCATATTTTCGGGTTCCGGATAACAACTTTTTTTGCACTCTTGAACTACTTTGTATGAAGGAAATACTTTGGGAGCTTTAGATCGTATAATTTCATACTGAAAGCGTGACAGATTTGCTTCAATTATCATTGCTAAACCTTCTTCCCCAGTCATAGAAGCGAGTTCAATTGAATCCCTTAAAGAATTCATTTGCTCCCTTTCAACGTGTGCAATACTTCAGTGTACACCATTCATTGCAATTTTTCGACATAGTATACAGTGAAGTGAAGTACCCACTCTATAAGAAGCAGTTAGTGTATTCTATTCGATCACCTGATTTCAAAATGAGTACACTGTTTTCTTTTTCTCGCACGCTGTGTTGCTTGATTTGAGCCAACAGTGTACAATGTTTACTGAGAGAAATACACTGAAGGCCCCGACCCATAGAATCCGTTGCGTCCGTTCTGGCGACGCCACACTGCACAGTGGTTCCACCGCCGAACAAAGGCGGCCATAATTATTTGCTGGCGTAATATCAACCTGAAATATTTGGTCATAGGGTAAATTGGACTCTCTGATCATGAATCTGAAATCGGTTTCGCTCTATCTTCTTTTGTTTCAGAGGCACCTTAGGTAAAAGGGTGTAATATCGGACTGAACCCAATTTTCCAAAAAGTTCTGATAGAGTATGGATGTATTTAAATATAACGTTGTAAAATTATGTATTAAATATAACATTATATACATATGTACATTTTCATTTGATTCATTAAAAGTTTAATTTTATTAAAACCTCATTTTATATACAATTTAATAATGGATCATAAAAAATATCTAACGGAAGTCTTAAAAAAATTCACAAAATATCAAAGTAAAAATAATAAATAAATACTCTTGGGCCACTAAACCTCAAATGCCATGTTTTTGCAATGTGATCACTTTGAAGATAAGAATCTAACGGTATTACTTAAGTGCATCATTTGTTCTCATTTATAATTAGTTTGGTATATTCTAAGCTTATTTAAATGTTTTTTTTTATAACTACCGTTAAAATTGATTTTTGGGATTATGGCCTACGGTGGAACCACAGTGCATTGCGGTAAAATGATCTTCTTTGATTATGTGGATTCTTAATTTACATACATAAAATTATCATATTTCATGAAGGGTTTTCACTCCTAAATGTTAATTATTTCACAAAACAAAATTATGATAATATCAGCTCTTAATTATTTTTGAACACTTTAAGGCAAACGTAAATATATTTTGACAAAATCTTTTCCAAAAATCTACTCGTATTTTAATCGTAATCGCGGTATAATTTTCATTTGAGACAGCATTTAAGGACTCATAAAGACTGTTTTAAGGTTTAATTTAGGAAGAGGACTTATTACTTTTACTTCCACAAACTATAACCCATGTGAAGGACCAAATATATAAGTAAATGGGCATACTCAGGCAGATTCTGAAATAAAAGCAGTTAGAGGTAGGGCCATTTAAAGTTCAATAAAAAGTGCATCCGCAAGCTTCCGCAGCTAATTCAACTTATACTTAAAAGTAGATAAATGTACCTTTCCTGCAGTATATAATTTTTTGGGGGCGTAGCGGGGCGTAACAGTTAAAAGCTTAAAAGAAAACACAAATCGCAGTTTTATTTAAGTTTTTTTAAAGCCCAATTTCGCAGCCACACCATTCTTATATTTATTCGTATAGCGGCCCAAAAAAATGCATAATGGAAGTCTCATTATCTAATAATACCTCCAAGAAAACAAAACAATTCACAGACAATGCTAACAACAGCAAAAACTAATTGCAGTCGCCCTTATTTTAATGAACTAAAACTGAAATGCTATATGTTTGTACGAAGTGATCACTTTATAAACAAATATCTAACGGTATTACCGAAAAATATAATTTTTATTATTACTTATATTGAGTTTTGGTTTTTCTAAGCTGATTTAAAAGGTTTTTGGAAGAAACTGTAATAATTTTTTTTTTGAATTATGGCCTACTGTGGAACCACAGTGCACTGGGGCAAAACACTACTAATGCTGGCATTTAATAAAATTTTTAAGTTGCGCTTTGATTTAAACTACTGATTTTTTTTTTGTAATGAGGATAGAGAATACAAAATGAGAATGCGACAGTTAATTGGGAGCAGAGCACGTGGTCCTAGCCAAATCGTCACGAACGGAGAATTTGTTAATTTTTTCATCGAAGCCAGACGTGTTCTTTTTTTGTTTTGAGTGACAACAGTCAACTGTGTGCAACTTCTTATAGCTTTTTATTATAAAAAAAAATTATTGCAATGGAATCAGTAGGCTCAGGTGTGTTGATTTTTTTCATTTTTATAAGAAATTTTTCTTTTTGTCCTCTTACTATGTGGTTAAAGATAAAAAAAATTTGTACAAAATGTGTTGGTTTTTGCATTTAGACAAATATCTTAGGCGTTTTAGATGTGTTGGCCGTGACATGACGTGAAGTGTTATATCTACTTGTGATAAGTGGTTTGTCTAGTTTTAGAATCTGTAAAGTTTTATTGCTACTTTTCGTACAGTTGACTTTCTTGTTGGTGACGTCACTCTCGAAAAATATCATTTTTTTCTATTTATTTTTTTTTAATTACTTCTTAGACCGAACAACTTCCAAAACTTTGTCGGTATTTTAACTTTCAAAAAAGTCGATAAAAGTCGACATTTTAACCAGTCGACATTTTTTTTGTCGGTCATTCGTACGTAACCCGTGCAGATTCCTCGAGAAACTCAATTTTAAGAGGCCTGCAATACCTTGTTGAGCTTGGGCGAGGATTCTGCCAGATTATTTTTTCACCAGATATCAAACGGAGGGGAACAACGCACGTAATGAAAACAGATGAGTCATCTGCGTCAAGTCCATGAAAAGCTTGCTTATACGAACTGTGGCCTGAGCTTCCATCACTTGGAGTATAAGCTTATAGTTTTGAGTTCTTCAGGCCTAAGAGTTTGGATTACATCTTTTTGAACAGTTACCAAACGAGCAACTGTAAGGTTTAGCAAGCTTTGTAAATTTATATATACAGACATTTCTGATATACTCATATTTTCGGGTTCCGGATAACAACTTTTTTTGCACTCTTGAACTACTTTGTATGAAGGAAATACTTTGGGAGCTTTAGATCGTATAATTTCATACTGAAAGCGTGACAGATTTGCTTCAATTATCATTGCTAAAGCTTCTTCCCCAGTCATAGAAGCGAGTTCAATTGAATCCCTTAAAGCTTTTTTGCATTGTTCAGCATGATTTGGGATTGTTATCGCGTCACGCATTAGCTTTGCAGCATCTAACTGCCCAGAAGCTCTCAAACCCATTTCAGCTGCGTAAGTCAACTCAGCAGTAGACGTGTTTGGTTTTCTGGCGTTTTGATCTTTCTGATGATTCTTCAAACGCAACCATTGGACGACCACGTTTAGAGTTTACAGAATATCGAAAAAGTATAGGTGTTTTCAGCCACGCAATGTTTGCTTTCAAAAATTTTGCTTCTATCCTACAAGCTTTTTCCCAACGGGATTTAAATTTCGATTTGAACTCCGTTACTTTTTCATTAATATCGTTTTTGAAAGCATAATTGGATCGGACCCGTTTTTGAATTTCTACTTTTAAAAACGCAATTTGGCTGTCTAATCCCTTCAGAGTTGAACTTTTCATAATGGTATACAGCTCTTCTCTTGTAATGGACAAAGTTTTGGAAGTTGTTCGGTCTAAGAAGTAATTAAAATCAAATAAATAGAAAAAAATGATATTTTTCGAGAGTGACGTCACCAACAAGAAAGTCAACTGTACGAAAAGTAGCAAAAAAACTTTACAGATTCTAAAACTAGACAAACCACTTATCAAAAGTAGATATAACACTTCACGTCATGTCACGGCCAACACATCTAAAACACCTAAGATATTTGTCTAAATGCAAAAACCAACACATTTTGTACACATTTTTTTTATCTTTAACCACATAGTAAGAGGACAAAAAGAAAAATTTCTTATAAAAATGAAAAAAATCAACACACCTGAGCCTACTGATTCCATTGCAATAATTTTTTTTATAATAAAAAGCTATAAGAAGTTGCACACAGTTGACTGTTGTCACTCAAAACAAAAAAAGAACACGTCTGGCTTCGATGAAAAAATTAACAAATTCTCCGTTCGTGACGATTTGGCTAGGACCACGTGCTCCCTAGGGCTGTGTCAATCAGGATAGATTCGATTTTTTTCATCCGATCATCGAAAAGTATTGATGATTGAAATCACAAATTTTCATTTCAATCGATCTCAATCATTTCGATGATTCTCGATTTTCCATCCCAATTTCAATTACTTCAATGGTTCTCGATTGTCCATCCTAATCTCAATCATTTCGATGAATCTCGATTTTCTCTTCAAAAACTTGTGATTTCTTAGATGTTTTTTAATCCATTGACACCGTAGCATTTGAATTTGACAAATGATTGCTTGTCATATGATGAGGGGATGAACTATATTTTGACACAAAAGTTGTAATCCAATTGCTTTAAAATCACCAGCAGTAAAAATTATTCAAAAATTTCAGAGTTTTTAGAGGTTTTTTAATCCATCGACATCGTAGCCATCCGGCAATAGTATTTGACAGGCTTGAAATATAGGAGACAAACTATATTTTGATAGAAAAAGTATATTTTGATCCATATATCATACAATATTGCCTTTAAGTCACCTTTTTATGGAGCACTAAAAATTCGTGAAAAATTTCAGATTTCTTAGAGGTTTTTTAATCCATCGACACCTTAGCCATTCGTCAATAGTATTTGAAGATTGATGGCTTGGAAGGTAGAGGATGAACTGTATTTTGAGAGAAAAGGTGTATTTTGATCGAAATGATACCCAATTGCCCTAAAATCATCTTTTTCCAGAGCAGTAAAAATTATTAAAAAATTTCAGATTTTTAAGAGGCTTTTTAATCCAATGACATGGTAGCCATCCGTCAATGGAATTTGACAGTTGATGTCTTGACGGATAGGGGTTGGACTATATTTTCACAAAAAGAGTATATTTTGATCCGAATTTCAACCAATTGGCATAAAATTAACTTTTTCCGGACAAGTACAAAATTGTGAAAATTCCATATTTTTTGTGCTTTAATCCATCATAATTGTATTGTTTCGGATTCAATCAAAATTAGAAGAGTATTGAATTGAATTCGTTAAAATCGGAGAGATTTAATTCCATCGAAATCGAAAAAAAATTCAAACAATAATAAATTCAGTGAAATGAAAATGATCGAAAGATCGATTGATTGAAATGATCGAATCATTTTGGTGATCGATTCTTGAACGATTCGATCATTTGAAATGAATGATTTACACAGCTCTAGTGCTCCCAATTAACTGTCGCATTCTCATTTTGTATTCTCTATCCTCATTACAAAAAAAAAATCAGTAGTTTAAATCAAAGCGCAACTTAAAAATTTTATTAAATGCCAGCATTAGTAGTGTTTTGCCCCAGTGTGGCGTCGCCAGAACGGACGCAACGGATTCTATGGGTCGGGGCCTTCAGTGTATTTCTCTCAGTAAACATTGTACACTGTTGGCTCAAATCAAGCAACACAGCGTGCGAGAAAAAGAAAACAGTGTACTCATTTTGAAATCAGGTGATCGAATAGAATACACTAACTGCTTCTTATAGAGTGGGTACTTCACTTCACTGTATACTATGTCGAAAAATTGCAATGAATGGTGTACACTGAAGTATTGCACACGTTGAAAGGGAGCAAATGAATACATTCATGCAGACCTCTATTTCAAATTAAGGAAAAAAATATATTTATATATGCCAATATTTAGGGTATATATAAGAGTTAACGAAAAAACTGTAGATACGAAATTCTACGTATTGTTGTAAAATAGGCAAGTGATCAAAAAAGCTCATACTTTATCTTCCGTACCTGCGCATTTTTCGGCATTTTTGCCGCTATCAGTTCTCTATAAATTGTGATGCAAAAGGCGATGTGCGGTGAGGTTTATATAAGTATTTTTAATAAAATAAATTAATTCGGAATTATTTTCTTGATATGAGTGCAGTAAAAATAGTAATACGCTTCGAAATGACTGAACATTTCATGTCTTCTCCGTTATCGAAAAATGACAAAAGTAGGTATAAATTGTGAACTATATTAGTGTTTGTAAAATTATTCCGCATACAAAGCAAGACTTGAAAAAGGATCATCGTGGATTTTTTTTAGATTTTTATATCATGTCTAACTGTCTAAAACGGGTTACGTACGAATGACCGACAAATAAAATGTCGACTGGTTAAAATGTGGACTTTTATCGACTTTTTTGAAAGTTAAAATACCGACTTTGTTTTTACCGACTTATTAAAATGTCGACAGTTTGAAATGCCGATTTGACAAAAAGTCGACTGCCCTCATAGAAGTAGAAAAAAATATCGACTTGTCGAATTTTTTTCCATACAGAAAAGTCGATATAAAATATAAATCGACATTTTAACCAGTCGACATTTTGAATTGTCGATATTTTGTCTGTCGGTCATTTGAAAGTAACCTAAAGAACAAAGCTCTGCCTTAAATGTTTGCACGGAATAACTATAAACTCAAGAATCATAAATTCTTGTCTGATTTTTTAACATGAACTTAACAGTTTTTTGATGTTGTGGAAAATTTAAGACACAAGTTCTTATTTGATTCTTATAATAATTAACTTATTAATGTAGTTATTAATTTTATATTACCTTTTGTTTAGCTTCAAGAAAGTTCAATAGAACGCATTTTTGTTGCCTAGCTACATTATACCCTATATTACGAACTTTTAACTGCCTCATTTTCTGGATGTTTTATTATTGTATTAATATTAAAATACATTACAGACCCTGAAAAATGGGCAATTAAGACTTCAAAATATATAGGCAACAAAAATTAAAATACAAAAAATGCGATTTATTGAACTATGACAGTGCGATATTAGATAATAATGATCAGATCATAGTTTAGGGAATGATGTTTACAAGCGCGCGCTTGTTAACATCATTCCCTAAACTATGATCTGATCAAAACGTCGACTTTCAAAATGTCGACTTTTAAAATGTCGACTGTTGAAATCGCGATCACTGTCGTTATTTTGAGAATCAACATTTTGAAAAATCGACATTTTAAAATGTCGGTCAAATTTGTGTCTATATTTTGATCTGTCGGTCTTTTAACCAGTCGAGATTTTTTCTGTCGAGATTTTAAAAGTCGATCTTATGGAGTCGATATCTTATATCTTATGGAGTCGACATATCGTACCCAATCCGTCTAAAACAGGGTAACGGAGAAAACAAAATTGCACTTTTCTCACCCGAATTTTAACGACTCATAGGCCTTTTTTTCAAGGTAATTAAAAAAAATATGTGTTAAATTGGCACATATACTAAGTACCCTAAAGAGTATACAAACATATTTTTTATTTTTTTAAATAACAGTTACTCCATTAAAAATAGCAACAAATGCACAAAAACAATGATATTTAATTTTATTTTTTAATGGGGTAAATATTATACAAAATTATTGAAAACAATTTTTTTTGTTGATACTCCTTACGGTACTTAATTTATGTGCCAAGTTTAAAGATTTTCCATCAACTTTTACAATTTTGCTGATATTTTAAGTAAAAACAGTGAAAACCCCATGTAATTTGTATGACAACAAGTGCTCACTAGCACGTGTTAACGTTAACCGATTTCAATGAAATTTTATAAACATTTTTCAATTACTTGGATCACTTTTATCATTGATGAGAATAATAATAAAAATACAAATTACAATATAATTGAACAAAAAAGAAATCTTTAATCGTACGTGTCTTCTCCGTTACCATTAGCTGTTACCATCTTTCATATTATTTTCTGATAGTAAAATGAAACTTGGATGGAAACCAAGGATAGTTTTTGATAAATTTTGGCTTTATGAAAGTGTGCAAAAAAAGAATCAACTTCATATCTCAATGGACAGCGCAGAATTTTAATCTTTAAGGCAAAGGTCGGAAATCTCTAAATCGTACGTGTCTTCTCCGTTACCATCAATTTTTTGTATAAACTTACTGAATTTCATAATTTTTTGGTGAAACTTATGTGTCGTGTATTTTGTGATGAATTCTCAAAAACTGCTGAGTTTCATAAAAAAAATGTTAATTTGATGATCTTTGACTTCCAATTGGCGAAAGGACTTTTTTTTTTATTTAAAAAAAAATTAATAATCTACAAGGTCATGATCAAAAAATTTAACCTTTTCCTAACTTTTTTTAATAAATAATAATAGAATAATTGCGGAATAAGAAAAAATTAACTTAGTTACTCTAAGGCCCAGTTTTTCAGTTCAGACTTTACTCTGAGTTAAATCAGAGTTAGCTAACCCTGAAAATAAATTAACCCTGAGTTAACTCAGGGACAGTTTTTCAGTTGAGGATTAACTTTATCTTTCAGCTGTCAAAATTCTGAGGCCAACGATGTGCGACACCATGGATATCACCCTTCTACGCCTTTTAAGCATAGGAATAGAGATGGCGCAACAACGAATTGTACTGGCAATAACTTTCAATATCGAAATCGAGATGGCGCCAAAACTAAAAGCACCCTCAATTTGGTGCCTGAGTTAACTCACCAAATTAGACGAGTTAACTCGGAGTTTACTTTCGATTTCAATTGACTGAAAAACACGTTTTTGGAGCTAACTCCGGTTTAACCCCGAGACTAGGATGATCTCGCACTGAAAAACTGGCCCTAACTAACTTTAACTTTTTGTAACTTATGTATGTATCTGCTTAAAGAAACTACAATTCCTTTAAGACCACAATGAATATTATTAAAAATAGTACAATTTCATTGAATATCATGCATACACAGAGGCCGAGATATTCTCAAAAAAAAAGAAGAAAGAATTGTTATGCGGCAGTAAACTGATGCGTTATTTTTAATTCATGAATAACTTGGCTCCCGTTTGTCGTAATGGATTACTTTTTTTTTCAATTTAGAGAAGATTTATAGGACTACCAACAAAAAAATTGAAACTAAAAAAAGTACCGTTAAATACCGTTTTTTTCTCAATAGTTATGGAAAAAGGTATTAAAATCAAGACAACAAAACCTTTTAATCAACTGTAACTTTTTGTCTATTTGTTTAAACAAATAAAATTTAACGTAGGTTGATATAAACTATTATTATAAACGAAACAATTTTTTAATTTTTACTTTGTGACATACTGGGGCTGAGATATAAATAAAAACCTAAAATCATAAGATTGCGTGGGTGTGCTGACTTACCTATGTTCATTAATTACACTGGTCAACAAAATTTAATTATTTTTTTGTTACAGAAACCAAAATATACTTTTCCGAAGGTTTTTGGTGTGCTGAACTTGAATCTGAAGTCAGAAAAATTCTATCGGGCCACGTTTTTGAGATAATCCCGTTACAAAATTGAAAAAACCGTTTTTTTGCTGTTTTCAAAGTTGTATTGTAACGTGAAGTAAATTGTTTCAACAAAATTTTTAACGGTTCCTGAAAGAAATAATTTTCTTCTTTTAAAATCAGTTTAAATCTCCCCGATACCTCTTTTCTTCTCGGAGATATCTTCAGTAAATTGTAGGCCTTCCATTTATGACATAAATACAATGTAAAGTAGAATGGGCAAAAATGTATGGGAAATGGTCCATTCCCCAATACGAATGTGTCATATATCGTTGAAAAGGTTATTTTGAGTACATCATTTCACTATATGGCCGTTAAGCTCTAAAGCATGGGGTTCACGAGATATTCGGCTAAAGTTGATTAGGAACACAATGTCCAAATATGGAGTTGCATTATTGTTCTTTCGGTGCTTTGAAGCCGAATATCTCGCGAGCCCCATGGTTTAGAGCTTAACGGCCATATAATGAAATGATGTACTTAAAATAACCTTTTCAACGATATATGACACATTCGTATTGGGGAATGGACCATTTCCCATAAATTTTTGCCCATTCTACTTTACATTGTATTTATGTCATAAATGGAAGGCCTACAATTTACTGAAGATATCTCCGAGAAGAAAAGAGGTATCGGGGAGATTTAAACTGATTTTAAAAGAAGAAAATTATTTCTTTCAGGAACCGTTAAAAATTTTGTTGAAACAATTTACTTCACGTTACAATACAACTTTGAAAACAGCAAAAAAACGGTTTTTTCAATTTTGTAACGGGATTATCTCAAAAACGTGGCCCGATAGAATTTTTCTGACTTCAGATTCGAGTTCAGCACACCAAAAACCTACGGAAAAGTATATTTTTGTTTCTGTAACAAAAACCTTGTTGACCAGTGTTATTTATTTATTTCTCGGCTTCCGTTAATAGTAAAGGGCTGATTGTTTTTTCAATTGTAGAAAATTACAAGGACTTTGAAAACAAAAAATAAAAACTTCATCATTAAATGAGCTTTTTTTCGTAATAATCACGAAAAAGTGATTTTTATAAAACAAAAATTTACTTTAACTAACTGCAACTTTTTTTAATTTGTTTAAACAAAAACATTTTTTCATAATATAGTAGCCAACATTATTATGAATAAAAGCATTTTTTATTTTTTCTGCTCGAGATACTGGAGCCGAGATATTCACAAAAGACCAAAAAATGGCAAGAAACACATTTTTACCAATAACTTTAGTGAAAAAGAGTTGTTAGGTGGTGCAAATTTGAGTATAAGCTTTTCACATAAGCTCCTATCGATCCATGAAATAAAAGCAGACCATGCTTCTGCGCACAAGGTCAAATGACGCTTTGACTGAATTGCCGCAACTTGAGATCATTCCCTGTGCTTAATGTTGGCAACTTGAACATATTCGTGGTGAGGTTGTGTACTAACACGTCGCACAGTGGTTTGAGTCCATTTCAGAAAGTAATGAGTAGCCTTTTAAGTTTAATGTCTAAGTACTTTTATATATCCGGAGCATATGATTTCAGAGTATTTTTTTATATATACATAATATATATTTATATACATATTTACAAGCCCTCAAAGTCAAAGAAAAATGTATTCAAGTCGCGAACCATATTTTCAACAAATTTTTAGATGTCTTTTACCGAAGTTCCTTAAATTAAATTCTGAACATTTATATATCATTTTGTTGGTCTATTCTTGGTTATCTAAAAAAAAAAAAAAATTATGATATTGGTACTAACAAAAAATGGTTTTGATGAAAACTTTTTGAGTTTCAATTTTAGCTACACTTGCCTACACGTAGTGAAGTATACCAATGTGTGTTCCACACCTTTAAATAACAACATAGAAAAAATCAGCTGCGAATACCTGCGAATCTGGAAGTTATGTTCAAATTCGTCTTACTGAATCGGTTTTCAAAAAACTCGGTTTTGAGGGTGGTGTTTATCAAATAGTTATAATTTCTTCGGTTCTAATTATCAAAACGAGCTGTTTAAACCCTTTATTTTTAGAAGAAATGCGTACCTTTATTTAAGAAATAAAATAAATTCATACCTTGACCAGGGTCTGCGAAACTCGACTTTTTGCAAGATACTTTATTTCTGCCTCGAAAATTTTTCAACTTTCAACTCAATTTTCTGGGAAAATTATGTTAAAAATTTTATTATTATATGATAGAGCTTAATAAAGAATAAAACAAAAGGGTTAGGGATACTCTCATAGTTTTCTTGATTTCATGCAAGGTTGGGGCAGGTTAAAATAAAAAAGGATTTTTTTTCTGCACATGAGTTTTTCTCTACCTGTTCCGTTTCCGGCATAAGTGGAAAAAGTAACAATTTTTATTGCTGTTTAAAGTTTTATTGCTTTGTTTTTGTTGTGTATTGCATAATTTTGTATGACTTTAAAGGATTAGTAGGTAATGCTAATGGTATTATAATCACAACAAAAACATAAATGTTAAAAAAGGAGCCAAGTTCTTATGTGTACAAGAAACCTGTGCGTAAAAAGTCAGCCAAAAAAAGTAATGAGATCTAAAATATATGCCAAGTTTTAAGTTCATGAAGTTTAATATCAAATATCTTAAGTAGAGTAATATCGAAACAATTTCAAATCATGACAGAAATTTGGTAATTAATGATTACTGATTAAAATTTGGTGGGTTCACTGGTCAAGTTTTCATACACTTTAAATTTGTGATTAAGTAAGTATTTAAGAGAAAACTTGCCAAGTAAATCCACCAAATTTTAATCAGTAATCATTATCATTAATCCATACAAATAATAGCAATTCTGATAAGGTGGGTGGATGGCACCCCCCTCCCCCCCCCTGAATGGACAATTCCAAATTTTCGATTTTTTCCTTTCTAAGTACTTCAAGGCATACTGACCTACCAATTTTCATCGTTCTACAACAATCGGAAGTGCTCCATATAATTTATAAGAATTTTTAAGAATGTGGGTGGATACCACGCCCCCTGAATGCAAAATTCCAATTTTTCAATTTATTTTCTTTCTAAGTACCTTAAGCCCTACCGACCTACCAACTTTCATCGTTCTACAACAATCGAAAGTGCTCCATATAATTTATAAGAATTTTTAAGAATGTGGGTGGATGCCACGCCCCCTGAATAGAAAATTGCAGATTTTCGATTTTCGATGGAAAATTCCAATTATTCAATTTTTTTCTTTCTAAGTACCTCAAACCCTACCAACTTACCTATTTTCATTGTTCTACAACAATCGGAAAGGCTCCATATAATTTATAGAATATTTAAAAAAGTGGGTGGATGCCACGCCCCCTGAATAGAAAATTGCAGATTTTCGATTTTTTCCTTTGTATGTACCATAGGGCGTACCGTTGTGCGAAATTTCAAGTTTCTACGATGTCGGGAAGTGCTCCATAATTTTGATGACTGTGAGTGAGTCAGTCAGTTTCGGTTTTTGCGATTTTTGAAGTCCTATATCTTGAGAACTACTAATGCTAAAGAGTTGAAATTTGGTGAGCCACCTGGGTTTGATCAGTTCAGCAAATACTCCGATTTGAAGTTTCTGACTTTATTGGTACTGAAGTTAGAGGGGGGTTGAAAATCGCCTGAGTTTGTTCCTGTATAAAGGGTGTAGTGCCGCGAACTTGGCTGGGCACTACCATGCCCTTTGATATATATATGGGTCAATATTTCAAAACATTAATATTTTTCACTCTAAAGTGGACCCTCGCTCAAAAGAACCTATTTTGGTAGACGAACAATTATGTCTCTTTATAACTCTATAATAACCACTTTAAAACAAGGAGTCATAACATTTGATCAAATCTAACGGTTTCTTAAGTCAGGGAAATGATACTTGTATCAGGGAAATGACAAACATTTATATTTACTTCGTTGATTAGATGGATATTTAATTTTGCGAATGGTTTCAGGAGTGCAAAAAAAGAAGAACAAATACTAACATGAAAAATAGCATCCACGACTATGTTGCACGAACTTGCTCTCATGATTCCAGAATTTTGCGAGACTAAACATTTTATAGTAATAATCGTATTTTGTATGATATTTTGACCGAGAAAATGTGAAAAAATTCAAAACTACTATAAATACTGTAAATATGTTTAAATGTAATATTATTGATTCTTCTAGAATTACCAAAACGCAATCAATCATTATAATGAAAACTTGAAAGTCAGGGGAATGACACAAAAAATGATGTTAGGGGAATGACTCCGAAGGGTGTTTTATGACAATTAAATGGAGGTTATTAGAAAATTATATGTTTTATATTATTTTTCACGTAGGCCCTTGTAAAAGACACAGACGAGTAAGACTTTTTGTTTTTATATCACACGGTTTAGTAAAAAACACGCGTAAGAGGAATGACAATTTCGCTTGACGAAAAACAAAATCATTGCCTTAACTTGAATAAGAAAGACAACAAAGTTTTTTTGAAACCCTTACTTCAATTTTCATAAAGAGCAATTCTGTACCGTTAAACAACAAAAAAATCAGTTTTCTATTTTGAGCCTATATAAATTTTGTTTAAATTTCCATTGGTGGGATATAAATGATCAATTTATGGGGGACACTTACTTAATAGCTCCTATTTAAAAAAATAACGCAACTAAAAATCATTTAACTATTTTTTAGTAAGGATGCATTTATTATTAAAAAGACTGCATCATTAGATTTTTTGTATCGTTTTTAGTTTCGTTGCTAAAATTCAGACAGTGTGGTAAGTAGGCCTGGGGACACGTCAGGGGAATGACATTTTGGGTGGTTAAATGGAGATAGCGGGTATGATATATTTTTTAACTTTAATTTTTCTAGAGCGAATATTAGAACCCGTTTGTTTCAAGCCATCCAATTAACAAACTTATAATAAAATTTTGTACTTCGGTTCAAAAATGAAGGAGACTGAAATATTAATATTTTGAAATATTGACACATATATATAAAGGATTAAAAACAAAGTAAGTCATTATTGACTGATTGTCCATTTGTGCAAGGTGTGTAGGAAAAATTATAACTCTTTTATCAACTAATAGTGAAGTGAAATATAAATAAAAACAAAAAGTGAGTTTAATCAGCGGCCGTTTTTTAATTGTTCGAGCGATAATTTCTCTCCACTAAAATGGATTCCATCGCAATTCCTTATTCGGTTTTGTGTTCCGAACTTATGACTAATGGTCGAAAAGTAAAAATTTGCGACCATATTTTGAAAGACTATACCCCAACTTAACTTCTGAGCAAATAGAAACTGTGATGTCAGAAGTACAGAAACGTTTTTATTCTCAATTTTCAAACCGGTGGTGGACCGCAGTTTTTAGAAAAAAAAAATGTTTTCGAAAAAAAAAATACAAGGATTGGCTGGAAGAAGTTTTGGAAGTAGAATTCACCGAAAATGTACTGCTTGAAACGTCAACTGATGGTCGTGGAAGACCACGAAAGAGTTTTGAAGAATGTTGTGAGCGAGCTAAAAGGTATAAGAGAGACCAAATTAGAAAATTATTTACTCAATTTATTTACTGCAGCAACATCAGAAAGCTTTTCTTCATAAAATTTTCACCCAGATAAGGCTCTTGCATTATTTATGCAAGCAGAATTGTCAAAGCACCAATATGAAGTATTGAGACATGCCCTTAAGGACGTAGGACATGATGTTTTTCCACCTTATGATAAATTACTGGAGGCAAAAAAAGGTGCTATCCTTTAGAGATAAACATTACAGAAAGCTCAGCAAGTGTGAAACTACAAAAAATTTTAGACCATACTGCAACAAGGTCATTAGAAAGGAAGACAGCAGAAGAGATGACTAGAATTGAAGGAGATTCTTTAACACTATACACCAAACGGGGATGTGATGGTGCCTCAGGACAAACCCAGTACCATCAAAAATTTGACCATGAGGAAACTTCGGACGCTAATATGTTTATGACATCTTTGGTACAAATTCAAATGACAATGAGGGATAATAAGGAAATTATTGTGTGGAATAACGATCGACCATCTTCTACAAGATATTGCAGAGCCATCCAATTTTCATTTGTTAAAGAAACTGCAGAAATCATACGAGACGAGAAAGAAAGAATTGACATGGAAATCAGTAATTTATCTCAGACGATAGTTCAAATGGGAAACCGTCAGTTCACAATCAACCACGAGCTCATGTTCACAATGCTGGATGGGAAGACAGCCCAATCTGTAACAGGTACTCATGCAGCTTCTTCCTGTTTCATATGTGGAACTACAACTTCGGGAATGAATAACCTGACGCAAATAAGAAGCAAACCTGCAAACATGGAAGCTTTGAAGTTGGGAATGTCTCCTCTCCACGCTCGTATAAAGTTTAGGGAGTGTATCCTCCATGTTGCCTACAATTTACCATTTAAAGCATGGAGAACTAACAATGAGACCTGCCAAATAAGAGATGCTCAGAAGAAAAAATTCAGCAGGAGTTTCGTCAAAAACTGGGCTTCATTGTTGATGTTGTCAATCAGGGTACGGGGACAAGTAATGACAGCAACACATCCAGGAGGTTCTTTGCCAATCCAACCATGACTTCAGAAATCACTGGAGTCAATGAAGACCTACTTCGCCGGTTTTCTGTTATTCTTGAAGTAATAACATCGAATGAAAAAATAGATTTAAAAAAATATGCCGAGTACGCGTGGGAAACTGCACAACTTTTTGTAGAGAATTATAAATGGTACCATATGCCAGCGACCGTACATAAGGTTTTGATCCATGGAGAAGAAATCATACAAAATTGTGCATATCCTGTTGGATCTCTCTCCGAGGAAGCCCAAAAATGCCGAAATAAGGACTATAAAATCTATCGCAGTTTAAATTCGAGAAAATGCAGCCGGATTGCGATGAATGAAGATGTGATGCATCGTATCCTCATATCCAGAAATAACAGGATTGAGGCCACAGGCAAAAAAGAAAATACTACCAATGAGTGCAGATGCTAGAAACCTCATTTTAGCACAGTAAAATAGCTGCTTCTACTTTTTTATATTATTTATTAATTTATTGCAAATGTTTTATTTATGTTCTTAATATTATTATTTTTATGTTAATAATATATAAACATTAGACTGATTCAAAAAAATTAAAATGTTTTCGATTTTCAATGCCACTAGCTTTTTAGTTAGAGTTTAATGAAATAATAACCCTGGCAAAATTTCAGCCGTTTAGGTCAATATTTAGAGGTCGCTCATCGCTACTTTCTATTTTCCATACAAATCGTATGGGAACTTTTTTTTGATTCCTTGTTTATTTTATAACTTTAGAAACGGTTATCATACAGAAATGATCAAGGTAGAATCTGAAGGAAGATTTGATGTTCTTTAAAAAAGGTCCTTACGTCTTATCTAATTAATGTACTCCTTCCCAAGTTATTCAAGGTCAGAGTGGTATTCGTGGTGAATTTAAAAGTTTTTTGGATTCCGTGTAGAAAAAATCTGATATAATACAAGGTGTTTTGCAAAAGTTGTAACAAAAGGCAAGTGCGTGTAAGTTGAACTCACGACAAGAAAAAAATCGTCTTAGAGTGGGGGTCTATTTCCCCCCATTTAGGCGGGAGGGGCAATTTCCTAAAAAATTGGTTTAAAAAAGAAAAAATATTGAGAATCAACGGCAATACTTATAGTGTCATGCTATTACTTTTTTAAAGCCAACAATCCATTATTTAATTAACTTTTTAAAAAAAGTTGTTTTTGTAAATACTTTTTGAAAAAAATAATTTCAAACTTAGATTTAAAAAATTAAAAAGTGATTTTATTTTTTAAATATCTTTTTGAAAAATTTTCCGTTATCAAGTACAATTTTTGTTTATGGATTTCAATACCTTCCTTAATTTTTAATCAGATGCTGAAAACCGCAGGCTAAAATGTTTTGTAGTTTCTGAGAAAATTGAAAATTAAAATACCTACTACTACTACTGGAAATTGGGTGTTTGTAGGAAGGAACAATTTAAATTCCAGGGCGTCAAATACCAAGAAACTTGGTTTTTGATATTTTCAATTTTTTCAGAAACTACAAAATATTTTAGCCTGATTAAAAATTAAGGAAGATATTGAAATCCATAAACAAAAATTGTACTTGATAACGGAAAATTTTTCAAAAAGATATTTAAAAAATAAAATCACGTTTTAATTTTTTAAATCTAAGTTTGAAATTAATTTTTTCAAAAAGTATTTACAAAAACGGGTTGGGTACGTTTGCCCGAAAAACTTTTTCCCGCGTCACGTTTTCCCGCATCACGTTTGCCCGAAAAATGATTTCCCGTCGATCGCTTTCCCGAAAAACAATATCCCGTGGATCGTTTTCGCGCGTTACGTTTGCCCGCGGTTTGCTTCTACCCTTGATATAAAGTAACGGCGCTGTAGTCTAATTGGATTCCAATGGGTTTTGTGGCATCAGCCAATCAAAATCATTGAAAATGAATTTCAATACTCTTTTTGATTTTTTACAATATGTAGAAGACTTCACTGTATTAAATATCACTCTATAGTGTGAGAATCAACAAGTACGAACCTCTGAACAAGTAAGTCGTCCGATACAAGTATAAAAGGAGGAATAATTCCGGAATAAAATTCAGTTCTTACTCGAACTCCGTAGCGTGAAGTGTGAACACCAACATCTCTCTAAGGGATAAAATTAGATTTTCAGTTTTGGTGGTTTGGTTGGGTTGGGTAATCAGGACGCTTAGGACGATTTGAAGAGTTTAAGGTGAATCCTTAGGGGAATTTGCTTTTACGCTTAAAAGTCGTTTTAAGCGTTGGTAAGGTTGGTGCCAATTTCAAAAAAAAGTTCAGATCTTTTTTGAATAAAAAAAAAAAAAAATCATTAATATTTCGAAGAAAAATTAAAACAAGAAAAAAAAAGTTGTGAAAGTAAACTGACAATATTTTTTCGAAAGTTTTGAAAAATACTTTTTTTACCATTTTTTTTTCATTTTTTAGAACTGGCACTTCCTAGATCACGAATATGAATTTTATAAGTCGCTAGGACGCTTAGTTTAGCCGCAAATCAAGTTTTAAGATGTAAACTTTGATGCCTCTAGGACGCTTAGTTTAGCCGCAAATCGCGTTTAAAGATTTAAGTTTATTTATCGTATAATTGAGCACCAATTTCAAGTTTTCTTGAGCAAAAGTACCTTGGGTGGCGAATAAACGTGAATAAACAGTGAGATATCTATGGGGGAGCATACTGCCCCCCTGCAACCCCCCTGTCTGGACTCACTATAGGAATTGGGATGGGTGCGAGGTTGGGTGTATGCAAAGTTTCTTTATTTAAAGTCGCTAGGACGGATAGTTTAGCCGCAAATCAAGTTTAAATTGTGTAAACTTTGATGCCTCTAGGACGCTTAGTTTAGCCGCAAATCGCGTTTAAGGATAAAAGTTGATTTTTCGTATGATTCGATGCATCGATTCAGCGCTAGTGTCAAGTTTTCTTGAGAAACACTACCTTGGGTGGAAAATAAACGCGAATAAACAGTGAGGTATGTATGGGGGGGCATGCTGCCCCCCTGCAACCCCCCTGCTTAGGCTCATTATAGGATTTGGGGTGGGTGCGAGGTTGGGTGTATGTAAAGTTTCTTTTGCATTGAAAGTTGCTAGGACGGATAGTTTAACCGCAAATCAAGTTTAAATTTTGTAAACTTTGATGCCTCTAGGACGCTTTGTTTAGCCGCAAATCGCGTTTAAAGATAAAAGTTGATTTTTCGTATGATTCGATGCATCGATTCAGCGCCAGTGTCAAGTTTTCTTGAGAAACACTACCTTGGGTGGAAAATAAACGCGAATAAACAGTAAGGTATGTATGGGGGGCCATGCTGCCCCCCTGCAACCCCCCTGCTTGGGCTCATTATAGGATTTGGGGTGGGTGCGAGGTTGGGTGTATGTAAAGTTTCTTTTGCATTGAAAGTCGCTAGGACGGATAGTTTAACCGCAAATCAAGTTTGAATTGTGTAAACTTTGATGCCTCTAGGACGCTTTGTTTAGCCGAAAATCGCGTTTAAAAATAAAAGTTGATGTTTCGTATGATTCGATGCATCGATTCAGCGCCAGTGTCAAGTTTTCTTGAGAAACACTATCTTGGGTGGAAAATAAACGCGAATAAACAGTGAGGCATGTATGGGGGGCCATGCTGCCCCCCTGCAACCCCCCTGCTTGGGCTCATTATAAGATTTGGGGTGGGTGCGAGGTTGGGTGTATGTACAGTTTCTTTTGCATTGAAAGTCGCTAGGACGGATAGTTTAGCTGCAAATCAAGTTTAAATTGTGTAAACTTTGATGCCTCTAGGACGCTAAGTTTAGCCGCAAATCGCGTTTAAAGATAAAAAGTCGATTTTTCATATAATGCGATGCATCAACTGAAAATCGGCACTTCTTAGAATATGACGCTTATAGCGAGTTTCATTGCCAATGTCAAGTTTTCTTGAGCAACAGTACCTTGGGTGGCCCGCTTCGCGGGTTCTCAGGATTTTAACCCTCCTTTTTGGGTCCTCTGTCCCGCTCACGCAACTCCGTTGCTCCGCTTCGGGTATGTAAAGTCGTCTGGCAGGCGCCAATGTCCGTACCAGTACCTTGCGTCGTTCGTCTAGCGCAGAAAAATTACCTTATATTCATAGCTAGATTAATTTGATATCCCTTTACAATCTTTAATTTAGCTCCAAAAAGAACTAATGTAGCTAGATTGTACTTCAAAAGCGTTTCAAGCTGTATGACAGAGAAATTGATGAGCTATTTTTATAGTGTTCACTGTCATCAGCATTGAAATTAGCCAAGCGTCGAGGTCATGTCATTGTTTACAAATTTTCAATAATTTTCATGTTAATCCGATATATGAAACTGTGAGAATCAACAAGAACGAACATCCAAGTAAGTCGACACATAAAAGTATAAAAGCAAAAGTAATTCCAGAATAAAATTCATCACACAGCAGTCATTGTGCATCGCGCAGTACGGTCAGATATTCAAGCGGACGAAATTTATTTTAAATTAAAATCCACCCCTTGTAAAACAAAAAAAAAAAGGTCAAATAATACACCGGAAACGGCCTGGGCTGCACTTACCGCCATATTATTCACTCTGGATTTAAATTGGATTTAAGGAAGTTTTCAATCCAACAACTAAATCCAGATTTATTAAATCCAAAAATTTAAATCCATGTCCATATTATTCACTCTGAACATGCCTTAAATCCAATGGATTTAAAATGCCCTTAATCCAGATGTAAAATGTATTTAAATCCAGATTAAGATCGTTTAATCCAAATGTCAAATTTGCGAAATGTCAAATTTCTCCCGTGAAACTTTTTGAGCCTGATTACACGATTAGTTTTATCGATTGTTTCGGCGTGTTTTGTCTTTTTGACACATTGGGTGAGGGGTGTAGAAATTTAGGGAGAATGAAGTAACGAAAGCACGTATGAAAATTTTAAGATTTTTCCGGTTGAACTTTGACGTTTATGATTTGACAAACGAGTAGAGGCGGGGGATGCGTAAAAAATTACAGTAGTGAGATTAAAAATTGTTTTTCATAATTAAATGGGTATAAATTTGAACAAGAAGTGATGTAAAAATATTTTTAATTATTACTACTGTCTATTTTCCAATTAATTAACCTCAAATTTTGTGAACGTCAAGACCACGAATGAATTTTTTTCGTTGTGTGTAATCACGAAGGTACGTACCTGTCAAAAAGACGAAAGACAAAATGAACGAAAAAACGAATCGTGTAATCAGGCTCTATGTTTACTTTAATTAATTTATTTCACTATGTCGGTAAGATTCTGCGAGCGCACAAACAATCAGAAAACTGAAATGTCAAGAAAAAGTGAATTATATGAAATTTTGTTTTAATCTGGATTTAAGTACTTAAACTGACCTCCGGAGGGCAGTTTAAATCCAATTGGATTAATCGATATTGGATTTAAAAAATTGGATTTAAGTTTGGATTAAACGACTGAATAATATGGGATTGGATTTAATGTTTGGATTTAAAATACTTTTAATCTGGATTTAAGTTTTAATCTGGATTAAACGAGTGAATAATATGGGCGTTAGAGTTCTCCTTCTACGGATGATTAAGGACCTGGGTCCAGGATACTGGAACCAGATCAACAACCTCGTTATGGAGATCCACACCAAGCATGTTACCAATGCGAAACCAAAGCCAATGGACGAATTACAGCCATTGGAGGAACCACAACCAATGGAAGAGTCTGTACCAACAGTGGAACACCCAGTAGCTCCCCAAGATGAAGAAAACCTGATTTGTCTAACAGGAGACGAACAAGGACAATACGACACGGACAGCAACCAGTCGAGCTTTGAAGAAGTCACTGGAAAAAAAACGCTCAAAGAAAGCCGCCAAGAAAAAGGACATGAAGAAGAAGAAGGAAGACATCCCAAATGTGACCACTGACATCACCGTTGAGCCATCCGCCAAAAAAGTCATAAACACCGAATCAGTCCCAGCCATCCCTCCACCGACTGCGAAGCCATCTTCCGTAAAACAGACAGCAACGCCTAATGTGACAGAGACAACGAAGAAGAGTGGGATGCCGCCTATTATTGTATTCTCAGGAAACATAGCTGAAATACGCAGGTTTGCAAAATAGGCCAGGAAAAATGGGTTTCGAGGTTGAAAAAATTAATTCATGAAATATTAAAATTGGAATCGACGCAGAATTGCAACCTCTATAACATATCCAAAGTCCCCCAAAATCCCCGCATTGGCTTTTTGTGTAGATGCATTTGAAGAGGTGCAGACGTGGGGAACTTGGAGGTCTATCAAACTAAAATATTTGTTCTGGTACAACATAACCATATGATACATAATTTAAGGGTAGTTTTTAACGCTGAATCTAATGAAACCAAATTCAAAATGATACAACCACCCAAAAAAAAAGTTATAGTCCTTTTTACGTAATGATGACTTTTTTTCAGGTACAACAGGTAAAATATTATCGAAAACCCTTTGAAAATAAAGGTATGTTAATGAAATTTGGAGTGAATGTTCCATTTGTCATACGAACTAAGAATCAAGACAGTCCCCAAAAATATCCATGGTTAAAGGGTGTTTTTTTAAGGGGGATGGGCAAGTGTAGAATGTTTACCCTAACACCCACGGAAAAACTCCTACATCCAAATAGTTCATACATATATCTTTTGTCTAATAGTGTTTTTGTGGCGGTTAAATTTTGACCTGTTCTACGGAAAATACTATTTTAAAAAATTGATTTTTGCTTGAAAAGGACCATAACTTTGTTAAGGGTGCTTGTATCATTTTGGTTTTGCTTTTATTAGATTCAGCGTTAAAAAATACCCTTAAATCATATACCATACTTAGTGTATATACCTCAATTACACCAAATCGGATTTTGGTTCAAATCTTTCAACTTTTTCCCAGATTTTCCCTCTCTTTAATAAAAAATCCCCCAGAACAAATATATTTATGTGGACTATATTTATTCTTGGTTGCCATGACAAATTTAATATTTTTGGTGAGTTTCATGGGTGTAAGAGTTTTTTCGTGGGTGTTATGGTAAACATTCTTCACTTGCGCATCCCCCTTAAAAAAACACCCTTTCACCATGGATATTTTTGGGGACTGTTTTGATTCTTAGTTCGTATGACAAATGGAACATTCACTCCAAATTTCATTAACATACCTTTATTTTCAAAGGGTTTTCGATAATATTTTACCTGTTGTACCTGGAAAAAAAGTCATCATTACGTAAAAAGGACTATAACTTTTTTTTGGGTGGTTGTACCATTTTGAATTTGGTTTCATTAGATTCAGCGTTAAAAGCTACCCTTAAATTATGTATCATATGGTTAGGTTGTACCAGCACAAATATTTTAGTTTGATAGACCTCCAAGTTTAACACGTCTGCACCTCTTCAAATGCATCTACACAAAAAGCCTATGCGGGGATTTTGGGGGACTTTGGATATGTTATAGAAGTTGCAATTCTGCGTCGATTCCAATTTAAATATTTCATGAATTAATTTGTCCAAGGTTCCCCATACGATTTGTGCTATTTTTCCTGGTCTAAAAGGAAAGCAGCTGGAATTTTCCCTGAAGAATCTCAACACCACAAAGACTATAATAAATACGACATCAAGGAAGGACTACGACGAAATAAGATCCTATTTGAAGACAATGAAGATTCAAAATCTTTCATTTACCCCCAAGGAAGACAGGAAAGCTCTTCTGATGCTCAAAGGAGTACACTATTCTTACACCGCCATCGAAGTGGAAGAAGAACTTAGACTTGAAGGACTGCCAATAATAAAAGTTTCTCTTTTCAGATCAAGGAAGACAGCAATCAAGTCATTCAACTGCTTTGTGGTGGAACTAAGCAAGACCTGTGACATCGCAGAAGTATACACCAAGACACTGATCATGAATCAAAAGGTACACTGGGAGCGACTCAAGGCTAATGATGTCATCCAATGTAGGAACTGTCAAAGCTTTGGGCACGTCGCTACAAACTGCGGGATGAACTACGTGTGCGTGAAATGCAAGGACAACCATCTTCGAGGAGAGTGCAAGCGCAAGGATAACTCCAACTCAGATGTCTGGTGCGCCAACTGCAAGACCGAAGGACATCCAGCAAGCTTCAGGGGATGTCCAGTACTGAAGGTGAAGCAAGCAGAGAAAAAGCAGGCCCTTGTCAACAAAAAAGTGCAACAAGAATTTGTGGCAAAATCTGCATGCACATTTACGAAACCAGCCATCAGTTTTGCAGCCATGGCCAGAAAGAACATCACACCAACACAGAAAATCCAGTCAGTGGCGAAGACCCCAGCTAAGAAGACACCTGCACCATCCACATCAGCACTACCAACAACGAAGACCTCCCCCAAGCCAATGAAGTGAAACGCCTGTTTGGATCCGACCTCCCAGCAGTCATGGAGAAAGCCCGAAGTTCCGTACCATCCAACTATACACAGCTAAGTGAAGAGCATAAGTCCGTGGCCCTTGCCACCTTTATATTCCAACTATGCAGCACGTAATGCGCATCAACAAATTGCGTATAGTGTCTTATAACGTTAACTCGTTATATAGCCTGGAAAAGAGGACAGCCTTCAACCTGTTCCTGAAGAAAAACACCCCGGATATAGCCCTTATAAGCGAAACAAACGTCACCAAGAGGAACAACATTGATTTCACCAACTACAAAACCTTCAGAAATGACAAGAAGGAGGGAACAAGAGGAACTGCTCTCTACCTACACAAGAAGATCTCCGGCAGTGCGACTGAAGTGGTTATTTCTGGGCTGAAATGCTTTGAAGCTACCTCCGTCATCATACAGCTGGGAACAAACGAAACCCTGACGATCATCAGTATCTACAACAAGTGCTCCGCAAGGCCAGCAGACATGAAGGACGATCTACATACCATGAACAGGATCATAAACAGCAGCACATACGAATTGATCGGAGGGGATTTGAACGCAAGACATCGCCGATGGATGGACACACAAGACAACAACGACGGGAATACTATTGTGAACTGGCTGGATGACAACAGTGATCTACATTCCCTAATAATCGTCTCTCAACCAAGGCCTATGTTTCCAAGAACCCCATCAACTTTGGACTTCTTCCTCGCTACTTCTAACCTGGTGTGCATCCAATCTGAGTTACGGAACTACGTCTGCACGACACTCACCAGTGACTCTGATCATGAAGCCGTCCTGCTCTCAGTAAATTTCCAGCAACAGCTCATTTCCATCAATCAACCAGAAGTAGGATTCATCAATTATTTGAGACTAGATGCAACCAGGCTCCAAAGTGATATTGACGAGTCAGTCATCCTTCCTCCAGAAAATAGAAATTTCCAAGATTCGGAAATTGATGCAGCAATAGATGCCCTGGAAGACGTAGTCAGCAGCTCACTTGAGAATCAAAAACAACCAATGACCTGTCGGGACAGGTATCATAATTTGCCACTTTATATTCAAAACCTTTATCTCCACAGACAGCGACTTAGAAAGCGGCTTCAGAGAATTCACCAGATAGAACTAAATACCAACAACACCAACTACCAGGCCGTTTCAAGTGAGCTACAGTGTGTGAACATCATGTTTAGGAACTCAGTGAAGCACCACAACGACAACCTCCTCCGGAAGAGACTCCAAACGATCAAACCGGGACCCGACACATTTTTAGAAAATCAATACTATCATTGGTAAGAGGCCGCCAATGCCAGATGTCATCACAACTACTCTTGGTGATGTTACTACCAACGAAGATAAGGCCAAGGCTTTTGCTGACTACTTCGAAGAACACTTCAAACCAAATCCACCATCAGACCCTGAGTTCCTGGACGAAGTCAACACATCAGTCCAAAACGCTCAAGCATTTCAGGAAATTGTACACTTCAGCAATACCAACCCCGCCAGCGACCCTACGGATCACCACGCGTTCTCTTCTCCAGAAGAAATAGAGGAAATCATTCACAGAAGTCATCCAAAAAAATCAACAGGCCCGGACAATATCTCCAACTTCGTCCTGAAGAGACTGCCGCATTCAGTGATGATCTTCTTAGCAATTATCCTCAACAATTGTGTCAACAACTGTTACTTTCCCACCAAATGGAAAACAGCAAAAATTGTGGCTGTACCAAAAAAGAACAACAACAAAGACGTCTCTGGATACAGGCCTATATCACTTCTGTGCAACATGAGCAAGATACTCGAGGAGCTGATACTCAGACGACTTAAATCATTCTGCAGTGACAATCGCATAATCCCGGATATGCAGTTTGGATTCCGGGAACATCACTCAACACTTCATCCACTTCTAAAGCTCCAGCACGATGTCGCCCTTTCCCTAAATAGTCATCAAGTCAATGTCGGATGCTTTCTCGATATCGAAAAAGCATTTGACAGCGTATGGATACAGGGACTTGTTCACAAACTTTTCCAACTCAGATTTCCACATTCACTAATTAAAATTATTTACAATTTTCTTCATTCCAGGTCGTTCTTCGCCCAAATTGGAAGATGCCAGTCAACTACGAGGACAACCAGAGCCGGAGTCGCTGAAGGATCTAAATTAGGACCATTCCTTTTCAACATCTATACCTCAGACCAGCCACAGCCAGAATATGCCCAGACTCTCCTGTTTGCCGACGACTCCCTCACGTACGCTAAGTCCATGTCACCTATATTCGCAGCTAGAAGAGTTGAAGCCCACATAAGACTTCTATACGAGTACTACCATCGCTGGGGCTTCAAAATCAATTCGGCCAAATCCGAACTGATCTGTTTCAGACGACCAAGTAGCTCGGGAAGTAGAAGAGGACGCTCAGCCACCAACTGCAGAAACACCAAGATCACCCTTCCCGATGGAACTCAACTGTCAGCTAGAAATAACGTAAAATACCTGGGCATACAGTTCAACGCGTTATACCGATTCAATCCCCACACAGCAGCTGTATTAAGAAAAGCCAACTTTGCCTTCCATCGCATCCATCCGCTAGTGCGAAAACAGAACGGATTAAGCCAAAAGACGAAGCTTCTTTTATACAAGCAGCTCATCAGGCCAGTCATCACATACTGCTTTCCCATCTGGTACACCACGACAAAATCACACATGAAGAAGCTGGCAATATTCGAGCGGAAGATTCTGCGGATCTGCACAGGACTTCACTTCGATAGAATACGAAGGAAACACGTCAGCAACAAGAGACTCTATGAAGAGGCCAACATTGTACAACTAGACAGATACCTCATCCAATCCAGCAGAAGATGTCTACAAAATATGATGAACCACCCGAACCCTCTAATAGAGGGAATTGTAAACCAGCCAAGACATCCCAACCAGCGGTACCTCGAAGCGATGGAGCTGCTAGATGAGGATATTATCTCAACCACCGACGAAGAGAACATTCCCTTCTTCGCTGACCCAAGGCCAGCTCACTACCGTGGCTGAAAGCCCCCCCCCCAACCAATCACAACAATGACAACCGGACCTGAACAATCCGAGAAATGAAGCAGCCAATAGATTAAGAATAGAAATAAACATAAATGACAATTTAATATAAATTTTCCAAAAAATCACAATGTAAACAGTTAGGCCCGCTATTGTGCCAACATATTTTATGTAATTATCAATGTATACTTTAAGATAACTAACATTAAGCAAATTGTAAATATTAATCGTTCAATAAAAAAATCTTGTAAATCTTGTAATCTTGTAGAATAAAATTCAGTCCTCACTAGGACTCGGTAGGGTAAACAATAAACATCTCTAAGAGATAAAATCAGAATTTTCGTTTGGTGATTCGTTAGAGCAGCCATACTCAACCCTTTTTTCATAAGGGCCACAAAGACGTTTTAGCTACGTTGTCTCGGGCCGCAATATGAATTATTTTTTGCATTAAGATGTAAAGTAATTTGGATTGAATGATTTATTCAATTTGCTTTGTCATAGCGTTTTCGTTTGGTAATCCAGAAGAACTCTCCGATTCCAGAATGCCAAGCGAACAAGTTGCAACACTTTTATTGATTTTGAAGTTTGGGTTTGGTTGTACTTGTGCACTTGATTGTTTCATTTGGGTGACGAAACGTTCACACAGCTGTTATCTGAATACTGATATTCCCCAATAACGTCAACGAATGTCTCCACCTTGGGTTTTTATTTTGAATAAACTCCTTACCTAAGCAAAAATTCTACAGCAAGGTATGAAGATGACGATAATGGAGAGAGTGAAATCCACTTTTCTTATAGTTGTTTCCTTTTTATTAAAAATGTTAGTATAATGAAAATGCACAAAGCCAATTCCAAAATTACCTAAATAACAAATTACATTTGACATGTTTGACGTTTTAATTGTGCGCATGTATGCGTGCTTCTGGTTTGGATTCTTTATTCAAATCCAGAATCACTGCTCTCTTCTTTTCAGAAGAACTGTCATCTAATGCCAAATGAACCTTTTCAGAAGCATATCAAATGCTGCCGGACGCTACGGGAGGACCAAACGAAAACGCTATCAGTCATTCTTGAAAACGAAAAGACAAAGTGACATTTCGTTTGTCGATAGAGCTATTTCCACTTGTCTTTCAAATTTGATATCTTTCATTGACAACATCCTTTGTTTGGAAATGTTTCCTATATCATATCATCCAAATGTTCAGTCTTTTTTGTGTGTTATTTCCAGATGGATTTAGGCGCTTTTTTCAAATGGCTGCAAATTTTGATTTATGGTACCATAATTCAGTTTTTCTATGAAATCTCATATTTATGTAAATATGCCAGGTGGGCTACTTAAAAAGCTTGACGGGCCACATGCGGCCCGCGGGCCGCAGGTTGAGTACAGCTGCGTTAGAGGAATTAAATTTTACGCTTAAAAATTATTTTAGAAGAATTCAATTTTTTTCAAGCTTAAAATGATTTTTAAGCGTTTTTAACAGATATTATGTTTTTTTTAGCTTAAAATCATTTTTTGAGAATTTTAATTTTTTGCCGCTTAAAATTCATTTTTTCGCCCTTGAAATCCATTGAAATAGTTAAAATGGTTTTTAAGCGTTTCGGACTGAAATTATGTTTTTTTTTAGCTATGAATGAATTAATGAATTAATAGGGGATAAGCGCACTGCGACCTAAAGATCTATTGTGCCCCCTTTAAGAGTAGAGTGAGACGGCTCATTCTATAACTCTCCCTCCAGATTGGTTCCTTTTAGGAACTCAAGTATGTCGGGTATTTTCAGAGAGGGAAACTCTCTCTCGTCTATCTGGTAGTGTCCCAGATACCTGTGTCTTTGATGCGCGAGCGCATCACATTTTCCTAATATGTGGTCCGGTGTTTCCTCGTAGGCGTTGCAGAATCTGCAAGTTGCACTACTTGCTAAACCGAGGAGACTGAGATGTCTTCTTAGCTTGCAGTGCCCTGTGAGAATACCCGTTATTATTCTTAGGTTGTTCCTACTTAGGTTTATGCAGGAGGTGTAACGCACTTGGTTATAATTCCCAAGCAGTAGTTTGGCCTGCCTTAATTTTGGGAGTTCTTCCCAGATTTTTGATCTTTTAGTCTCCTCTTCTGATTTTATTTTGTATTTGATCACGTTTTCACCTACACCGCAATAGGGCTCAGGTCCCATAAGGGGGTCTGTTGCTCCTTTTTTGGCTAGGGTGTCTGCTTCCTCGTTACCATGAATACCAACGTGTCCTGGTACCCAATAAAGCTAAGAATCATTTTTTGTGAATTTTATTTTTTTCCCGCTTAAAATTAATTTTTTCGCGCTTAAAATCCATCAAAATAAATAAAATATTTTTTTCCAAAATACGAAAAAGTACTTTTCAAAAGTATTAAATACTTTTTCCAATCCCGCAGCCAGTCCCGTCAAAAAATCCATAGGATACTGTGCCGCGGGATATCGTACTGCGGGATTGGAGTCAAAAAAGTACATATATAATCGGCGGGCAAACGTAACACGGGCAACTGATCTACGGGAAAAGGTAGTGTTCCCTACAAAAACAACTTTATTTAAAAAGTTAATTAAATAATGGATTGTTGGCTTTAAAAAAGTAATAGCATGATACTATAAGTATTGCCGTTGATTTTTAATATTTTTTTCTTTTTTAAACCAATTTTTTAGGAAATTGCACCACCCGCCTAAATGGGGGGAAATAAGACGATTTTTTTCTTGTCTGAGTTCAACTTACACGCACTTGCCTTTTGTTACAACTTTTGCAAAACACCTTGTATTATAGCAGATTTTTTCAACACGGAATCCAAAAAACTTTTAAATTTCATTTCTGTATGATAACCGTTTCTAAAGTTATAAAATAAACAAGGAATCAAAAAAAAGTTCCCATACGATTTGTATGGAAAATAGAAAGTAGCGATGAGCGACCTCTAACTATTGACCTAAAGGGCTGAAATTTTGCCAGGATTATTATTTCATTAAACTCTTACTAAAAAGCTAGTGGCATTGAAAATCGAAGACATTTTCATTTTTTTGAATCAGTCTAATAAACATAGTTTGTTCTACTTTATTCAAAATAAAAAGTTCATATTTTACTAAAAAAAAGAAAATATATTTCAGTACAACATCAAAAACCCATACATTTTAGAAAAATGTCAATAACATTTTTTCCAATAATTTTTTCTTAACAAAATTTTGACATATCGCTCATTTAAAAGAATACCGTCATAACTCAAAAATTGACAGTTTTGAACTGAGTATAGCATTGTATGCTTAATCTTTTTATCTTTACTTTTGTGAAAAAATTACATCGATATCTCATCTCCATTTTCCATACGAACGTTTTGTTTGTTGCACTACAGTCATTTTTTCATATATTTTTCACAAAAACGAAACTTTCAATCGCATTTATCTCAAAACAGTTAATTTTGAGATATGACGGTATTCTATTAAATGAGCGATATGTGTAAGGTAGATTTTAACATTTGTACCGGATTTCATTCAAATCTGTTGAATAGTTTAGATTTTACAGACTTTTTTCCGCTCTCCCATACAATCAAAACGCACAAATTTTAGAAAAATGTCCATAACTTTTTTTCTAATAATTATTTCTTAGCAAAATTTGGAGATAGATCTTACCATATGTGCCAAATTTCATTCAAATCCGTTAAGTAGTTTAGATTTTTTCCGCTCTCCCATACAAACCGTAACACCGTGCGTCGGTCCTACCAAAAATCGGTCGCAGCGGTTCCATAATCGAACTTGCGTCAGTCGACTACCTCAAACGATCACTGAAGGGGTTATATGGGTGTTACCATCGTTACGGGTGTGACAGCGAGACTTCATATTTTATTTATTATTCACATACTATTCCCAATTTAAAAATAAAAACTTTACTATTCTATAGGACACCTGAAGCCCTTTTAAAAAATTGTATATTAATGTATGAAAAATAAGTGGTTCAGTTATAGGATGCAACTTAGTTGCGTTACGGGTGTGACCTTAGAAAACTAGTGATTTGCGATTAAGATATCTAATTTTCATGTGGTGTAAAATATTGCATGAAAAGTATGTATCATTCTTTTCAAATATTAACCCAGATAGTTGATCTTCAGTTTCAGTTAAGAAATGAGAACCAAAACTACGAAAAACTATACAAAATTTTCATTTGAAAACGTTACGGGTGTGACTGGTCATCGTTACGGGTGTGACCGAGTATAATTTGTATGCATGAAACAGTATAATAACTATATTTTGACAGGAAATTGTTGTCATCGATGTATAATTATTTCTCACATGATGTTAGAAACACTTTCTCGAAGTTTTTCTCACTGAAAAGTGAATAGATTTCTCACTTTAATGAGAACTTTTCCATTTTCTTTTAAAATAGGGAAAACTTTCACTTAAAGCCGATTAAATTTATATTTAAAGTAGATTTTCTTAGAATTATATCCCTACGTCATGAATTTCATATCTAAAAGCAACGGAACTAAAATTGAGTTGAAAAACAGAAAAAATATTATTTAAAATGCCAACCTGTTACGGGTGTGACATAGACTTAAAATTTTAAATACGGGGTCAGTATTAATTTCAAATTCTTGAAATTTTGTCTGACAGTAGATCATAGTATTCTCATTTTTTCCCCAAATTATTCCATTCATACGATGTTTTTTTCTTTTAGTAATGAAACATAATTTTTTTTTGTTGCGGGCGTGACACTTACCACTTTATGAATCAACTGCCTAAAAACTAAAATTCTATATATCTACTATTGAATAATTAAATGACATGAAAACGTGCTTAGAGTTCTGATTAGGGCAAATAACCACCGGTTCTCAAATTGTGAAATAATTAATTATTGAAAATAGGGTTTTGAGCTTCTGATAATAATAAGTGACTTTTGGAGATCTATTCTGCTAAGTGGTTCGAGCTGCGCAATAAAGGGCGATAAAAAATATTGATAATTTCAAATTTAAAATGAAACATGCAATCTTTTAAGACCGTCTAAGGGTACTTTTTTCAATTTGAGCCATGTTTTGTGATTTTTCGTAAAGAGTCGTTTTTTATGGAATCGCCCATATGCCTCTCCATTCAGCGCTATCCTGAGGCGAGGAACGTTCTTTTTTTATTGTTATAGCCACCCTCTGCGGTGGTTGTCCTGTACACCGATTCGAAGTATGGTCATTTTACTTTTTCTTGCCCCGAAAACAACAGCAACTCCTGAATTTGGCTTCGGTTCAAAATCGTCTTGAAGCTCCTTCTTTACTTTACATAACAATTTTGAGCAGGAATTTGCAGTTTTTTTTTTTAGTTTTGAATGCATCTCTGTTCCGGATATTGCAGTTCACCAAATAGTGGGTGTCACCAACTATGGTGCTTACTCCACTATGAAGTTAGCAGTACATGTCCTTTTTTCAGCAACCGGTCTAGCTAGGAATCTGAAATGAGGCTCTGAATTTTCAGTATTTCAGCATTTCAAGAAAAAAATCACCCTACTTGTCATGAATAAGTACTTCTCATTTCCTCGTTCGGACTCCGCAAAAAACTTAGGTCCCCTCCATTCCTGCCAACAACACGCACACAGGAATGGTTGAGAGTTGTAAGTCACTAGGCCCTGCCTCTCCACGAGCTGTTCCACCACCCAGTTTATTTTCGTTGCTGAAAAAGGACTGTTCTGCTAAATTCACAGTGACGTTAACAGTGCAAAGTGAATTTTTCGATTTATTGTAAAATTTGGACTTCAAAATTTGAACTGAGCTTTTTCTTGAAGTACATGAAAGACTGCAAATTTGGGACCTAGCTGCAATTTTTGAAGCTCAGTTGCTGAGAAAATTATATGTATACTGTTATTAGTGAAAAATGATTTTATTTTATTTTTTTTCTTCAAATAAGGCCTGGTTCACCCGCTAATGCATCACACATTTTTTTATCGCATTCGGTTTTTACCGAATAAATGTCGGGTGTTCACACGATATATTTATTCGTTTAAGATTATTATATTATTATATTATATATATTATTTTTATATTTATTTTAATATTTATTTTATATTTTATTTTCCGTCAGACGGATTATCAAGCCATGCTTTGTAATTCTGTAAATCAAATTATTGTACTTTTAAATGATTGAAAAAATAAAGACCCCTATCTATCTATCTATTTATTTTATAACTATTCATAAAAAAGTTCGATTATATAAACAGAAACATTTTGTGAGCGTGTTAGTATTAATGTATACATAAAGTTAGAGGTCCGATTAGGCGACAAAAATATACCTACATATATACCTAAGTTGACTGATTTTACTGGCAAACATGAAATCATCAATATTTGTGGGTTAAATGGTTTTTTTCTATAATTGTATTATTGTGTATTGAAACGTGATTGAAAATTACTGCTTAAGAATGCAAAATAAATCCCGGCGTGATGGTACAGTCAAACCCTATTACAAAAATAGTGTTACAGCCTCCCAAAATTACATGATTTACCGATTATACAGTCAAACCCACTTATTTGAATTCCATTCCGTGTTTTCCAGCTCCTCAATTTATACCAATCGATTTTAGAGAACTGAAGAAAAAAATATACTGTCATAATTTTCAAGATTATATTTTTGTATAACCCCCTACATAGGGTGGTATATACAAATAATACTATCATCTACATCGGGAGTATACATATAAAAATATAATCATGAAAATTATTACAATATAATTATAATAATCCCAATACCATACTCCTAAATAATAAATAAAACACTCATTTAAATTTATTAAATATTTATTTATTAATAAGCTTCAGATCCCTTACCACTGGTGGGTGGGGGGAAATCTTCGGCTATACGAAGTGACGCTCAAGATGAATTCTGACTTATGTCTGCTGGAGCTGGGGTATTTATACTCCTCGATCCATGGTGAAATACTTATTGCAAGGGTTGCAGTATGCTGATTCAACTGTTTGGCTATTTGGCAAGATAGCCTTGAAATTGGATATCCTCATCCGTTTGAAATGGTGCATATCAGCACTTTGGTTTGATTATTAAATTGTTCCTATTTTATGACTTTGTTTATGTGGAACACTTTATGTATACCTACATGTGTATTACTGTATAAAATATATTGGTCTTGTAAGCATTTTCTGTGCCTATTTAGACAATCGATCTGAAGGAGGAAACTCCAGTCGTGCGTGTCGGAGCTGACACACACACCTTTTTTTTTACTTGCGATATAGGTACTATAGCATAGGGCAAGTTTTGGATTCGTGCAAAAAAAAATTTCGAGATAACAATCAAACATGACATTACGATGATAGAGAACACGAAAAAAGTGGGTGGCACAATTCTGTCTGTGTGTCTGTCTGTCTGTCCATACCACAACCTACAGCCTAAGCCACTGAAGCGATTTTCTTCAAATTTTGAAACTTCCAGACGGGAAATTGAATTTTTTTTTTGGCTCAAAAAATAACGGTACTTGCCATACAACCGTTAAGGAAAAGCTCATTTATCTCAAAAACGGCTCCAACGATTTTGATAAAAAAAATCAGTGTATTATTGTAGATATGATGTACCTTTTGCTTAGAAAAAAATCACCAAAAACATTTATTTACGGTACCTGCCATATAACGGTTTTTTTGAGTTTTGGTTTTCTCATAAGCCACGCATCCAATTTCAATAAAAGTTTTTGCACAAAACCTTTCTTTAGAATATAAATAATACTGCACACCAACATTTTTGAAAAAATAAATTTTGGATTTTTAAGAAAAGATTCAAATTTTTTTTTGAAAATTCAATATTTCGAAACCGGGTTGATGAATTGTTTTGAAATTTCAGTTTTAAATGTATATTAATATATACTCAAAATTGGCATACCAAATTTTTTTTTGAAAAATGTTACAAAAATTTTATACATACAAAATTAATTTTTAAGAAAACGGCTCCAACGATGATTTAATTTTTTTTTGCATATATTCATATTTTTTCAAGTAATCAAATGGCATACTTTTTTTGAGATCTACGTTATTTATCAGACTGTTTATACAATTAAAAGAACGATTTAAATGCTTTTTTATACTTTTTCTATAGTTACTTGAATATTTTTTAAAGTTCTTAAGTCCCACACAGCTTGAATATAAGAGCGATGACGTGCGATCCAGTCGTGCATTTTATTTAAATTATTTTAGAAAAAACTCATACAATAATTTTTCTGATTAGTTTTGAAAAAACAAGTTTTTGTGTTTAATGTTACTGACCATATATTTTATCAGATGATGTATAGATATTTGGGCTTAATGATCTTTATTAAAATAATGCAAATTATTAAAAACTAATTAATTCTTTCCCAACGTTCCTCAGGTTACTTTCCGGCTTCATCAGGGGTTTAAAATGTATTAAATCTTAAAAGAACAGAATACATGTTCATGAAATTAGTTAGGTTACAATTAATAAAATTTGAAAAATTTTTGATTTTGAATAATTTGATTTAAAAGAACATACTTTTTTTAAATTGGATATAATTTACATTATTACTTAAAAAAAAATATAGTTTATAAACTACTGAACCTTGAAAATAAATAAATAAAATTAACGATAGAAAAATTGCTGGCAAACAAGAATTAAACTTTATCATAATTACGTTATGGCAACATATGGCGCTTATGTTATCAATGTCCTCTTTGTGAGGCATCGTCTTTCTTATTTTTGGTTGGATTCGGAGACTTTCCAAAGTGAACCGTGTGCACAGTACACATATCTAAGGTATTATCTTGCGCATGTGGTCCGAAATGAGAACTGTCAAAGAAATTCAAGATGGCAGCCTTACGTGACCTCTTCCACTGTATTACAACAACAACGAAGAAAACAAACACAAAAGGATAATTTAAATAACACTAAAAAAATGTTAATAAACACTAAAAAGCTTGAAATAATTGTATTTGTATTTAAATAAGTAACAAATGAACACATAATACACAACAAATTTTGATGTTTAACTAGTCGGGGTCACGTAGAGTCGCCATTTTTCACTGATTTTGATGGATGCGCAGAACTGAACAAAAATGAAAACGCTAATGATATTACCTTCAATATGTGTACTGTGAACCGTGTGTTCATTCGTCGTGTATGAAATACCATGCAAAGGTAAATCAAAAGAAGATTGCCAACAAATATATATTGGTACAACCAAACACGCACTGGGAGTGAGATTGTTAGAACATGAAGCTGACATTAGAAAAAAAGACATCTGCAGCACTTTTACAACATATTCATGACCACACCGCGGATTTTGGCAATGCCAAAATATTGGACAAGGAACGACGCGGTTCACTTTGGAAAGTCTCCGAATCCAACAAAAATTAAAAAAAAAAGACGATGCATCAAAAAGAGGACATTGATGACATAAGCGCTATTAACAACCCTGCTGTGGTGCGTTCCTTTTCTAGCCAAAGTTAACTATAGTTAACTTTCATTGTCAAAAAAGTTAATTTATTTAACTTTATGACGTCATAGAGTTGTTCCTAAATTCAAAGTTAAAGTGTCAAAAAGTAACTTTGAGTAACTTTTTCCAACTCATCTCCTTGATATGAGTTGAAAGGGTTAATCTGTCAAAAGCAGCTGAAAGCACAATGTTTTTATTTTGATTTATATTTTGTTTGCTTCGCTATCGTTCGGCTTGGAATTGATTTCATTTTTGTAATAATATACTTTTAATTTAATTGATTTTATCGTCGAAAGTGAGTTTTGAAATTAATTGTTTTTTACGTTTTGCGACATTTTTATCGGATTTGATCGATTTGTAATAAAGAAATTTGTGCTTAATTACATATGTACTTAATCACACACTTAAATGTATGAAAACTTGACCAGTGAACCCACCAAATTTTAATCAGTAATCATTAAATACCAAATTTCTGTCATAGTTTGGAGTGTTTTCGATATTACTCTACTTAAGATATTTGATATTAAACTTCATGAACTTAAAACTTGGCATGTATTTTAGATCTCATTACTTTTTTTGGCAGACTTTTTACGCACAGGTTTCTTGTACATATAAGAACTCTTTTTTAACATTTATGTTTTTGTTGTGATCAACTATTTCTAACTTTGGTCGTTCCTAAATGAAAAGTAACCCAAAGTAACTCTTTAAACTATGACATTGCAACTCTTCTTTTTGACACATTAACCATAGTTAACTAGAGTAACATAAAGGAACGCACCACTGTCCCCACAATTCAGCCAACATGACAAATGTTGTAAAATACCCATATGTCATATGTCAAGATGTGCGCGCCTATTTTTCTTCCTTTTGATTTAAGGTTAACTTTGAAAAATATTAAAAATTATTAAAAAACTTGTAAGAAACCATAAAAGCTATTGAATTAAACTAAAAGTATGTATTGAATAATTTTGAATGAACAACAACAACCTGTGTGTGTTACCACCAAGTACATATATAGGCTAGAGTTATAGCTATTTCACGAGTGCCACCTCGATCATCAGACTCCTTTAGTGGTGCTTGGTCTGGTTATGCTCGTATTAATTGAAAAACTCTGAATCGCAAGGTTCATGGTTCGCTCCCATATGACGGCAAAGAGTTTTTCAATTAATACGAGCATAACCAGACCAAGCACCACTAAAGGAGTCTGATGATCGAGGTGGCACTCGTGAAATAGCTATAACTCTAGCCTATATACTTGGTGGTAACACACACAGGTTGTTGTTGTTCATTCAAAATTATTCAATATAAATTGATGTATAACTTGCAGCAAACTGCACTTGTGTGTGGATTTCCATTTACACACAAAAAACCCAACTTAAAAAGTATGTATATTTATAAAATCTATTCCATAAACTAATGAATTATTTAACAGGAATTTTGTAACCTAGCGAAAGAATAAAAACATTTTTCTTGGAATTGGATTTGTTTCATTCGCCGCGCCGGTTCACGAAATCTGAAACAGTTGCGCTTTGCAAAGGAGTACAACTGCAAAGCGTGTAGCACATCGGATTCAATCGACAACATGGTGCTATGTGACAATCCGCAATGTGGCTCTTGGTTCCACTTTAATTGGGTAGGTGTCGATAGTCTCGTTGCCTTGCGTGTGTGCGACATGTACTCAACTTGATACTGATGCGGCTGGAATATCTGCAGCTGCAGCCAAATTGTCAAACAGGAGGTCATCAGTTGCATCCCATATTTCTAAAGCTTCAACCAACAGGCATCTTCAACTGGAACTGCAGAAATTAGACGAAGAAAGACGTCTAGCTGAGAGGAAGGAACAAAGTGAACGCGAGTACATTAAGAGTGTTCCGAATAGAACAAAACCAGTCGTTTGCTAACTTTTTGTTTTGCTTATATAAGACCGGTTTTTTCCTTTTTATCAGATACTTTGTTATATAAAACTTTTTATTTTTACTAATTGGTCACTAGTAGGCGTTTTATTGTACTAAAAAAAAAAGCATTTTGTAATAGTAACGGATTTTAACTTCCAAATTAACATACATTTTTAGTCAAAAAGTGGCTTTTAAGATTTAAAAATTTCAATATCATGATACAGTAAGAGAAATTAAGAAAAAACGAAAGGTACTTTTACCAAAAAATCCCGAAAAAAGGGTTAAATTTTGGATAATTCATGAATAAATTAATTTTTTCGGGCTCTTTTGGGAAAAGTACCTTTTGTTTTTTCTTAATTTCTCAAAAACTAAGAAAGATTTTTACATTTAGTTTTCGGTAATGGATTACAAAATAATGAGGGCAATGAATATTGAACACAAAAATAGTACTTAATTACGTAAAATTTTGAAAAATATCGACTTAAGAAAAAAAAAATCTCAATTTTTTTAAACAAGTTTGACTTTGAAATTTAATTTCTCAAAAACTATTCGCTTAAACAACTTGATTTAAAAACTTAATGCAAGAATGGAGTATTACCTTTCAAAAAAAATATAGCACATTATTAAATGTATTTTCGTTGAATTTTAATGTTTTTTTTGGCATTTTAAGTAAATTTTTCAGAAACTGCCCCCACCCCCCCTGCCTCAGGGAGGGGAGATACAACTTTCCCCCCATACAATTTTTTTCTTAGAAAAAATTATAACATACTATTAGATATGTTTTCGTTGATTTTAAATGTTTTTTTTTTTGCATTTTAAGTCAATTTTTCAGAAACTGCCCCCCCCCCCTGCTTCAGGGAGGGGAGATACAACTTTCCCCCCATACAATTTTTTTCTTAGAATATACCCAGGAACCCAACCCTAAAATACTTCCACTCAGGTGCGGGACACCCTGTGTAATTAATGAAAATTGTGTAAAATAAATTGAATTTATATCCACTGCAAAAAAATACCGTTAGGTATAAAAAATTGACTGTCAAAAATGCGTTTTTTCAAAATTTACAAGCATTTTTATTTTGTATTATTAAAATTTTTATTAGGTACAAAATTACAAATTTTCTCCAGTAGTGGCATAGCAAAAATATGGAATTTTATGTTATTAAAAATTGTTTTCTTAAAAAATGCTATAGTGTAAGCTACATTATTTGCTTTGAAAAACAGCTATTTTTGCAATTTTCTCGTTTTCTGAGAGGCTCTTACCAAAAACAAGAGCACAAAATTAAAATTTTTGTCCAATGATGTCCTAGAAAACAAGTTTATTCTGTCCATAAACACCTTAATAGTCTTGATCGGACAAGTACTCGCTTCACAATCTTTTTCAGGAAATCACCATTTCAGTCCCGAACACTCTTAACAAGAAGTACAAAATTCTTAGCCTTTTGGAGGATGCTAAATCTGATTCAGAAGAAGATGATGTGTCTTCTAGTGCTTCTTCTCGCGGTAGAACCTACAATTGGATAAACGAAGCCAGATATAACGTTCAAAGCACTAAAATACTACACCCAACCATCAATGGAGCCTCCACGAGCAAGTTATTTCATCAGAGTGTAGCTGGAAAAGAAAATCAGAAAGAACGAAGACAAAATTGTTTTCCTAAGCCGACAAACGGTGAACCACCATCAGGACCAAATTTGATTGCATTAGAGTCATCCAATGTGTGTCATGCGCATCTGCATAAAGTACGACAAGAACCACTGTCGGCATCGCAACGACCACTTGTTAATGATTCAGTCCAAAGGCCACTAGATTTTCACCAGCAACAGCAATCAAGTCCATTACAGGGAATTATTTTGGTGCCACTAACTCGATTATAATCATAAGAAACAATCAAGCGGCTCGTCATTCATTTTCTAAGAAGCTTAAAAGTGTTTGTGGTGATCCTGATGAAGGGCCTCTTTTGACCTTTGTGCAACTATAGAAGTTACTGGGTCTGTTCTTTATTTAAGCAACCCTACTTTGTTACGAGAGCTAGTTGACAAGTTACCTCCAGCCATTCGCCTGAACTGGGCTATGTATACTCAGACTCTTCCCATCGACAATCACACTCTTTCTCATTTTAGCTCATGGCTTTGCAAGCAGTCAATCGTGTCAGTCTGCCAAGTACACTGAGTAGTGATAAGCAGAGTAAACAAACTAAAGATAAGGGTTTTTTGCATGTGCATTCTCAAGATTCTGAAGAAAATAAATGTCCATCGCCCAAACGAAATTGTTCCATATGCAGCAGGCAGTGCCTTGAACAATTAATTCTTTTTTTAAAGTGGACATTTGTTCGTGACCAAAGACTTTGTAGATCTTGTCAAAAGGAAGGGTACTTTGAAACGGGACTTCTGTGGAAGAATAATGATGTAGAGTAACCGAATAGCTTTGATATGGCCTACAGTCGTTATAAAAGCTTACATGGGCGGATGGCAAAAGATCCGGAGCTAGCCAAAGTTCTTCAAAACAAAATACAAGATTATCTTTCAATAAATTGTCTCCTGAGGAAACAAAAGAAAGACATCAGCGTTCTTGGTACCTACCCATATTCTCAGTTACGAATCCGAATAAGACAGCTAAATTGCGAATAGTATGGGATGCTGCAACCAAAGTGCGAGGTATGTCTTTAAATTCATTTCTTATGAAGGGTCCGGACCAGCATACCAGTTTAGTCTCAGTACTTTATAGGTTCAGAGAAAAGAACGTTGCTCTTTGTGGAGACATCATGGAGATGTTCCACCAAGTTTAGATGAGACGTGAAGATCAATACTCTCAGCTCTTTTTGTGGTTTGATAGCGAGGATGAGTTTCCTGAGACTTATGCTATGACTGTCGTGAAGTGGGCGCAACTTGTTCTTCTGCTTGTGCACAATACGTCAAAAATGAGAACGCCAAAGAGTTTGCAGAAATCTACCCAGCTGCTGTAAGGGCAATCCTCGAGAATCATTATGTGGATGATCTGCTTTTAAGCGTCGATACTTACCAGGAGGCAATTAAAATAGCTAAGAATATTCGTTTCATTCATAACCAGGGAGGTTTTTATATTAGAAACTGGGTATCGAACTCCACGGAGGTGGTAAAAGCTCTCCAATCCAACAACACTGACCTGAAGAGTTTAAATATGGACCCGGAACTCATTTCAGAGAAAGTTTTGGGTATGTGGTGGTGCACCTCTAATGACATGTTTATCTTCAGACCAACAGCTTATCCTAAGTTTTCTCCGATTCTCTCTGGAAACTGCTGGCCTACTAAGAGAGATGTTTTGCGGATGTTGATGACCATATTTGATCCCTTGGGACTAATAGCTCATTTCTTAATGTACCTTACGGTTCTCCTTCAAGAGATCAGGTATTGGTTGGGAGGAAGAATTTCAAGACAAAGAACATCATAAGCGGCTGAACTGGATTCGCATATTGCCCAATGTTGAAAATCTTCAAATACCTAGGTGCTACGTTAGCCAAAAGTTTGAAAAGCCGCCTGCAATGCAGCTCCACATATTTGTTGGCGTAAGTGAAGGCGGATATGCAGCTGTAGCATATTTAATAAGCTCAGATGGATGTTCCACCGAGGTATCTCTCATTGGAGCGAAAACTCGCGTGGCCCCATTTAAAAGCCTTTCAATACCTATATTGCAATTGCAAGCAGCAACTCTTGGTGCTCGTTTAGCTAACTCAATTATGCAATCGTATTCCGTTTGTTTCACCAGCAAAGTTTTTTGGTCGGATTCAAAGAATGTCCTGTCTTGGCTTCGATCAGACCATCGACGATATAAGCAATTTGTGGCTTTTCGCGTAAGCGAGATTCTGGAGCTTCCCGATATGTCAGAGTGGCGGTGGGTTCCAACCAAGGAAAATGTGTCCGATGAAGCCACAAAATGGTCTAAAATTCCAGAATTCAGCTCATCCAGCCGATGGTTTGTTGGCCCTTCCTTCTTACTTCAGCCTTCAGAAAGTTGGCCAATCGAAAAAGGGCAACCAGAAAACAACCGAGAACCCAATACGTAGGCGTCCACATTAATTGTCAACAAATACTTTTTACCGCCGACCGCTTTTCGAAATGGAATAAACTTCTTCGTAGCTGTGCCTTTCTCCATCGCTTTGTTAAAAAATTGCAGGTAAGAGCGAAGCTCAGGCACATATTTTCTGAAAGCTTTGCTCCAACTCAACAACAACTCATCGACATAGAAGTACTTAAAGAAGCAGCAAGCACTAGTGGACCTCTCACTCAAGCAAAACTGCAGCAAGCAGAAGTGATCCTACTAAAGGAAGCGCAGTTTTCAACATATCAAGATGAAATTGATTGTTTACATAAAAACAAACCGGTGAGTAAATGAAGCTCTATTTACAAACTCTGTCATTATGTAGATAAACATCAAATAATACGTGCTAGTGGAAGGGTTGATCTTTCTAAAGACGTGGGCGATGACTTTAAGCGGCCAATCCTCCTAACGGGAAAATATTATATCACTAGACTTATAATCCTTGATTACCATGTACGACACAAACACGAGTAGTACCTCGTGGCATGATGGTTAGTGCGTAGGACTGTCATGCCGAAGGTGTGCGTTCGATTCCCAGCCGTGCCACCTAAAAACAGAAATGTTTTATTCGAGGTATTGCCTCTTGCGAGGAACTGACAAATCCTCAAAGAATATACTTGTCATGAAAAGTGCTTTTCATTTAGCCGTTCGGACTCGGCAAAAAACTGTAGGTCCCCTCCATTCCTGCCAACGAACACGCAGACAGAAATGGTTGTGAGTTGTAAGTCACTACGCCCTGGTTCTCCACGAGCTGTTGCGCCACCCAATTTATACAAACACCAGCATCACGAAACAGCTTTGAATGAAATTCGCCAACGCTTTCATGTCACAAACTTGAGAACTGTCTCCGATTCTGTCCGGCGGAAATGTCAAGATTGTAAAAATTTCAAAGCACAGCCACATCCGCCGATCATGGCTCAGCTGCCACCTTCCAGCAGTGTTGTGCTATGTAGACTATAAATGTAGACTACACGATTGTCTACGCGTTGACAATTCAACGTAGACAATTTAAAATTGTCGACACGAACATGTCAACAATGTAGACAATGTAGAAAATTCATAAAACAAAAATGGTTTTTAATTTTGCCTTCTTAAATTAGCCCACAAAATTATTTAACTTAAATAAAAATTGAATTTTTGTATAAAATTTTAAAATTAAGTGATTCGATTGTACACAGTAGCATACTTAATCCAAATAGCCAAGGCTTAATTCAATTTGGAGTTTTCTTATGAAGGATTTACACGATTGGAAAACTGCCAGTATAATGACAAAAGCAACAACAAAAGAATTGACAATTTCATTCTTTTTGTCATTATACTGGCAGCTTTCCATTCGTGTAAATCCGGCATTATCCTGAAACGCTGTCCAGAGATCTTGCAACAGTCTTCGATATTATCATTGTATATGAATCTAATAGTTTTATTATCAGACGAAATTTTTCTCGACTCCTTCACAAACCAGATGTCGTATGATCGCTTCTCACAGAAAGGGAAATTAAAAATTCCCTTACTGAGGCAAAAAAACAACTGAGCAAACAGCACAAGAGCCCATAACAAATGGCAGATAAAAACAAGAAAAACTGGTTCCAAACAACAACAAACGACAGACAAAAACAAGAAAAACTGGTTACTTTTTCGATTTTGTTGTGTTTAGGAATAAGGGAGAGGAATAGGATAGGAACATTGTAGCATGTAGCATGTGGGTATATCTGGTTGCGGCTACGATAAGTTTTTTTTTAGAAGTCAATGTAAAAAAAACTGTAAGTATGAGCAGAGCACACAAAAAATGACAGAGAAAAAAACTTGTTTGTGGTTTCGGGTTCGATTTGTTTGGTCTCTCTTGTCTGAACTCTGGTTGGTAGTTTATTTTGAAGTAAGAAAAAGTATACTTAAAAAAAATTGAGATAGAGAAAATCATTCGAAGGTAGTTTGAGTTTGGTTTTCTTGTACCAGAAGTTTTTCAATTAATTTATTTTCTATATTTCAAGCTATTTTTCATGCACTCTAAAAGGAGTTAGGTATCTGCCTGCCTAATTGGAGTTCTGAGTGATTTCTTTGCAGAAATGTGATGTCATAAAGATCTATAATTTTTAGCTATGGAAGTGGGTGGACAGTTATTTTTCGTTGAAAACATGAACCAAGAATTTATTTCATCTTAAAATTGTCGGGGTTTAGAGTTATTTAATATTTACAAATTTAAATCTTCGTGGCCACTATTTTTTTTTTTTCTTGCAAGGTTGTTATAGATTTTTTTTATACTTAATTAGGTAGGTACCTACCCCTGTGTTTCTCGTCTTAAACGATCAAGTTAAAATAAGAGGGAGCTCCAAAATATATATACAAACGTTGCAATCTAAGACAACAAAACTATTTTTCTTGTAAATTTTGAACTTCCCACACTTTATTCCAATTTTATTTACAACGGTTTAAAGATTATCGATAGAACTTTCGAACCAATGTTCAAAGTGTTTTATTTAATTTAATTTAATTTTATTTTATTTTATTTTATTTTATTTATATAATTTATAGGCTTCGTAAAGAATTATACAATTTCTAGTCTCTTAAGCTTCTATCAACACGACTAAAATTGACTGGCAGAGCATCCAAAGTTGAACTTCATTCTAATTGAACATTTTTGTCAAAACTGTATGACTATGATTTCAATATTTTTTTTTTAATACAGAAGCTTCCAAGAAATAAAACAGTATTGTATACCAAAATTTTCAAAACAATTTTTTTTGTATTTAAAAAAAATGTTTCCATTTTTTTTAAATACAAAAAAAATTGTTTTGAAAATTTTGGTATACAATACTGTTTTATTTCTTGGAAGCTTCTGTATTAAAAAAAAAATATTGAAATCATAGTCATACAGTTTTGACAAAAATGTTCAATTAGAATGAAGTTCAACTTTGGATGCTCTGCCAGTCAATTTTAGTCGTGTTGATAGAAGCTTAAGAGACTAGAAATTGTATAATTCTTTACGAAGCCTATAAATTATATAAATAAAATAAAATAAAATAAAATAAAATTAAATTAAATTAAATAAAACACTTTGAACATTGGTTCGAAAGTTCTATCGATAATCTTTAAACCGTTGTAAATAAAATTGGAATAAAGTGTGGGAAGTTCAAAATTTACAAGAAAAATAGTTTTGTTGTCTTAGATTGCAACGTTTGTATATATATTTTGGAGCTCCCTCTTATTTTAACTTTATCGTTTAAGACGAGAAACACAGGGGTAGGTACCTACCTAATTAAGTATAAAAAAAATCTATAACAACCTTGCAAGAAAAAAAAAAATAGTGGCCACGAAGATTTAAATTTGTAAATATTAAATAACTCTAAACCCCGACAATTTTAAGATGAAATAAATTCTTGGTTCATGTTTTCAACGAAAAATAACTGTCCACCCACTTCCATAGCTAAAAATTATAGATCTTTATGACATCACATTTCTGCAAAGAAATCACTCAGAACTCCAATTAGGCAGGCAGATACCTAACTCCTTTTAGAGTGCATGAAAAATAGCTTGAAATATAGAAAATAAATTAATTGAAAAACTTCTGGTACAAGAAAACCAAACTCAAACTACCTTCGAATGATTTTCTCTATCTCAATTTTTTTTAAGTATACTTTTTCTTACTTCAAAATAAACTACCAACCAGAGTTCAGACAAGAGAGACCAAACAAATCGAACCCGAAACCACAAACAAGTTTTTTTCTCTGTCATTTTTTGTGTGCTCTGCTCATACTTACAGTTTTTTTTACATTGACTTCTAAAAAAAAACTTATCGTAGCCGCAACCAGATATACCCACATGCTACATGCTACAATGTTCCTATCCTATTCCTCTCCCTTATTCCTAAACACAACAAAATCGAAAAAGTAACCAGTTTTTCTTGTTTTTGTCTGTCGTTTGTTGTTGTTTGGAACCAGTTTTTCTTGTTTTTATCTGCCATTTGTTATGGGCTCTTGTGCTGTTTGCTCAGTTGTTTTTTTGCCTCAGTAAGGGAATTTTTAATTTCCCTTTCTGTGAGAAGCGATCATACGACATCTGGTTTGTGAAGGAGTCGAGAAAAATTTCGTCTGATAATAAAACTATTAGATTCATATACAATGATAATATCGAAGACTGTTGCAAGATCTCTGGACAGCGTTTCAGGATAATGCCGGATTTACACGAATGGAAAGCTGCCAGTATAATGACAAAAAGAATGAAATTGTCAATTCTTTTGTTGTTGCTTTTGTCATTATACTGGCAGTTTTCCAATCGTGTAAATCCTTCATAAGAAAACTCCAAATTGAATTAAGCCTTGGCTATTTGGATTAAGTATGCTACTGTGTACAATCGAATCACTTAATTTTATACAAAAATTCAATTTTTATTTAAGTTAAATAATTTTGTGGGCTAATTTAAGAAGGCAAAATTAAAAACCATTTTTGTTTTATGAATTTTCTACATTGTCTACATTGTTGACATGTTCGTGTCGACAATTTTAAATTGTCTACGTTGAATTGTCAACGCGTAGACAATCGTGTAGTCTACATTTATAGTCTACATAGCACAACACTGCTGGAAGGTGGCAGCTGAGCCATGATCGGCGGATGTGGCTGTGCTTTGAAATTTTTACAATCTTGACATTTCCGCCGGACAGAATCGGAGACAGTTCTCAAGTTTGTGACATGAAAGCGTTGGCGAATTTCATTCAAAGCTGTTTCGTGATGCTGGTGTTTGTATAAATTGGGTGGCGCAACAGCTCGTGGAGAACCAGGGCGTAGTGACTTACAACTCACAACCATTTCTGTCTGCGTGTTCGTTGGCAGGAATGGAGGGGACCTACAGTTTTTTGCCGAGTCCGAACGGCTAAATGAAAAGCACTTTTCATGACAAGTATATTCTTTGAGGATTTGTCAGTTCCTCGCAAGAGGCAATACCTCGAATAAAACATTTCTGTTTTTAGGTGGCACGGCTGGGAATCGAACGCACACCTTCGGCATGACAGTCCTACGCACTAACCATCATGCCACGAGGTACTACTGGTGTTTGTGTCGTACATGGTAATCAAGGATTATAAGTCTAGTGATATAATATTTTCCCGTTAGGAGGATTGGCCGCTTAAAGTCATCGCCCACGTCTTTAGAAAGATCAACCCTTCCACTAGCACGTATTATTTGATGTTTATCTACATAATGACAGAGTTTGTAAATAGAGCTTCATTTACTCACCGGTTTGTTTTTATGTAAACAATCAATTTCATCTTGATATGTTGAAAACTGCGCTTCCTTTAGTAGGATCACTTCTGCTTGCTGCAGTTTTGCTTGAGTGAGAGGTCCACTAGTGCTTGCTGCTTCTTTAAGTACTTCTATGTCGATGAGTTGTTGTTGAGTTGGAGCAAAGCTTTCAGAAAATATGTGCCTGAGCTTCGCTCTTACCTGCAATTTTTTAACAAAGCGATGGAGAAAGGCACAGCTACGAAGAAGTTTATTCCATTTCGAAAAGCGGTCGGCGGTAAAAAGTATTTGTTGACAATTAATGTGGACGCCTACGTATTGGGTTCTCGGTTGTTTTCTGGTTGCCCTTTTTCGATTGGCCAACTTTCTGAAGGCTGAAGTAAGAAGGAAGGGCCAACAAACCATCGGCTGGATGAGCTGAATTCTGGAATTTTAGACCATTTTGTGGCTTCATCGGACACATTTTCCTTGGTTGGAACCCACCGCCACTCTGACATATCGGGAAGCTCCAGAATCTCGCTTACGCGAAAAGCCACAAATTGCTTATATCGTCGATGGTCTGATCGAAGCCAAGACAGGACAATTTTGAACTTCCCACACTTTATTCCAATTTTATTTACAACGGTTTAAAGATTATCGATAGAACTTTCGAACCAATGTTCAAAGTGTTTTATTTAATTTAATTTAATTTTATTTTATTTTATTTTATTTTATTTATATAATTTATAGGCTTCGTAAAGAATTATACAATTTCTAGTCTCTTAAGCTTCTATCAACACGACTAAAATTGACTGGCAGAGCATCCAAAGTTGAACTTCATTCTAATTGAACATTTTTGTCAAAACTGTATGACTATGATTGCAATATTTTTTTTTTAATACAGAAGCTTCCAAGAAATAAAACAGTATTGTATACCAAAATTTTCAAAACAATTTTTTTTGTATTTAAAAAAAATGTTTCCATTTTTTTTTTAAATCAAATATTTCGAAAACGACATCATCGATATTTTTGAAACTTGATACTCAAGAGTTTTTTAATACTTTCCAAAATACTTTAAGAAAACATTTTACTTTTATGAAAAAACAACGGTACCCTACATACAAAAGTTAAAAAACGGTTAACGAAAATATTTTTTTCTCAAAAATGACTCCTACGATTTTAATTAAACTTTTTCCGTATGCTTACACTATCAAAAATTATAAAATTTTGATCTTAGCAACTATTAGTAGTACCTCTCATACAATGGTTTTTTATATTTTGAATTTTCTTAGTATCAGCAGAACGGATTTAGATTAATTTTTATATATGGGTGATTCCGTCTCAACTGTGATTCTTAAAATGTTCGTATATATTTTTGGTTTAAATTGTGTAAATGGCTATTTACTACAATCTACATTCGATATCATGACCCAATTTGCTACTTTCTAATGAAATACTTCATTGAATTTAAATGTTGTTCGAAGAAAAGTTTGAGTGCAATACTTGCTTGACAAAATAATGCAAAAATTAAGTAAAAATACTTATTGCTGAATAAAATAATCACGAATGAATGTTGTCCGAGGTTTTGGTTCTATTTTTGAATTAAAAAGATTTCCCGCTCAACCGCCATTTTGTTTTAGCTTTAACACGTATGTATTGTGGTTTTCTAAAAGATAAACTAGTTATGAATAGTTAACAACAGTCATTTTAATTTTTGAACGTTGTTGTGCTTTAAGAGTGATGTTTTCATGGGATGAAAGTATGTCACAAATTTATTTGTCAGTACCGTGGTAGTATTTTTAAAGCATGTTATAACATGTTTTTGGCTGGTTATCACAATTTTGTGTTCCTTTTAACGGCATAAGTTAAAATTGTCCTGGAAATTATTTTTCTCGTTAGCATAGAGAAGTTAGGTCACATAAACTGTCTGAATGTCAGTACTGTGGATGTCAGTACCGTGGCATTTCAATACTTTTTGAACTTTAATTAAATATAATTAACTTATTTCTTGCAATAATACTTTTTTCTACCAATTTTCTTTGTAAGAACGGTAGCGGACGAGCCAAACAAAAATCATTCCGTGCAATAAAAACTAAGTAATAACCCAGCACAAGGAAAAGGGTTGCGATTCAGAAAAACAGACTTAAAAACGAAAAAGAGATAATTTTTTAAAGAAAAAAAAGGGAAGTAGAAATGTCAAGAGTACAAAACGTATATTAGACAATCAAGAATATCAACAAAAATAAATGGTCAAAAAGAGGGAGAACTAAAAAGAAAAAAAGAAAAAGAGTTTCATTTATCGTCTATACTAGTTTTAGTACATTTCACTATATTTTTTATTTCTTTAAAAGCTGTAGCAAAATGCTTTTACTGATATGATACTCTGACTAAATGAAGCCACAAACACAAAACAAAAATTGTTTCCAAGAAGTTTTAATTTTTGAAAATATTCTAAAAAAAGAATCACAGTTGGCAGAGAATCACTCATATATGTACATATTTCAAATAAGTTCAAATAATATTGCACATCAAAATTTTCAAAAAACTAATTTCTGGACTTCTAAAAAAGTTTCAAATTATTGTTTTGAAAATTTGATATCTTGAAAACGGGTTCAAAATTTTTTTGGAAATTTAATTTTTATATGTACATAAATAAATACTTAAGATTTGCATGTCAACATTTTTCCTTTAAAATGTTGTAAGAATTTGATACCTACATATATAAAAATTAATTTTTTTAAAAACCGCTCCAACGATTTTAAGTTTTTTTTCCATACAATCATATATGAGGCTGTGAGTGCAAAAGCGGTTTAACCCACTTTTTTTTTAACATGTTTTTCGTTTTGAATCGATTTTTTATAATCTTTTTATTGAGATTCAAATAGTATACGTCATATTTTTGGAAAGCTTTTCGAAATTAAAATTTTACCTTTGATGACTTTTGATGCATAAATGTAAAAATACGAGGCAAATATACATATCAACAATGCCAAAAAATGGGTTACACCACTTTTGCACTCACGGCCTCATATTGCTTTGAATTAAATCCGAGAAACTCGACGCTCCACATCGAAAACCACTTAGAAAGCGATAAAAAAATAAAAAACCTTTTTCCACCTACATACAAGAAAATAAGAACGAATACCTATTTTCATTCCAATCTATTTTAAAGGCTCCCGACACGGAAAGCATTTTGTGTGCCTTATCTTGGCAAAGGACAGTCATCGAGAACAAAAGAATTTGTTTCTGTTTAGAAAATATGCGATGTGTATTGAACCTTTATGTAACGATGAAAACTTGTTTTGATCCTCTTTTTTTGTTTCCTCTTCTCCTCAATGTCTGTACCTACGTATGTATGTATGTACATACATACATACCAATTCATTCTTTATTTTTTTTCGGCAGTTTGTTTTTGTTCCCTTCTCACACTCGTATATTGGCACTGCTGTGACGTGAGGAGAAGGAAGATAATTGCCTTCTCTCATGTAGCGAGGAAATAATGTATTTTTTTATCTTTCATCTGCTGTGAGTTGGATGTGAAGCTATGATGAGGGAATAATACACTTCATGCTTCAGTCGTCTGTAGGGCTAGTATCTTTTTCCTCAAGTAACTAATACTACTATTAGATTTATATACAATGATATTATATAACACCGTTTTGAATGTTTGATTTGGACCTTACTGAAAATAAATCCAGTAACGGCATGGATAAGATACTGATACTCTTTTTACTACGCTATAAAAGTTTTGCGGTTGAAATCGCTGAGGAGAAAAGAGCTCACTTGACGACCTCGAGTCTTGCAACTATACAAACCTGAATTCCTCGAGCCTCGAATGAATTTATTTGCAGTTTGTCAGATCTTAAAGCTATTGTTGACATTGTCGACGTCATTTTTGACATTGTCGTCATTGTCGACATAGTTTACGCAATCGTCGACGTTGAAAAGTAGACAATTAAAGTCGACACGTAGAGGAACAACACTGCCTTCCAGGCTGGCTATCTTTAGCCGTCCATTTTCTTTCGTGGGCATTGATTACTTTGGTCCTTTGAGTGTGACAAATCTCCGAAGGACAGAAAAGCTATGGGGAGTATTACTGACTTGCTTGACTACTCGAGGAATTCACATTGAGGTCGCCCACTCGTTGTCTACTGATTTGTGCATACTAGCGATCCGCAACTTTATTGCCCGACGTGGAATGCCTATAGAATTCCATTGCAATAATGGCACGAACTTCCACGGTGCGGAAGGAAGTTTATGAGAACGTCAACAAAGAAAAATTAATGGAATCTTTCACATCAGCTATGATCAAATGGGTTTTTATTCCCCCCGGGTCCCCACACATGGGAGGCAGCTGGGAAAGATTAACCAGATCTGTAAAAACAACACTGATACGTATTATGCCCACTCGGAATCCCACAGATGAGCTTTTACGAAGTTCTTTAATCGAAGTCGAAAGCATAATTAACTCGCGTCCTCTAACATATCTGCCTATCACAAACGAGAATGAAGATGCGCTGACTCCAAATCATTTCTTGCTTGGGTCTTCTAGTGGATTGAAGCCAGCAGCAACATTAAATGATGATCGGTTGGTGTTAAGGAAAAATTGGATGACCAGCCAGCTTTATGCAGATCATTTCTGGAAGCGATGGTTTCAAGAATATTTGCCAACCATTACGCGGCGCTCAAAGTGGTTTTCTCCTGCTAAACCAATTGAAGTAGGAAATATTGTTATTATCGTTGACCCTATCAACCCACGAAATTGCTGGCCCAAAGGTAAAGTACTTAGTACAAGATGTTCCAGAGATGGACAGGTACGAAGCGCTACTATCCAAACAAGTTCAGGAGTTTACGAGCGACCTGCTGTTAAGTTGGCTGTACTAGATGTCAGCGGTATGGATCTGGTAAAGTCCACTCCTCGTGGCCATACCGGGGGGGAGTGTTAACAACCCTGCTGTCCACACAATTCAGCCAACATGACAAATGTTGTAAGATACCCAAATGTCATATGTCAAGATGTGCGCGCCTATTTTTCTCCTTTTTGATTTAAGGTTAACTTTGAGCAGAAGCATAAATATTAAAAATTATTAAAAAACTTGTAAGAAACCATAAAAGCTATTGAATTAAACTAAAAGTATGTATAATGTATTCCATAAACTAATGAATTAGTTAACAGGAACTTTGTAACCTAGCGAAAGAATAAAAACATTTTTCTTGGAATTGGATTTTTTTCATTCGCATTTAACGTTGTGTTGCCATAACGAAATTGTGATAAAGTTTAGTCCTTGTTTGATAGCAATTTTCTATAGTTAATTTAATTTATTTATTTTCAAGGTTAAGTGCTTTATAAACTATTTTTTTTTTTAAATAATAATGATGTAAATTATATCCAATTTAAAAAAGTTAATTCTTTTAAATCAAATTATTCAAAATAAAAATTTTTATAATTTTTTAATTGTAACCTAACTAACTTCATGAACATGTATTCTGTTCTCTTAAGAATTAATAAATTTTAAAACCGTGATGAGGCTGTAACCGGAGAAACTTTGGGATAGAATGAATTGTTTTTTCATTAATTGCATTATTTTAATAAAGATCATTAAGCCCAAATAAATATACAATAATAATTGTAATAAAATGATAATTTTAAAATAAAAATAGTTTGGAAATTGGTAACAATGAATTTATATTTTTTTAATAAAATTGATGCATTGATTGATAATTTTAGAAATCTAAAAAAAAAAGAAAAGATTAATACAATATTTGGGACCCTTAAAAAATTATTCCAAGAAAGATCCCAAAATCCTTTGATTAATTCAGATTCATTCAAAAAAAAAAGCTACTTACTACAAACTAGAACAGCCAGCAAGCATTTTCGGGTTTTTAAAATTGTTTGCGCTTTTATTGGTTTTATATATTTTTTTTTTTTTTTTTTTTTGGTGCCACCCTGACTGTCCCTGCTTAAAACTAAATACCTAAACCTATGTAAGAACTGGTTCTCCTACTTTACCCTATCTCTCTGGTGCCGATCGGACACAGTCCTACTGAACCGAAGGTGCTCAGCTCCGTCTTGTGCGAGGACATCTCGACTGTAAAGGAGCCGCCGATCTACAGTTCTACGGCCGACGTGGTAGATTAGCGGAACCGCCGCCCTCGACTGTCTAAATAGAGGAATGCATCGGGCGGAATAAAGCCGCTTAGATGCACACTCTCGTAATAATCGTTTTTAGGGTAATAAGCCCCAAAAATTAGGCTGCTGGTCGAGGACATTGCTCTGGCAATGTGACCCCGAATAAGCTTCAGCAAGAAATTATCTATCCTGTTTATGTTGATTATTGGCCACTTAGACAAAGCTCTATTGATAACTTTTTCGAATACCTTGCTGATACTCGCAAGAAGACTTATCGACATGAGATTCGCCGGATTGGAGTTGTCCTTTCCCTTTTTCGGGAGAGGATGCGCCACAGCCGTCTTCCACCGCACTGGATAATATGCATTATTCAGAGCGTTGTTAAACAGTGTGGTATAAATGTCTACTGCTTCTTGTGGTAAATGTCGAAGCACAACGTTGGATATGCCATCGACTCCTGCAGACTTCTTCTTCTTTAATGAATCGAAGATGAGCTGAAGCTCCACCTTCGTAATTAACAGGGAACTGGGCCCATTTCGCTCGGCGATTATGGCGTTTGCCAAATGATCTTCATTAAACCCGGCGAAACCGAGGTTCTCTGATCGCCATTGCGTGATGTCATTCCGAAGGTAGAAGTGGTGGAGCAGGGCTCTGTTTTCCAGGTTATGGTTCGGGCGAATGCATGCATTCACCTTGTTCACTTGCTGGAAAGCAGCCCCCACAGGCTCCACTTTCTCCTGCGGATCGTCGACAATAAAGAGGTCATCGTCCAAGACGGCGTCCTCTGGATAAATTCTTGCTGTCAGAAGTACGTCTCTGTTATCTGTCGTTCTCTGGAGCTAAAGACACGGAAGGTCGTTCTGATCATTCCTTCTAAATATTTCGTTAATTTGGGGAAATATACTCGGATCGCTAGAATTAACAGCCCGAATTTTGCTATCCCAATACAAATTAATCGTCAACCGATAATTTTCTTTTATTAGTTGGTTGATGTTCTTGATCGACGACTTCAGTGTCCTAATCTCCAGATTGTGTGGGTCAGTAAACCGTCGGTACAAGTGTTTGAGTCTTGTCAGCAGTCAACTTTTTTGTCTGTGTAATGCGTCAATGGTTGCATTCCGATACATGTCGGTTGCGTCCCGTTGTTTGTACTTTGGTATCGTTCTGTCCATTGTTCGCTTGATTGTTTCGTCCATTTATTCAAGGTATTGGTCTATTTCGTTATTTGTCAAATTCCTGTCATTTGGTGGGGATATATTATTCGAACTGATTTCGCTCGATAAGGCGTTGGTAAAGCGTGGCCAGCGCACCTTACTGTAATTGTAAGTATGCACAGGCATATACTCATCCAACTCCACGAGCTCGTTCGGAAGCTTTATTACAGCGGCGAGTCCGCAGTGGTCACTGTCGTACTCGATCGTTCGTAAACAGTTTCTTGGTCTTTGACCCACAGCAATAAATCCAGATAGGCACCGCTTCTTGGAAACGATGGCCGATCCGTAGCCAGCAGATCGACACCATATTCAGTGTTATAACTACTCATCCAGGTCCAAACTTTATATCAAAGGCGGGTTAATAATGACTTAATATTTCTTCATCAACTTATGAGTGGCCAAATTGATGCTCCTGACTTGTTAGCCTATATTGGCATAAATTATAGCAGAGGATCTCACCAGCTGCGAAGATTTGAACTTTTACACGTCGATTTTCATCGAACTAACTACGGAATACATGAACCTCTAAGCCGTATGTGTAAGCTTTTTAATTTAAACTCTTCCTCGGTTGATTTTAACGTAGGTAAAATGGGATTAAAAACATTGTTTAGAACCAGTGCTCCACGATCTTGACTGTCTTATCTACTGTTTAAGATACTTTAAATGTTTTTTGTATTATTGTTAAATTTTGTATATTAGGTATTGTTTTTATTTTTGTAATTTAGTTTAGTTTTATATACTTTTTGTTTGTAAGCATGTGTTGGTTTGCATTATTTTACTATTTTACTAACCACTAACACATGCACTTATGATGAGCCTTTGTTTGTAGGTTGCAGCTTGATCTAAGCTCACTACAACATAAAATCTGAAGTGTTAAAAAAAAAGATGAATACCTCCTGGATTCTGTATTTGATTTCCCCAATCAAGGTGTTTGGCATTCAAATCACCGGCCATGAGAAAGTAATTTTCTTCCAAGCCCAAGCGTAGACAATCGAAAAGTTTTTCAAGCTCTGTCATAAAATCAGTTGGCTGAGGTGATTCCGGTGCATAAGCCGCGATCACATACATTCGCTTCCCCTGTTGCAGAGGAATGCACACGATGCACGCCTCTAACAACTTTATGATTAATGCCTTTTCGTAAGAAGATTGCGACGCCCCTTCTTGAGTGGAGTTGGGTCGATCTCTTCTAACGATATTGTAATTGATGTGAGTCTTATGTTTCTGGTTCAGCTAAGTTTCGCTGGCCATAAACACATCTGGACTCTGGACTTTCAACAATTGGAAAAGATTAGCTCTACGTTCGGTCCTAATCAGCGAATTTACATTCACAACAAGGATCCTAAGAGCCCTCTCCGACAGCGCGCCTTTAACCTATAATTTGCGTTAAGCTAGGCAAAACCGAGTAGATATAGTCTACCATATTCGCCTGCTCCCTGATCTCTTTCTGAAGTCCTGTCAACTGGCCTTGAATTGCCAGCAACATGCTTCTAATTTCGGCTTAACGGGCGTTGTTGTGGGAGCCCGCGTTGGGGGGCGTTTCTCAACTACTGTCTGCCTGGTCGCTTTATTAATACGTATTTGCTGAAAAGCTGAGCAACCCCGATAGTTAGCAGCGTGCCCCTCCTTTCCGCAAAGTTCACATTTAAGCTGGGTCTTATCATCTACCCTTTCCTCACCGAGCTTGCACACTCCCTTAATGTGTTTCTCGTCACCTTTCACGCAGCGTGACTGCATTTCGCAGTTTGCTGCAGCGTGGCCAAACCTTTGGCAGCGCATGCATTGAAGCATGTCGCCGCGTCTCTTTAATCTATCCCATGTTACAACCTGGTAGTTGAGGACGGAGATACTCCTCAGACTATCCAGCTTGCTGCTGGGCGAAAGCTGAATCAAGAAGAACGGCAAAGACCGCTTCTCCCGTCTGGTTCTGACAGTAGTGAACGGCTTGACCCCGATAAACTCGAGATCGCCGCTCGCTTTTTCACGGAGCTCATCAAAGAGCACCTTTGGTTCCGTGCAGGAATCTATGCCCTTCAAGAGGACCGTTTGACATTTATCCACTTTGGGGGTAAAGCTGAAGAACTCAGTCGTGGATTCTTTCAATAAGTTTTTAATAATTTTATGATCTACCACTGTGAAGCAGTGTATAGCATGCCTATCTTTGCTAAGTCTTTTAATAATAAAGTTTTTGCCTATGGCCGAATTACATAGGTCCATGGTCTCCTGCAATTCGATCTTATAGGTGTTGATGGGCGGCACCTTTTCTTTCTTGCTTTGGGGCGGCTGTGACTGCTGCTGGTGTACTTCCTGCTGGTCACTTCTCCGCTCCTGTTGTTTTTGCTGTTGCTGCTGCTGTTGTATCTGCTGCTGTTGTTTCTACTGCTGTTTTCTTTGTTGCCTCTGCTCCTTGGGCATGGGTTACTGCTGTGTCTGATGTATTGGCAGCTTTGTTTTTGGCTGCTAATGCAGTTGTTGCTGCACTCATTCTGGTAGCTGTGGTTGCTGAGGGTGCTGTTGCGCTACTTTGTTTGGCGCCTGTGGTGCCTTTTTTTGCTCCCGCTCCACAGTGCGTCGATTGTATGGAGATGGTGGACAAAAATCAATTTTCCAAAACTAAGTTGACTTTGCAAAAAAAAATTATTGGAAATGTAATAAAAAAGATATTTTATAAAATCTAACGAAATTTTCACGCCCCCTGCCACGCCCACTTTTGAATATGGTTTATATCTTAAGAATTGTTTGCACGATTTCAATAAAATTTAGAGAATTTGACTTTCTAGGTGAGTTCAAAAACAAAAAATGGTGTGGACCCTATCCACCCACTGCCACGCCCACTTTTTTATATTGTTTATTTCTTATAAACCGCTTGTAAGATTTGAATAATATTTTGGAAATTTGAATTAGTTAGTGAGTTGAAAAACACAAAATATTGTAAACGTTATTCGCCCTCTGCCACGCCTTTTTTAAATCGTGAACAATACTTCACAAATACATGATTTTAAAATAATATTTTTTAGATAAACTCTGACAGCACAAATAAAAAGACCAAAAAATATAAAATTGTGCATAAAAATGAACAATTCTTCTTTAAAAAATCAAAAATCGGAATTCTATTTTCAAAATCTTTAATGATAAAAAAGTAAGCGCAGCCAAAGATTTGTCAACCCATTCAGTATTTTGTATATGTATATTGTGCAATTTCTTCTTGATCTTCCTTCGATAATTTTAGATATTTTTTTTCTTAAATTTGAAATCAAAGGATCAGATCTGAGAAGCAGGACTGTAAAAATATCTTCGTTGGTTGCGAACCTCAGCTCTTCAGTTGTCCAATTCAACTGAAGAGCTAAAAGTTTCACAATTTTTCGTTTTTTCGTGTTTTTTGACGCTTCTGAAAATGGTGTTTGGGGTCTTCCCTAACTAGTTCCTGGTTCATCAAAAGGCGACACATTTTGCAGATAGGTTGAAATGCTATCAGGAAATGTAAATCTATTTTTAAGCCAAGCCTCATGGCGCTTCTTGAAAAGAGCATGATTGCTTGAACATTGTTTCCATCGTCGTTCAAGGTTTGAGTCAACAAACTTAATTTTGGACTTTAAATCATTTTTAATTTTAAAAGGACATTTATTTTTCTTCAATTCATTCAAAATAAATGTTAAAATATCTTCAATTCATGATTTTTTATCAAAAGAAATTCATTTTTCACCAACTTGTTGATTTTTAAAGGTTTGACCTTGTTCTACAAAAAGTTGAATATTTTGAAGGTTAGCAAAAAGTAGCATGAAAACTTTGCATTTTCGCAAAGTAAAATTATAAGACAATGTAATGACACTAAAAATTCTGCTACACTTTGCTAAACTTTTTTTGAAAGCTTAACCAAATAGAAAAAAATGCCTTAAATATATGATTTTTTTCAATAATTCACTTAAGTTACAAATTATTTCAAAAACCAAATAAAATTAGTCATAGCAGCTCTAAATTAATCCATTATTAATAATCACTGCCAAAAAAAAATTTTCTTCAATTACTTTTCTTTCACCAGCTAAATCACTTCACACAAAATCGCGTTTCACAGCAATACTCTGACTATTATTACCTTATATGGTTTAAACAATTCCGCTTATCTATCATCTAAAAAAAGCAAACAACAAAAAAACATTAAATGACAGTTATTCAACATGTGCTTGACCCGAATCAAAGCAAAATAGAACAAAATTGCATTTTTGATTTTTTGATTTTTGTCCACTGGTCGACGCACTGTGCGCTCCAGCCTTTCTTTTTCCCGGCGAGCTTTTTGCTTGTTTTTGAGAGCTAGAACCAGTGTCGCAAGTTGGGCATTGAGGCGCACCATCTCCCCTTCGATGGCTCCAATTTGCTGGCTGATTCACTGCTCTTTGTTTTAATTTTGCTTTTCAGGGTTGACATTTATAGCATTTTGCGCCTCATCTTCTTCGTCTGAGGATGCCTCTGGTGTTGTGATGTCGATGAAGGTGTTGCTCTCACCCGTAGTGTATAGTCCCTCTCCACCTTCGGACATATACTCAATATGCTCCTCGTCGGAGGGCGAAGTATTTAGCTGTCGCTGTATATTGATTGCTGCTGATGCTTTGGCTGGTCGCGACGCCCCTCTCTCCCCAGCTGGCAGCTCTGCTGGAGTGGTGGTAGAGCACCGCTTTACCAAGCTCGGGGCACATCGTATTTTCTTCCTCCTCTTATTTTTTGAATCGGCTGTTGGTGCCGTTGCTGAACTTGCCGTTGTTGGTACGGCACTAGACGATGGTATGGCTGGTGGTGCCATCGCCTTCGTTGATGTTGTTGGTGCTATTGCACTAGCTGTTGCTACGGCTGGTGGTGCCATAGCTTTCTTCATTGTTGTTGTTGCTGGAGCACCTTTCGATGTCCCCGCCGTTTTGTTTGTTTCTGGATGCCGCTTATTCCACTCGATGATGTTTTCCACCTCTCGATTATAAAAAAAAGCGACTAAAATTTTTTTCCCCGACTGGGACTCGAACCCACTATCTTCCGTTTTTCGGTCCGCCACCTCTTCCTCTAAGGTCTAAGCTATCGACGCTATTGAAAATAGCTTGATTTTAACTTAACTTTTGGTAGTCACTCCGATAAACTACTTTAAATAAACTGGGAAGCCGAAAACGTGTTTACACCTCCACAGTACGAGATCGACTGAGTCCTACGCACTTAACCATCATGCCACGATGTACTACTACTTTGAGTGAATGGAATACGATTTAATCTAGAATTTTGTTTTGTCACTGTGTTCGTATAGTTTCGGACTCGTAATTTTTTTTTTTTATCCATTTCAGGTTGAAAAATATGGGCACGTGGAATATACCAACTCATTTTAAACTTATTCCTTTTTTATTGGAGACGATTTTCTCTGTATTTTTAACAAAATTCTCACGACCGGAATAAGGTAAAATTCAGTTTTTTTCTCATTTTTTTCGGAAAAAAGGTGAAGGAAAAAATTGTAGCTTATGTTCACAATACACATACACAAAAAAAAATTATTATACTTTTTTCATACAATCAAAAGATTCAGAGAAAACCGAGCAAGAACTTCATGGTGGAGAAAATTTTGTAAAAAATTAATTAAAATTTCACTAACGATGGGCAAATTTTGTTGTGCGATTTGTGTTTGGCTGCATTCCCCATGCCCTAGGCACGGTGATTTGATTCGGTGACTTGGGTTTTATTCAACAATTTAATAGAATTTCATTTTACAACCAAATCATGATATAATGGAGGCTATCGTGAATAAAATTTCCCACGGAATTTTTCCGAAAACTGGGAACTTGAATTGTGGTCGCACTTTCTCTCGGAATTTATTGCCATCGAAAATTAATATTCCATGGCCACTGGGCTACCATTTTGATCGACGAAATTTTAACCTGTAAGGAACAGTGGACAATTGTTGGCATTTCCAATTTTAGAAGACGGGAGAAATTTCTTGGGAAATTTTATCCACGATAGCCCCCAATACCATTAAGTCAATAAAATTATCTAAAATATAAGCTATTAACAAACTCTGTAGGTGAATTAGTCTTGAAATTATAGCGTGTCAAAGTTACACTTTTGATTTTGTACTGTAAAAGGGATAAAATACAGTTATTTGTAAATATCTCAACAAATATAATTTTTTCCAAAAAATTAATAAATTTATATTGGTTTTGAGAAAATCGTGAAAAAAGTGTGTGAAAAAAGTAAAGGAATCTTTTTTGTGTAGAATTACATAAGCTACAATTTGTTCCTTCACCTTTTCCAAAAGAAACTGCTAATTTTCGAGAAATAAAGAAAAAAACTGAAATGTACCCCCCTCCCCCATAAAAATTTTGCCCCGGTCCAAATTTACGGAACTTTTGAAGAAATGCTTAAAACGTCAAAACAAAGCTCTCCACCAAAATTCAGCTTTGCGGGAATTTTTTCGACGTTTTGCCATTTTTTTGTCTAATTTTCCTGGGCTATACTTTAATTCAGTCGGATAGGCTTTAATCGAAAATATATTTAAAAATAAAACAACTTACATCGTTAACATTAATTTTTGCTTTGGCAGATGTTTCCATGAAAGCACAGTTAAATTGTGTTGCAAGACTTTTTCCCAAATCTTTGCCAACTACACGTTCATCTTCCAAATCACATTTGTTCCCTACCAGTACCATTGGAACATCATCCGTGTCCTAAATTTTGATTGGAATAAAAAAAAAGTTTAAAAATATGTATACAGTAATTTTAGTTTCATACAAAATTTGTTTAAATTTAAGTAAAAGAAAAAAATACTAACCTTAACTCTTAAAATTTGTTCCCGCAGATCTTGAAGATCATTAAATGTTGATTGTGCTGTTATTGAATAAACTAAAACAAAACCTTGACCGTTTTTCATGTACAAATCTCTCATGGCGGTAAATTGTTCCTAGCGCGAGTTTTTAATTATGAGATAAATAAATGTTGATTTTTTTTGTATTTATGCAAATAAAAAGATAAAAGAGAAGGAAAAAAAAATAAATACAAAATCGATAAGTTAAAAAAAAAATATATATAACTATATATAATATGTGTGTATTTGTTTGTCTGCCGATGAAAGGAAGAGATAATTTAGAATTGAAATTGATGAGTTGGCATTGGAGGTATGCACATATGTGACTTATATAACATTTAATGATAACACACTCCTTCTCACTTGATTTACGGGCAGGCATTTTCTTCGATATTTAACAATATCTTTCAATTCACTCGCCAATCTTGAAAAACCCATTTTAAGAATTGAAGAAGGGTTTAAAGTGATTATTTTCTAGATTTTGCTTTTTTATCAATTGCGGGAAGCAATAGTGCAGTGCGCCACTGTAAACATTCTTTCTTATTTTTCCCCAACTTAACTGAAATCCACCCGTGGGATTTAATGAGATAATAAACACCTTAATCGCAATACACACTGTGAAAATTCTTTCCTCTCCTCCTATTCTTTCTTACTAGTGCCGTGCAGTTGCCGTTGCATTTAAAAAGACCTTATGCCTAGTACGCTGCTGATGCGAAACGAAATTTTAAGTTGGTCTCCAACAAGACAACGAAATGCTTACGAAAACGAAGCGGAAAAATATTCATTGACAGCTGCACAAATTCAAAAAATTAAAACAAGTAAAAATGAAAACAAAAAAAATCACCCACGGCCATGCTGTAATGAAAGAAACAACAAAAATAAATACGAAAAAGCACACATGTCACTTTTCCGCATACAATAAATGGTCTGTATTTTTAATTGTGTGCGAAAAAAGTGTAGACTTCTCCAAATAATCTGCTTCAATTATCAATTTCGCTCGTCGAACAGCGTACTGCAGAACGAAAAGTAGAACTAAATTTTTAGTTTATGATTTCGTTGTGTCATTTTTGTATGGGATTTTTCGTTTCGCATCAGCAGCGTACTAGGCTTTAATTATGTGAGTTTGGCATTAACGCTCACGTTTCGGGCAAACTAGTTTACCATAATTGGAAATAATTACCCGTTCATTCGATCACTGATAGAACTCACTCACTCGGTCACTGAAGCGGTAATTCGACCCTTAGAGCCATTTCACCCATAGCCGGCAACTGGGTACCCGGTACCGGCTAACCGATCGTTGAGCTAAAGATCTTATGGAAGCTTTCACACGTGCCGGAACCGGTTAGCCGGCAGAAGAAATGCTGCCGGCTTCGCTCACTGCAATTGCCGGCTGCCGGGACCGGTTAACCGGTTCTCAAATCAGCAGTGGATACAGAATATCAAATTGCGCTTTCACACATGCCTGGTAGCCGGCTAGCCGATTTTTAGTTGTTGTGTGCTGTTGAGTGAACAAGTATGGTTTCGTTGTGCTCTCGTGCTCTGCATAGCATTGTATTACTTAAGTAATTGATTTTAAAATTTGAAGTTATTTATTTCGAAATGAATGTTGATATCGATCAACTGATTGGTTTGGTTGAGGCAAGGCTCATGATTTGGGATAAGACATTGCACGAGTACAAGGACCGCAATGCAACCAGAAATGCTTGGGAGGCTTTATGATTAAGTCACAACGTTGTACGACATAATTTTAGAAGGGAGGTAGGGCAATTAACGTGCGTTTTTTGTTTTTTTAAGGTATGAATATTTTCATTAACTTTTGGATTTAGAATACCGCAAATCGAATTGAGTGAGGACTTATTTCCCCTTTTAGTATACAAAAGTTTGCCCCCCCTCAATGATGACAATGTAGAATGTCGTGTCGGTTTTATTTTAAGACTTTAATCTTTATGATTTTTTAAAGCCAATCATATCAAATTCTTTCGATCCAGCTAATGGGTCTTCCACACTTGTGGATGGTCGTAGGCAATGGTCCAAGCTGGTTACTCCAATACAAGTTTTTGGTTTTTCGATCAATTTAAAATCCAGATTGTGGCACTTCTATAGCATACAGGATTATAAAAGAGGTATCTAAATAACTGTAATTTTATTGATATCTGAAATAAGAAAATCAATTAATCCATACATGCACTGAAGAGATATGAGTTCTTATGTGAAAGCGCTCAAATATTGCCGTTAACTCCGTTCAACGGTACTCTGGGATTCTAATTTTTTGTATCTATATTTAAATTCATAATTTCTATCATCTATCAAAATTTCAGCTTTTTAACCTTACCCCTTAAAAAGATATAAATCAAATACTACCCAAATTCAAACATAATACAAAATTCACATTATACTGCCGGCTGCCGGGTGTGTGTGAAAGCATACTCATTTGTTGGGAAACCGGGTAACCGATACCGGCTAACCGGCTGCCGGGCATGTGTGAAATGGGCCTTAGTTTATCAACTTATGCTATGTTTCCACCAAAGGTTTATCTCAGATTAGATTTAATAAATCTTTTTGGTGTCTCCACCGCACAAAAAGATTTAAAAAAGATTAAATTTGACAGCACCTTCAAAAATGCAAATGGCGTTCCAATTTTTCTTATGAAGTGCAAATGAGACAGAATGTTTGATTCGTGTGAAACAATGAAGAACTGAATGCGACTCTCGAATGAATCGTTCAGCACCATGTAAGAATAGGTTAGTCCGATTTGTAAAACTATTTGTCCTAGGAAGATTTAACAAGATTAATTTCTAATCTTCAAGATTTACGAAATAAATTTGTATGGTAAATCTACGAGATTTAAAGGAGATTTAAGGTTAATCTCATTAAATCTCAGATTAGCGCTATGTGGAAATGTAGCATTAATCCCAACAATCTGTTTAAAACATAATCACATTAATCTATTAATCTCCTTTCGTTCTGCAAATGATCTTCCCCGATTAGCGAATGGTTGTAAAATTTGATAACAAACTAGTTTTATGTTTGTAATCCAGTGAGACGGAGTGAATTATCGTCTTTCAAGTTCCATCTCACGAACGAAAAGCATATTTTAATTATGGTTTTTCAGATTGTAAATCCATTGATGAATAATAAATCTTAATCTAATAAACATTTAAAGCTTATATTCCAGTAAAATTAAATAAAACAATTCGAAATATAAACAAAAAATACTGCGTCGAATTGTTTTAAGTTTCTCCTGTTCAACTGAACGTACTGATAACGAATCAGTAGCAAAAAAGAACAACAAAAGGGGACGAGATAATACAGTTGTTGTTAAAAACTCCGGTCCACCTTCTAAACGAACTCATATAATCATTAGCCCCCATATTGATATAGAAGTAGCTCCTCCGGTTGAGGTTATAAATCAAAGCTCAGAGATGGTAGTGGAAAAAATCCCTGATGCGGATTGTGCTACCATTCTCAGTAAAATAACTGATCCTAGGCCAATCAAAGCTGTTTCAAAACCTAGGTCAATATTTATTTCTCGCCTTGAACCAGATATTGTTGCGGATGATATTGTTTCCCACTTATTAGTAAATAATTGTATCCCTACAAATAATTCTATTAAGTGCACAAAAATTAGCAAAGTGAATAGTTTTGTTTCTTCTTTCAAAATAGTAACACACTCTTCTTACTTTGATTCTATTTGTAATATGAGTAATTGGCCTCCAGAAGCTCTTATTAAAGAATTTTCTGTAAAGAAAAATAGACCTACACGGAGTTTACCGAAAGATGATTCAAAAAACTTAACAGGATTACCCTCTTCTACCAAAATGTAAGAGGGCTTCGCAGCAAAACTGCTGATATTTTTATGAACTCCCAAGCTTTTTCACATGACATCTTTGTTTTGACTGAAACTTGGCTGAATTCAAGTTTTCTGGACACGGAACTTTTCAATGAAGAGTTTTTAGTATATAGAAAAGATCGTCATGTTGATAAGCCAAAAGAAGTGGGAGGTGGTGTTTTAATTGTAGTTAGAAATAAGTTTATTTCTTCGTCTATATCTTTCCCTTTTAATGTCTCTATTGAATTAATCTGTATAAAATTTACTATACAGACAAAACAGTTTTATATTTTAAATGCATATATTCCTCCGAAAAGTTCGGACACAGTTTATTTGGAACTTTCTAAAGCCTTAGATTTTGTTATTGACTTGTCTTGCTCCAACAGCAACATATTACTCCTTGGTGATTTTAATTTACCTCATATAGAGTGGGTTCCCTCTGATGACGAATCCTATCAAGAAGCTTCTTTAACTTCTTCTCAAACTGAGTTACTGCTTCTTGATAGAATAATGTCCACTGACTTACAGCAAATTGGCTGTATTAAAAACTCTAAAAATCGAATTCTCGATTTGGTATTTTCTTCTGACGCTAATAGTACTCTGGTTCTAGAATCTAGTTCCGGAATTACTAATATAGATAACTATCATCCTCCTTTGGATATTTTTTTCGACCTGAGCAATCACCTTACTGAAAACAGTAACCCTTATGATTGCTCATATACTTTTGACTACAGAAAGGCAGACTTTCAATTGCTTTCAGATGAAATAGCTAGGTCTGGTATTGAGAATATATCAGTATCTAGCGATATTGACGAAGCAGTTTCTAGTTTTTATTCCATCCTTAACAACTGCATTAATAATACTATCCCATTAAAATTATCTAAAAATAGAAACTTTTGCCACTCATGGTATACGAAAGAGCTTAGAACACTCCGAAATAAAAGAAACAAAGCATGGAAAGTGTACTTAAAAACTCTTTCACCAATCGACCACAATTTCTACATTACCCTTTTCGAAGAATTTAAAACCCTTTCAAAATATCTATATACGTATCATGTAAACGAAATAGGTAGTTCTCTAAAAGATGACCCAAAGGCATTTTGGAGGTTTGTTAATTCGAAAAAAAACTCAGATGGTTATCCAGCAAACTTCATGTATGAAAACTGTTCGTTGCAGGAAACCATTGATATTTGTAATGCTTTTGCGAAAAATTTTCGTAATACTTTTGTTGACAAGCCCTTAGATGTCGACGAAAATTATTTTATGAATTTGCATACTTATGCCCAAACAAGCTGCAACAATATCCCAGTGCCACCGAGTACTGTTCTGGACCTTCTCTCATCATTAAATGATGATTATTCATCTGGTTCAGATGGAATTCCGCCTATACTATTGAAAAAGTGTAAATTTATACTAGTTCAACCCCTTCAATTTTTGTTCGAGTTTTCTTTAAGGACAGGAATATTTCCCAATTTATGGAAGAAATTGTTTCTTACGCCAATCTTTAAAAAAGGTAACAAATCTGATATAATGAACTATAGGCCCATAGCAAAGCTCTCTTGTATTCCAAAGCTTTTTGAGCAAGTTGTATGTGAGAGCCTAGCATTTCATACTAAGAGTATTATATGTGATCAACAGCATGGATTTGTGAGAAGAAAATCGACGGTAACAAATCTCCTTACTTTCTTGCATAAATGTTCTAATGCATTGGAAAACGGGAATGAAGTTGATTGCATATACACTGACTTTTCGAAAGCATTCGATCAACTTAGTCATGAAATTATTGTTTTTAAACTTATAGCCTATGGTTTTCCATTTTTTGTTACATCATGGATTAAGTCCTACCTTGAAAATAGATTTTACCAAGTTAAATTCAGAAATTGTCTTTCAAACTCATTCAGTGCTCACTCAGGTGTGCCTCAGGGAAGTCATTTAGGCCCATTTTTGTTCATTCTCGCTATAAATGATGTTACTTCATGCATCCGATGTAGTAATATTCTTATATATGCTGATATGAAAATATTTTAAACAATACAATCTAATGATGACCATACTCTCCTTCAGGCTGATATTGACAATTTTAATGTTTGGTGTGGGAAAAACGGTCTTTCTCTTAACCCAGTAAAATGTCAAACTATAACTTTCTCTAAAAAACGAGTAGTGAGTGCTTTTGATTATACCATTTCACAGCATACACTCTGTCGTGTTTTTAGCTTTAAAGACCTGGGTGTTCACTTCAGTTCTGATTTAGATTTCATAGTACATATTAATTACATTGTTAATAAGGCGAGTTCCATGCTTGGATTTATAAAACGCTGGGCAAAGGAATTTAACGACCCGTATGTTACTCTTTCTTTATACAATTGTTATGTAAGACCTCATCTTGAGTACGCCTCCCAAGTATGGACTCCCTTTTACGAAATTCATAAAACCCGTATTGAATCAATACAACATAACTTCATTCGTTTGCCTTGAAAGGTCTTCCTTGGGCTGATCCGTATAATCTGCCACCTTATGAACATAGAATCATGCTTCTGCAACTTCAAAGTTTATATCAAAGGCGTGTTAATAATGATTTAATATTTTTTCACCAACTTATCAGTGGCGAAATCGATGCTCCTGACTTATTAGCCTATATTGGTATTAACTTCCGCGGGGGATCCCACCACCTACGAAGCTTTGAACTTTTTCACGTTCCTTTTCATAGAACCAATTATGGTATTCACGAGCCTCTTAATCGTATGTGCAAACTTTTTAATTGAGAAAGAATGTCAAACGAATAAGCAACGTGCTTTGTGTGCTCCGCCGAATTTTCTAATTTTCTTTACTTATTTCACATAAAAGTTTATTGAAATTATCATAATCTATTAATCAAAGTGTACTGTTTATAGAAAACGATAAAAAAGAAAAAAAAAAAGAAAAAAATTGGAATCTCCTTCAGTGCTAATTTCCCTAAATAATAATTTCATTTATTTTCACGACCATAAATTGATTAACTCAACAAGTGCATGTGTTTTACTCTCTTATCTCCCAGTGCTCTTAAATAACAACAAACTGTTTTTTTTTCTGCCGTCCTTGGGCTTGGCCCTGCAGTGCACTGCCGTTTTTTTTTCAGTTAAATTAATTCGTATTAGTAAGAGATATAACCAAAAGTGATCACAACCTCGTTGATATGTCGAACTGTGTGGGCTGTAATTCGATTCTAATCAATACTACTGATGACCCTGCCCTTTTGTGTGAAAGTTGTTCAGTCTCCGATTCCCCTGGCATGATATCAAAACAATTCAATCACATGTTCAAACTGTTTACTCAAATGAATATGCGCTTGAACTCGGCTGCTGATGATATAAAGAAAGATTTACCTGAAATTGTGTCTAATGAAGTCTCAGTTCAATTGGGCAAAAAAATGCTATCTGTTAATAATGAGCTGTTGGATATTAAGTCCCAATTGAATTCATTTACTAACACTGACAGCTGTAAATGTTCAGAAATGTTAGAATTTACAAATAAAAGACTGGATATTCTAGTGTCGGGCTTCCCAGAGATTGAAACTGATATTTTTGATTTTTCAATTAAGCTGTGCTCTTATCTTAATGTCAATATAAGGGCTGAAGATTTCTCAAAAGTGCTTAGACTTTCCAGTGACAAAAATATATTGCTTATTAAGTTTCTTTCTCTTGCAACAAGAGATCGCGTCATGAAAAATTATTTTGCACTCTCTCCTCCGCTGACTCTAGACAAAATATGTCCGGCTTTGGGTATTGAATCTAGACTGTTTCTAAATGATAATCTTACCAAAAAAATGTACAATATTCGAAAGATTTGTGTCGACCTTTTGAAAAAAGGCAAAATAAAATCCTTCAGTGCCGGGTTTAAATTCTTTAAAATTGTCAATCACGATGGATCTATTACATCTATATTCTCGGAGTCCGACATGACAAGTTATTTTTCTCCTGCTGTCAATGTCCAAAATGAATCTTCTAATGACCCTGTTGCTGAAAAAGTATTAGCTGATCAAGATGTCATCACTAAAGAATCTATAATTCAAAAAGAATCATCTACTGCCAAGTTGAAACCATCAAAGAGCTCATCGAATCAAAGATCTACACTTGGAGTTAACAATACAAAACGCACAACGCGCCGTGGAATTAATTGATTTTTAACACCAACACTATTTATTTATATTACTATTTTCATTATTCTATTTACATAATTTGTTATTTTGTTTTTTTTTTTCTTTTTTTGTTGCATCCATTACTATAGTTTTCTTTTATTAAATTATGAATTTTTTACTTTTCCTTTCTCTCATAAAAAGGCGGGCACATATTTGCCTTTTATGAAGTAATTGATCTGATCTAGTTAATAATCTAATAGAATATTCATTATTTTATATTTTTTTTTCTTTTGTTTATAAAATAAACTTTTCTTATCAAATTATTATTATTTTTTTTTCTCTTTTTATAAAACAACTGTTATCCACATTATAGCCTTTTATTATTTTAACATTATAAATGGCTCATTCCATCTTGGGAGCACAGTCAAGTGACTCCAGTTATCTCAGAGATAGGCTAAAGCATCGGAAAAGCTATTTAAATATTGGTCATTTTAACTGTCAAAGTTTTTGTCTCAACAGTAAAAGTTCCAAGTTTAATGAAGTTAAATCAATTTTAAGTGGCCACTATTTAGACATAATTGGTGTCTCCGAAACATGGCTTAAAAGCTATCATAGTGACTCGGCTGTGGATATTCCTGGCTACAAAATTTATAGAATGGACAGACCGCGAGCTAGGGGTGGTGGTGTGGCACTATACATTGACAAGCAAATTCGACCTTCAAAAATACTAAAAGGTACTGAACCTGGTATGGAATTTATATTCGCGGAAATCATATCAGGTCATAATAAAATTCTTGTAGGTGTTATCTATCTTCCCAAGGGAGAATTTTCTAAAGTTGAGACTGTTTTGACTGATATCACACAAAAATATAACAACATATACATTATGGGTGATTTCAATTTTAATCTTTTGGATAGCAACAAAAGAAGCTCTTGTGATAACTTGTTAGGTAGATGTAACTTGCACACGATACATAGCAATATTCCAACTCATTTTGATAGTTTTCACTCAAATACTTCTCTCCTGGATTTTATGGTTGTAAATGACCCTAACGTAGTACAATATAAAGATCAGTTCTGGATACCAGGTATCTCCAAACATGCTTTTATTTTTGTATCTCTAGATATTATTCCTGAAGTAGCTGACCTGGAAATAAGAATAAGGGATTTCAATGCAATTAATTTTGACCAGTTACGGAGCAGCTTTTCGCTGATTAATTTTGATGTCCTTTACAATACAAATGATTCTAGTTATCAAGTTGATATCTTAAACACTCACTTAAAGCATTTGTATGATGTTTGTGTGCCTGTTAAAATTATTAAACCTTGCAAAAAAGTCAATCCTCTTTCTTCCCCTCGAGTGGTCAGAGCTATTAATTTGAGGGATCTGTCTTTTAGAGCATATCGAAGCAGTTCTTCTGAAAACACCTGGAAAACATATTGTAAATACAGAAATAAGGTTAAAAGTGAAATCAAGGCTTTAAAAATGGAACATGGCATTCATAAATTTGAAGGTAATCAATCCAGCAAAGACCTCTGGAAAAAAATTAACGCTATTGGTCTTAATAATAAGGAAACGGACTACGGAAATCTTGATCCATCGATTCTGAATGCTTATTTTTCACAAAATCAAAGCCACCCAGATAGTGTCAGTGATGATGTTGAATTTGTACTTGAAATTGAAATTGAAATCGAAAATGCTTTTTCTTTTCGTTGTATTTCTATTGTGGAGCTTTACAATGCTCTGTTTTCTATAAAATCGAATGCTATTGGCTACTTTTTCCTTTATTATCACACCATTTGTTACATGTAATTAACACAGTCCTCACTACGTCTTCATATCCTCAACCTTGGAAAGTTGCTAAAATTATACCAATTGGTAAAAAATCTATCCCTCAAGAACCTTCAGATTTCAGACCTATAAGCCTGCTACCAGCTACTTCAAAAATCTTGGAGAATGTAATGAAATGGCAGATCAATGATTTTCTCACTAGTAAAAACTTATTATTTTGCAACCAATCTGGCTTTCGTAAAAATCATAGCACAACTACAACTCTAATTGATCTAACCGACACGATCAAGATGAACATGGATCGCAAGTATGTTTCTTTATTGTTACTTTTGGATTTTAGTAAAGCTTTTGATAGCGTTAACCATGTTCGTCTCTGCTCCAAACTCAAAAGTTATTTTTCCTTCTCAAATAGTGCCTGTAATTTGATATTTTCATACTTATCGCAGCGCTTTCAATATGTCTGTATTGGTGACAATAAATCTGATTTTATTGAGATCATTTCGGGAGTGCCTCAAGGATCTATATTAGGGCCAATTTTGTTTTCTATATTTATTAACGACCTCCACAACGCGACATCTTTCTCACTCGTTCATCTTTTTGCTGACGATGTTCAGTTACTCTTTTCTTGTCCAATAAATGATGTTTCCTCCTTTATCTCTTCTGTTAATGATGACCTTCTTTCTGTTCATACATGGGCTTCACATAATAACTTAAAATTGAACCCAGACAAGTCGCAGGCAATAGCGTTCTACTTTCGACCAGTTAGTAATATTTTGGATCCGGTTGTGTTAGATAATGTTATTATTCCATACCAGAGTAAGGTTAAAAGTTTGGGTTTTATACTTGATGAAACTCTATCTTGGGAAGCTCATATAAACAGCCTAATAAGTCGAATCAATTTTATCTTGCGGAAACTCTATAATATAAATATTTATTTACCACTCCATATTAAAATTAAACTAGCCAAGGCTCTTCTGGTCCCCCACTTTTTGTATGGTGCTGAAATGTTTTCAGGTGCTACTTACATAGTGATGTCGAGATTAAGGGTATGTTTTAATGATGTCATCAGGTATGTTTATTCAATTAAGAGAAGAGAACACATTTCTGGTTTTACTAAATCTTTTCTGGGGATGTCGTTCCCAGCGCTCCTGGAGCTAAGAATTCTTACAACTTTCCATAAAATAATTTTTAAGTCGATTCCAGAGTACCTTTTCAGTAAAATTGTGTTTTTAAGGAACACAACTTCTTATAATAGGATTTCTATTCCCAGACACAGAAGTACTAGGGCTTCATCCTCGTTTCTAATTCGTGGAATTAAACTTTGGAATGGCCTTTCGAGACAAGTGCGATCTACACACAATATTTATAAGTTCAAACGAGTAGTATCTGCTACTTTTGCATAACATACTTCCGATTCTTGTGCCTCTGATTTAATTTGAAGTCATGTAAACTATCTTGTTGTGTCTTCATTCTATTAAAGTTAATTTAAATAATGTTAGTTCTTATATGTGCGATAATTGAATTTAACTTTTATTATATTCTTTAAAATTTAGTAAAAATTACTCAAATTTCTTTTAGTTTGTACATTCTCAATTTTCCTAAGTAGCTAAGCATATAAATAAGGGACAATGTCCTACAATATGTAGTTTCATATGATAAATAAATAAATAAATAAATAAATAAATTTGAACGCTGCCTCTGTTGATTTTAACATAAGTAAAGTAGGATTAAAAACATTGTTGCGAACCAGTGCTCCACTCTCGTGAATTTGTATGTCTTGATTATCCTCGTATGTAACTTTATTTAAATGTTTTATATAATGTGTGTAATTGTATATATTGTTTAATTTTGTTTATTTTTATTTATTTATGTGCCTGTGTTAGCTCTGCTTAGTTTACTAACCACTAACACATGCACTCATGATGAGCCTCTGATTGTAGAATGCAGCTTGCTTTAAGCTCATTACAACACAGAATTCTGAAGTGTAAAAAAAAAAAAAAAAGTGCCTCGCGGAGAATCTAACTCCACAAAGTTTGAACAAAAAAGTTTATACATGGTCCACCATTTTGAAAAAAAGCTTACGTAGAGCAATATTTTAAGTTTGACTTTGAAGGTAAGAGTATTTTATACACTAGTCAACGAAATTAAAGGAACACATTTTTTTTAGTGTTTTTTGAAGTGCTGTATCTTTGTGACGAGTGGTCGTATTGAGTTGAAACAAAAAGCATTTTACAGCTTTATGTTCTTGTTTCGACAATTATTTGCAAAAAAAAATTTTTGAAGTACCGTTATTGCGTTATTGCAAAAAATGAGACGAGACACAAAAATTATTTTTCAATTTTTTTTTTTGAAGGTCCTCATATAGATACATTTTTTTGAGTCAATCAAAATGTAATGATCAGATACCTTGTTCATTCAGCTTCAATTCAGTTTTTTTTTTGTTGTCCTGCAATTTTTTTTTGCATGGTTATTTGACTTTGAATGAAAAAAGATACTTTTAGCCTTGATTACTAATATCTCGGCAAATAATGACGTTATAAAAAATTCAAAGACAGTTTTGGAAATTTAAGAAAGCGTTTTACAAGATTTTTTTAAGATTTTGTAAAAAATATTGTTTTTTACCGTTCACCGTTAGTTTTAAAAAAGTACTAAAAACTGCTGTCTTAGCGGAAGCAGAATCCCAAAGAAAGACGTGGCCACAGCTAAAGTACCTTGCAGCAGACCGTGAAGGATGGAGACGTTTTGTTGACGCCCTATGCCCCAGCCGGGGTTACAGGACACGATGATGACTAGAAAGTAGAAACTGACGTTTTGTGGTCTTTCTGTAAATCTTTTTTTTCTATGCAAATATTGATTGCATGGCTTGCGTTGGTATACAATTTTGTTGACTTTTAAAGCATAAATATTCTTGTAAATTTTCAAGTTGTTTCATCGAACTGTTTTTCCTCACCAAAACTTCAAAGTCTCACAAACCAGGTAAAGGAACAAATTGTGTTGTTCCTAAACAATGCGTAGTTGTCATCAAAATGGCCAGAAAATTGCAATTCCAGTAGATTTTTTCACAGTTAGATACTTTTTTGACTTGAAATGAAATAAAAGGTACATTTAACAAAAAAAAAATTAATTTCAAAAATTTTTCAAACAAACAAACTTTATTTAATTTAAAAATTTTTTTTTTTGGAAAAATGTACTTTTTATTTAATTTCAAGTCAAAAAAGTATCTAACTAATGCAAAACTGTGAAAAAAATCTACTGGAATTGCGGTTTTCTTGTCATTTTGATGACGACTACGCATTGTTTAGGAACAACACAATTTGTTCCTTTACCTGGTTTGTGAGACTTTGAAGTTTTGGTGAGGAAGAACGGTTCGATGAATCAACTTGAAAATTTACAAGAATATTTATGCTTTAAAAGTCAACAAATTTGCATACCAACGCAAGCCATGCAATCAATATTTGCAAAGAAAAAAAGATTTACGAAAAGACCACGAAACGTCAGTTTTTAGTACTTTTTTTAAACTAACGGTGAACGGTAAAAAACAATAAGAGTATTTATGCAACATCGTAAAACACTAGATAAGTTTGCGATTTGGTTAAGTTTATCTTTTGGTTAATGAACTGTCAAATTTTGTATGGGAAATGGTTTACACAATTTGGTTAATCCTATCCAAGGATTTTGCTGCGGAAAATTAACCAAATATTTGGTTAAACTTATCCAAACGTCATTATGACTTTTAGAGATTGAATTAGGTGTGTTTGTGACTTTTAGAACTAGGCATGTTTAGAAACATAATATAAATGATATCTCAGGGAACTAAGAAACCTCTGAATTTGTTTTGTAACTATCGCATTGCCATTAGTTGGTGATAAAAGTTGTGAATTAAAACGAAATTTATACAAAAAAAAATAATTAGAACGTCTACATTTACTCAACGATTCAGGCTCTGCCCAAGCAACGTGAAATTATAGCGAAGCAATCGCAAAGATAGTTTTTTGTTGTTTTTTAGTATTGAGATCTTTTATATTTTGTATCGTTGCGAAAAATTCTCTTTAATTTCGTGTTGGTTTGGGAGAGCCTTTAGGAAAGCTACTTTTCGTAAATTATTACGGTAGAACTATAAAGTCACACCCAAACCAATGCTAATCTTTCGTTGACGAAGACGAAACTACATCAACAAGTGCTGTTTTCATTTACAATAACGTGTTGCTATTAATGTTAACATTGAAAATGTTTATAGGGTCGTTTTGGATAAATTATGGTGTTACTAAAATGAATAAAGTGAAAAAATGTGTATATGAGATGAACGCTGGCGTATATGGGGGATAATATCGAATTTTTGGTGGTGTTACTAAAATGAATAAATTGAACAAATGTAATATGAGATGAACGCGAGCGTATATGGGGGGTACGACAGAAAATTTGGTGGTGTTACCATTCATTTTGGAGTGAACAGATTTGTATAGAAGAAGAATGCAAGCGGTAAGGAGGGTACGATTGAATTTTTGGTTGGTGTTGCTTAAATGAAATGAGTTTTAACTATACATATGTAGGTTAGGTACATATTACTATAATTATAAAATGCAAGAGCCAGTAGATGCAGCAGTGCATAGCGCTTCTTAAACTAAATCTAAGCGTAGGAAATTTTTTGATAAATGTTTATGATAGGAAAATAATGTAGAGATGCAATACGGGTTTTTTTTTTAATTCGAATTGTAAGGAATTTAAAATATGGTTTTTATGTGAAATGGTCGAACAAAAAAAAAACAATAATGAGAAGTGCCACAGTAATATTTTTTTGTTAATCGATGGTTAAGTTTAATATATTAATTTCGTACATACATATGTATATCTTGAAATTGCAAAAGAAATATAAAGTGAGATATATTAATGGTGATTTAAAAATTCAAAAATAGATGGTTCACAAATGCTACACATCAGGGTTAAGGCTGATTGTAATAAATTTTATAGTTTAAGAAAGATAATATATAATTTTTTTAAATATACCAATTTTTGTTGATCGATTTTTTGCAGTTATTATTTTTTATCTTTTTAACGGTTGTATTTAAAAATCTCAAATTCATACCGGAGATAGATTATATAGATTCACATATAGTATGTAAAATTTGATTTTTTTGATCATACCTTAGCCGAGATAATAACATATATCTGTTCATTTACATATCACCTTATAACTCTTTAATCTATGCACCTATAGAATTCGTTTTTGTTTTATTAGCAGCTTCAATAATAGACAATTTTTTTGATGTATCAAACGTAGCTGTACGTTCTATATAAGCTTCACAAATTAAAAATACAATTCAATTAAAAAGTGGTACTAAATCTTTAATCAATATTCCTATAATTCATCGTCGTCAATTTGCAAGCCTTTGTGCGGACAATCAGCCCAAATAAACAGAACACAAAAATAAAGTGCCATAGTTCATTTAAGATTTCTTTCTATCTCTGGCTCTGTTTATTAGTTTATTATGAAAGACTATTCATTTCAGTATTCAGTGCAGTGTTCAGTTCAGTCTTCACTCTTCAGTTGCAAAGATGCCTTGAGGTGTGAAGGTTCGTATGTTACTTGCCGGTAAATAATTTGTTTTTAGTCGTACTATAGCATAGACTACGATGTGCGTGTAAGGTTAGTAGGATAGGATGCATGTGTGATGTTTAGTTTCGGGTAGGTTCGTTGCGATATTTGTTGGGGGTTTTTTGTTTTGTTTATTATTTTTTGTTTTGTTTATTATTTTACTTTTGTGTTTTGTTGAGCTATGATTGGCTTGACTATCTTGACAGCAAACAATGATACTGGCTTCGAGGTAGTTTAATTTTATATATAATTTTATAGATAAAAATTGAAAGTTTTTAAAAATATTGAATTAATAGTTTTTTTAAGAGCTAAAAACAGCAAGCAGTTCTACACACTAATTGTAAAAAAATTGTTTTTGCCTCAAATATCTTGAGAACAGACAATGATATTGGTATCGGGTTGATTTAAATCTACACACCAAGTAGTTTAAAATTGATAATTGATAGAATTTGTAAAAAAATCAACAAGTAGTTTTTTTTAAGGTGAAAAAAAACTACAAAATACTTCACTAAAAATTGTGGAAAATTTTTTTTGTCTCAAATATTTTGAGAACAAATAATGATATTGGCTGTGGGGCAGTTTTATTCTTTAAATATGTAAGTTTATAATAAATAATTGATAATTTTTTTAAAAATATTCAATTCAACAAATAGTTTCTTTTAATCGAAAAACCACAAGAAACTTAGCAAAATTGTGAAAAATTTTTGTTCGTCTTTAATATCTTGACAACAAACAATGATATTGGCCTTGGGGTAATTTTTTTCTATAAACAAGAACTTGTAAAAATATTCAATAACCAGTTTTTTTAAGAGAAAAAAACTATAAAAAACCTTACCAAAAAATGTTGAATTGTTTTAGGTCTCGAATATGTTCAAAAACGGGGTTTTTTTAACCAAAAAAAAAAAAAATACAAAAACTACAAAAAACTGTTGAATAAAAAAAAATAACATTGGGCCTCCCTCTAGCTTTCATGGCACCATCAAGCCTCTTTTTGAAAATGAAATAAAGGATCTTATTGCGAGAATCTCTTCAAAATAGACTGGTTAGATTAAGTCTAATTATTGTTATTGCTAATTTTGACTAGTAAATATTTTCCTATTTGATAGAAATTTCAAGTTCATCAAGAATCTTTGATCAACTTTGGTTATCTTGATTTTTTTTTAATTATTTCAAGAAGACTCTTAATAAGCCCCAAAATTAAAAAAAAAAAAGCTACAAAGAGAATAGCAAAAATAGAATTTTTCGGACACGTAACAAACACCAGCATTAAAAATTCATTTTTAGACATATATTTGAGGGAAAATCAAATATAAGTAAGCGTTGCCTACCACAAAAGTTACACGAGTTAAGAAAAATATATACAAGTATAGACCGAAATAAACAAGCATAGGGGTAGAAAACATTGAAGTTTTGTTTGGTGTTTGGTGCTAAATCAAAAAGAAAAAAGTGAGGTCCCTTACGGCGTATATGAAAAATATTAGATTAGATAACAAGCAGGAAAAAAATATAAGTGGGTCAATAAAATGACAAAAAGAAAACATTTCTTTTGTATTTTTGAAAATGAAACAAAATACAAAAACTACAGTGGGAATAAGGGAAATAAAATTTTGTGGAGAGGTAACAACTACCTTTAGAATATTTGTTTTTTGGAAAATCTAATTTTAGTTAGTGTTACAAAAAACGTGATTTTGGAAAAGGAAAAACGAATACAGGAGGAAATAGCAAAAAAAAATAGTGATACATATGCTAACATCATTTTGCACTTAGGGAAAAATCAAAATTTGGCTGAAGATAAAACGGAGGGAAAATAAAATGAAGGTTTGTATTAAGCAATTAAGAGTTCCGATGAAGAAATTGTTGTTGGATTAACGTCTTAAAAACTATTCTTCCTTAATAATTTCTGAAGCTGAAGAAAAAAAATTAATTTGGTGTAACTAAGTGCAAGTAAAGATGGAAGTGCGTGTGCAAGTTCTAATAAAGTTTGTTTAACAAATTCTTAATTTTGTTAGTTCAATATAATGCTTGGATTGGTCTTCATAAAACAGATGAATTATCTAAATTGTTATATATATGTAGGTATAAAATGGTAAAGATAAAATTCAAAGTATAGGAAAGATTATAATTATAAATAATAAAGATTAAGGATTTATCTAGCATAAGCAAGTCATTTTCAATGTCCCCATCGTTACTCAAGGAGTGAAATCTGTAAATTTTTTTGTTGTGATCAACGAATGATTCGCACTGGCTTGGAAGATTATTAACAGTCGAAAGCTGTTAGAAACAGATGTAAGTAGCCAGAAATGTTTTTTATTAACGAAAAGAGTTTTTTAAAAAAGAAAATGAACTTTATTATATGACAGCAGAACAAAGACTGACTACAAAAATATCTTAAGAATATCTTTAATGAATCGTGTGTTGATCTGATGTGTTGGCGGTGGTTGATTTCTGATGCCTCAGAGTTTTTATGACCACTTGATGAGAATTGTTTATTGCATCACTCTCGGTCTGTAATGCTGAAGTGGATCTTTGTTTATATTCGGTATCGATGTCGACTCCAATGCTGAAGTGGATAATGATGCTTTTGTGCTGGGTATGGTTTCACATGGAGCTGACTCTGCTTTGTTTATATCATTAATTAGGGTTGGATACATAACTCCCCCCTCCTTTGAATTGTTGTTCCACCAGGGACAATTTATTTTCAAACTACTTTTGTATAGGAGAATTATTATTATTACAAATATTGAGAGTATTATAATACTATGCACAAAATATGATATGCTAGAGTGTTGTTGGAGTTTATACAATTTTTCGTCAATAATACTTATGTTTTCAATGTCTTCTAATTTGGTTTCTTTATATTCTTTAAAGTTAGATATGTTTGCATATAATTCACTATTATCAAGATAGGTGGATTTTTCTTCAATGTTTACTAAGTTAACAAATGTTTGATCATTGACACTTACTTTACAATTTTCAAAATTATTTAATACGTTATTCAATATCTGAATTTTGTCTCTTTCATCACACCCAGTTTTTATATTGACTGCAGCATTTTTTATTAACAATTTTCCCTGTTCCATTTCTATTACATTATTTTTCTCTTTATTGATTATCTTGGTTCAATTCTTATAATGTAGGCAATTTTTATAATTTTTTAAATGTATTAATTCTTTTTCTTCAAACAATAATTCTTTATTTTCATACATTAAAATATAGTTATCATCTAAATTTAACATTTCTTGGTTTGCATTTGGCAAGTTTGTTACAAAATATTTGTTCATTCTTAGTATAATCTTTGGAATACTGATTACAAAAATAATTTCATCATTAAATATGGCGGTGGATAATTTAATATTTTTTAATTTATCAAAATCTATTTCATATCTTTTTATTTCTTCGCTGTTTAGCATTGATCCGACCATTAGGTTTATTTTACTTGAAAGAATATTTCTCTGTATCTTTTCAACAAAATATTTGATTTTATTTAGTTTTAATCTTATTTCTAATTTTATTAATCTATTTACATAATTTGTACTTTCTGTTTTTGAATTAAGGAGATTAAACTTATGCAATTCTTGAAATTCATGGAAGATTTCGTTTATTCGTTTATGGAACATGTTATTTATTTCGACTTGTTTATTCATGTTAACAATTAATTCGTGATTATTTTCTTTATTTATAATTAACATATCTTCAATATTCTTTCTGTCACTTTCGTCCATAGTACCAAACAAAAACTTAAGCACATTTCCCCCTATGTTCATCAAACTTCTCTTTACTCTGTGTTGAATTACACTTTTGATTTCAGATCTTATTTCGTTTATTTCTCGATATATTTCTTCCGGAAATTTCATATCTTTAAGAGTGTTTATATTTATTACTACTAGATTCAAAACTTCGTCTATTCGACTTGTATTTATTCTATGCACAATATGGACATAGTTTTTTACAACTGAAACTTTATTTAGTTTGATTTTGACAAAACCTTCTTGGTTATTTATATTTTCAATGATAATTTCACTGCTTACTCCCAGAATTATTAAAATCAATATTTTTATGACAGCCATTCTATTTTCTTATATTGCTTTGCTACTACTTGGAATATCATCCGGATCTAAAGCACTATTTTCTATTCTGCTTGAACTTCCGAAGCTAACTAAAACATCTGAATTTTTAACTGATTCTTCTTCGTTTCTGTTTTTAGATTTGTTTATATTTTTATCTGCAATATCGTTTATCAAAGATGTTGTTGTTGGAACGATTGATGTCGTTCTCTTCCTCTTACTCTTATAGAATTTATTTGGGATAATATCGTTTAGATTTCTGTATTTAGTTTTTCTTTCCCTCTGTATGTTTATAGGGTGTTCTTGCTTTGTATCTTTATAAAAGAACCTTGGAGCTCCCTTGTTATATTTCTTATGATGATTTACAATAAAAGCTTTTTCCCTAGTTTCTTCGTATTCTTCCCTATCCTTATTTAGTTCGTTAATTGTTTTTGCTTTCAAAGATTTATATTTTTCAAATAATATTTCTTTATCAACTCTACCTGTATGTATATCAAAAGGTTTTTGCTTAACCGTTGTTAAAAAAGAATTATTGTAATAATAGACTGCTTTGTAAACTAGATTGATTTTATCTAAAGTATTTTTTGCTTCTTTTCCATTCAGTAAACACCTATATTTGTCCTCTATTGTAGAATGAGCTCTTTCAATAGGAGAGTTTCCCGTATGTGATCTTGGTTTGGTAAAATGAAATTCTATATTTAGATCTTGTAGTAAAGCTTTAATTAAGTGTTGGTCGAATTCATTATCTGCCACTATCTTCATGGGTTTATCATGATGAGCTATATATTACATCAATGCTTCTTTAATGTTTTCTCCTGATGAATAGTTTAATAGAGTTAAAGTTACTCTCTTACTAAATTTGTCAATTGTGGACAAAAATTTAAGACTAGCTAGAATAATAATGTCAATGTGTACTATTTGATTAATATCATGGGGAGTCTATCTGTTTTCTTTTTTACCACCCATACTGGAGAATTATATGGAGATATTGATTTCCGTATTATATTGTTGCGTAACATTTCATCTATTTGCTTATTTATTTCAATTTCGTGTATCTTAGGATAACGGTAAATTTTAGTAAAGATTGGAGTTTCATTTTTTGTTCGAATTGAGTGAACAGTTTGCGTTGTAGCACTAAGTTCTTGACCATCTTTATAGAATGTATCTCTATTATTTTTTAAAAATTTAATAAGCTCATTCTTTTCTTCATTATTTAAACCATTGTGTAAGAATTGACTCATGTCATTTGAGTTTTCTTCTAACGTTAGTATTTCATTATATTGAAAAGGACACTCATTTACGTTGGTTGCCTCTACTTTATTTGTTGACGAACACATGAATTTAATTTTGTTTTTATTTATTTCTAAATATCCTTCTTTAAGGTTAATGATACCTCCTATTGAATTAAGAAGATTTGTACCTATAATTCCCTCAAAATTCTTCTGACTAAAATTGGTTAATTTCCAATCCATTGTTGCATTGCAATTAAACTCTATTGGGACATTTGTTGTAATTTCTTCGTCGATAAACAAATAAGAATTTACTGTGTTAACTTTAACAGCGTTTTCTAATTTTCTTCTTCTTATATTTTTTAACTTATTTTGATCTAGAAGAGTCATAGTAGATCCGGTATCTACTAAAACTTTCAACTCTTCGTTTTCTACTTTTAGTGTTACGATTGGTAGTGAGGCTGGCTCCCTATTATAAAATTTACCTGTTCTTCTGAGTTTAAATCTTGTTCAGTGATTCTATTCACTTCCATTGGTTGTATCCTATCATTCTCGAATCTCCTATTCTGACTTTGATTTCTATTCTGATTGTGATAAAAATGATTAAATCCAAATCTAAAATTATTTGGGTTATTGTTCCCGAACATTCTTTGCCGATTTTGTCTAATCTGCTCGGATGAAATTCTATTGTCATATCTTGGTCTAAAATTGTTATTTTGATTGTTTTGTCTGAAAGGGTTAACATGATTGTACATATTATTAGAAGGGTTTTTTTGTGGGGTAAAATTTTTATTTGGTTCTTGGACTTTTCTTATCATATTATTTGCTTCAAGAAGGTCGTATGCTTCCATAATCGTTTTTGAATTACTTGCAATAACAATTGCCTTTTGGCTTGGTGACATTGTATTTTTAAATGCTTCTAAAGCAATTGTCTCATTACTATTTCGAGTATAGATTATATTCGGTTCTAACTGTGATTTTGTTTGCAGTTCTTGCAATAAGCTATCAATTTTTATATAATTCTTAATTGTATCATTTTCATTTACAGAATTTATTTCGGTTATAAGTTTTAAATATGATTTTTTGATTCCGAATTTTCTTACCAGTTGTTCTTTAATCTGTAGCCATGGTGCAAGGTGTTGCAAACTGTTGATTGCTCTAAGTGCATCATCTTGGATTTTCTGGTGGACAACGAATAAGGCTTGTTCAATATACATCGGCTCCCGAATTCTGGCTAATAGATACTCCATCGACGATATGAAGACTGCTAGGTTGTCTTGTGTTCCTCTGTAGGGGTTCACCATTCTGAGTTCCTTCAGGTAGAATTTTTGCTGTTCCAGGTGTTGGACTTGGTCCGCAGGAACCTGTACTCTTGCTTGCATTGCGGCTAACTCTTCTTGTTGCCGTGCAAGCGCAGCTTGTTGAATTCTTTGTTCTTCCGCGTTCATCTTGTGTATATTATATCGTTCTTATTAACCTGAGTTGTAAAAAATTTTGTTTTAATGTTCTTTCTCAATTTAACACTTTTGTTCAAACACTTTTCACTTCCGTATATTTCAAGTTAGGTGATAAGGTACTCTCTCTACGAGATAGTGCAACATATATTCATTTATGAGTTGCTGTACTTTTTACTAACTGTTTATGTATACTTTTTGTATTTCTGTTTACCGTATAATAATTTAAATTTACTACCGGGTGAATTTAATTTTCACTAAACAGAATAAGTTCGTATCACTAGATTTCGTCTATCAATCAATTTTCATTTGATATCTTAGCGAAATCCTACCGACTGCGCCAGAAATGTTTTTTATTAACGAAAAGAGTTTTTTAAAAAAGAAAATGAACTTTATTATATGACAGCAGAACAAAGACTGACTACAAAAATATCTTAAGAATATCTTTAATGAATCGTGTGTTGATCTGATGTGTTGGTGGTGGTTGATGACCACTTGATGAGAATTGTTTATTGCATCACTCTCGGTCTGTAATGCTGAAGTGGATCTTTGTTTATATTCGGTATCGATGTCGACTCCAATGCTGAAGTGGATAATGATGCTTTTGTGCTGGGTATGGTTTCACATGGAGCTGACTCTGCTTTGTTTATATCATTAATTAGGGTTGGATACATAACTAACCAGTGAAAAGTATCTTTCTGAACTGGCAAAATCAGAACTAAGGCATAATTCACTCTTTCTCTTTTTTTTCATTTCTACCTTAGCAAATTTCAGTTTCACTTCCGTGAAGTGTACTTTGGGGCGCTCTATTCCCTTCCGAAAGCAAAAGTTAATGAAAATCAAGAAAAGGACATTATGGGCGTGACATACTTTTTGTTTGTATTCGCGGATTTTCATCCGAACACTGCCGTGAGCTTGCGTTTATTATAGTTCTACTTTACAACGCGACTATTTTCATGATCTTAAGGTAGAACTATAATTGTCGATAGCTCACTGAAGTGGTCGGTTTTAAATGAGCGAGTACATGGAAACCATACCCATCTCACGGGAGTGAAACTGACATTTGGTGAATTTGGAATGATAAAAAGAGAGATTCATTTAACTTAAGTGGAATATTCCTCACTTCTTCTTTGGCTGTTTGGAAAGCAACTTTTCGTGGGTTTTAAACATTAGCTTTCGACTATTAAGACTCTCCCAAACTAACGCGAAACATTTGGAACGATAACGAAACTTTCTCATTGTAATCATAATTCTGACAGGCAAAAGTTTCGTTGTCGTTCCGAATATTTCGCATTGGTTTGAGAAAGCTTTAATAGTTCTAGCTTTACATTTTGTTTTATCCTCCCGAGTTTCTGACTTCACGTTGGTTCGGGAGAGGTTCTCTATTTATAAATTACTACGTTTACAAGCAGGATTGGGAGCTCCAGGTTTCTTGTCACTTGAGTTAAGTTGAAATGGTATTGAGATTGTATTGTATTGTATAATCTTTATTCAATTATTTAAAAAAAAATTACAATAATTATTTATATTTATAGCTAGAAATAAAGATTACAAAATTAAATAAATTAGAGACATTATTTGTTTTGAAACAAAAAAACAGAGTTAAATGTCACATCAATGAGAATTAAAAACTTCAGTGAAAAAAATAATTAAGTATTAAGTGGGCGAGCTTATACATTTTTAATGTCTTAGACTCTAATATTCTTATATATGTAGGTATATAAATATTTTTTTGTACTTCAAAGAAATTATGTACATATGTACATCGATTCATTTATTTTAAAAAATCAACACAAGAAGATATAATGAACTATTAACAAATCAAAAACTATTATACAGAAAGAAAAATATCAATGATGATGCTGTATTTTTAAATAAGTAGTTGCAGACGTTATACATAGACAGTTAAGTAATTAACGGCAGCAAAACTTTAATTTGCTCGTGATTAAATTCAAAAAGCCAAACCTTTACTTTTCTTAAGAAAATGGGCAACGATCTAATGGATCGTATATCGGCAGGAAGCTTGTTGAATTACCTAAATGCGACAACAGAAAAAGAGTTCCTAAAGTGAGTAGTTCGATAAGAAGGGATACAAACGACAGAACTGGAGACACTACGAAGATTCTGAAAATCATAGATTTGGCTTTGTAAATAACCACTTCTCAAAAAGAAAAGTTTTAATACTTTCAAATAGAAAAGGTGTTTTATTGGCAGAATTTGCAATTTTTTTAACAGTTCAAATGTATGAGCATAGCGGTTGCTCCTACAAAATTTTCTTGTAACGTACTTTTGCAAGACAGAAAGAGGCTGTATTTTTGAATGGTACGCACTACCCCAACAACTTAACCCATACTCTAATTTAGAGTGAAAAATTCCAAAATAAACCATTCGCAAAGTTTTACCATCTAAGAATTTTTCTAGGTGGTACATGGCACGAAGAGACGACTGAAGATACTGTTTCAGTTTCAAAATGTGATAAGACCAGCTCATGTTTTGATCAAAAAGGATACCGAGGTATCTAAATTGATTAACGACATCAATCTTAAAGCAAGACGCATTGCAAGTATAGTTAGAATTAAACCAAATTTTTGAGCTTGCAGGATCGCATATACAAGTAAGTTCACAATGTCGTTCACAATTAGGAACATGAAAAATAACATCCAGATCAGGATATTCATGGGAACTCAAACTAAAGTACATAAGTTTGGTTTTATTACTGACAGTAAGCTTATAACAGGCAAACCATTTACGTAAAATATTTACATCATTGTTAATATCTGCAATTAAATTCAAAGGGTTATTTGAAACATATGCAATACCCAAATCATCAGCAAAAGCTTGCACTTTACCGGAAAAACTTTGATAAAAAAGAGAGTTTATATAAACAAGAAATAAAATAGGTCCAAGGACTGATCCTTGGGGAACACCTAGGTTAAGAAAGTTATTCGCACTCAAACTTTCACCAATTTTTACCTGTTGCAATCTATTCTTTAGATATGATGTAAGCCAACTTAAGATGAAGCCGCGAAATCCCGCATTAAACAATTTGTCCAAAAGAACATTGTGGTTCACCATGTCAAAAGCCTTCGTTATATCTACAAAGAGACCGGCACATGATTTTTTGTCATCTAGACCTTTGTTGATTAATGAGCAAAAAGCCATGACTGCATCTTCAGTTGACATGCCATCCCTAAAACCAAATTGATCAGGCATAATAGATAATTATTTTTCTCGGATTAGCCGCGTAATAAAAGTTTAAAGAGTGCACTTTGGTACTCACCCCGAACGTTTCGCATCAAATTGCATTGAGCGTGGTCACCGGGAAACTGCTCTTGAAATGTTATAATGTATTAGATTGACTACGCAGGTTGTAGCTGTGCGTAGGTGGTTCTATCTCATGATGTTGTTGTTGTTGTTGTTGTTGTTGAGGTGCACGCTCAATGCAATTTGATGCGAAACGTTCGGGGTGAGTACCAAAGTGCACTCTTTAAACTTTTATTACGCGGCTAATCCGAAAAATAATTATCTATTATGTCTATTAACAACCGCGAAAGCCTAAAAAGTTAAATTGATCAGGACTGAAAAAACTTATGTTTTTTAAAGTAATGTAGCATTCGACTCTTCATTGCTTTTTCGAAAACCTTAGAGATTGAAGATAATAAAGAAATAGGCCTGTAGTTATTTTTTTCCTTTCTGCTGCCCTTTTTATATAAAGGAATTACATGGGCAACCTTTAATATGTCTGGAAAGATGCCAGTGGTTACACTTAAATTGAAAACATAAGATAAAACATCAACAACATTTAGAGCTATCTTTTTAAGAGTTATATTAGATATGCCATCTTCACCACATGAATTAGAGTTGTCTAGTGTGTTTATAATCTTTAAGATTTCTAGGCCAGTAATTTGGTCAAAAACAAAGCTTCTACAGTAAGAATTGTTTCCATTTAAAGCAAAGAAATCGCATTGATCACAAAAAGTATTATTAGCACAAAGAAAAGACATGCTTCCAACGGAACAAAAAAAGTTGTTAAATATGTTTGCAATTATTGTAGGATCTATCAAATCAACACCCCCATCATTTAAAACGATTGGAACCGGAACTGTTGAGTTTGAAGAATTAATGATGCTATTAATTACCTTCCATTCTTTTCTAGGGTTGCCAATCGATTTTTGAACATTATTAAAATAATATCGATTACGACGTGCTTTAATTTCCTTATTAACTTCTTTACTCAATTTTATAAATCGATTTTTTAATGTAGAGTTTAATGGACGCTTAAAATATTTTGATCGCAACTTATTTCTAAGTTTTATTTTTTTCAAAAGGTAATTACTTACCCAGGGTTTAAGTCTGACATTTGATTTTCTTTGAATAACTACACGACGACAACATTCTATATGGTCTTGCAGGCGCATTATAAACAAGTCGTAGGCTAAAGACGCATTTTCTTCACAGAAAACAGATTCCCAGGACTCAAACCGGAGGATATTGTTAAGGAGATCTAATCTTATTTTCTTGTAAGAAGTATTAAGGGAGCTTGTACTATATGTATCTCTTGGTAGATACATCGCCCAGCAAAGTTCCAGTCATACAGTGATCTGTAATATTAAGATCAAAATTGAGACCAAAACACTGATTTAGGGAATTATTTTTAAGTCGAATTAAAACATGATCTAAACAAGTGCCAGAATTAGGACGAGTTATATCGTTTATGAATGAAGTAAGACCGTATTGAGCCAAGAAGGCAAAGTAGGAATCAGAAATAGAGTTTGAAACCAAGATATCAATATTAATATCACCTAAAATAACTAAATTCTCAGCCTTTTCAGCAAATAAATAATTTCCTAACTCTTCCAAGAAAAAAAGACTACTCACAGATTGAAGTCTAATATACAAACAAAGTTAAAGATGGTATCATATAATTTTATGTTTAATTTCAATACATCAGCGCTTGACCAACTAAGGCAGGTAGCCTCAAATTCTATATTGTCACGAATAAATACAGAGTCGAGTCGAATCAAGCTCATTTCAATTCGATCCAGGCATACAAGGAGTTGAAGCGAGCTAAAGATAATGCAGCCGAACGCACCCAATTTTTCGACGTTTAACGAACAGCTGATTAATTGAATCAGCTGTTCGTTAAACACAGCATTAAACCAAATTAATAAAAAGGTCGTTCATGCAAGCTTTTGCGTAAACTTATCATTTTACACAAATTGTAAACTTACGACGTTGCATGAATACCCTTAATAATTTTTACAAAATCTTTAAAAATCTTGTAAAAGGCTTTCTTAAATTTCCAAAACTGTCTTTGAATTTTTTATAACGTCATTATTTGCTGAGATATTGGTAATCAAGGCTAAAAGTATCTTTTTTCTTTCAAAGTCAAATAACCATTTAAAAAAAAATTGCAGGACAACGAAAAAAAAAACTGAATTGAAGCTGAATGAACAAGGTATCTGATCATTACATTTGATTGACTCAAAAAAATTTATCTATAGAAATGAGGGGGAACGGGTAAAAATTCTGGTTTCAAAATTCTCCTTTTCAAAATTCTGTTTTTTACCCGAAGATTCTATTTTTGAAAATTCTGCTTTTTTTTCCGTTCTGTACTTCAAAATTCTGCTTTTAAAAATTCTGTTTTCCAAAATCCTTTATTATAAAATTTTAAGCAATACAATTCTGCTAATTCTGGATTTTCTCAAAGACGGAAAAGAAAAAAGTGATTTTTTAACTTTATTGTTAGACAATTCAGTGCAACGTTCTAGCCGCGTAAAGTTAGCATGACAACTTTCGAAAAACCAATTTTTGAGTATGCCAGTAATTGCCGATTAATTGCCGTAAATATGCCGTGAAACTAAAAAATTGCCGCTCTTATGGTTTGCCCAGAGAGGGCAATCACGAAATGTGGGTGTAAAGTTAGCATGACAACTTTTGAAAAATTTATTTTTGAAAACGCCATTAATTGCCAATTAATTGCCGTAAATTTGCCGTGAAAACAAAAAAATTGCCGCTCTTATGGTTTGCCCAGAAAGGGCAATCACGTAAATTTTATGTAAAAGGCATAAACTTTTCAGTTTTTGGGCATTGAAAACGCCAGTAATTGCCGATTAATTGCCGTAAATATGCCGTGAAAACCAAATTGCAGTTCTGTTGTTCTTTTGGTGTTTTGTCTTTCGTAGAACAATCTAATGAATTTAGAACCAGGAGCAATTGATTCACCTTTGTTTAAATGTTTAAAAAAAGCTTCACATTCAAATTTAAAAAACTAAAAATGTTTGCATTAAATATATAAATACAAAATTGTCTAATTGTAATCTCTCTTTAAACACATACATACATGTACTTTTCATTTCTTCTCACTTTGCTTTGTCTCTCTTTTTTGTAAACAGTACTCTTTTGACGCGTGCTGAAGATGGTTCCTCAGATGTGAACCGAAATGCATCCAATAATTAATAAAAATAATTTAAATTAAAAGTTAAGTGTATTATTTACGAATTTTGCGGTCTTTAAGGAATAAAAATAAAATCTATTGATTACTAAGTTCACTTGGTTCTACGAAAGACAAAACACCAAAAGAACAACAGAGCGGCGTTTATGAAATAACTTGTTCCCACTGTGACCAAAAATATATAGGTCAAACAAGACGAGCTTTGCGAACTCGGTTTGATGAACACCTTCGTGCGGTACGGGGAAAACGACTTGACAATGCAGTTGCCGCTCATGCCTACCATCTCAACAACACAGAACCACACAACAAACTGTCCATAGAAGAAAATCTTCGACTTTTAAAATCTGTCAACAATTCTTCCAAGCTTGATGCATTTGAATCAATTTTTATCTATATGAATGACAATCTAATGAATTTAGAACCAGGAGCAATTGATTCACCTTTGTTTAAATGTTTAAAAAAAGCTTCACATTAAAATTTAAAAACTAAAAATGTTTGCATTAAATATATAAATACAAAATTGTCTAATTGTAATCTCTCTTTAAACACATACATACATGTACTTTTCATTTCTTCTCACTTTGCTTTGTCTCTCTTTTTTGTAAACAGTACTCTTTTGACGCGTGCTGAAGATGGTTCCTCAGATGTGAACCGAAATGCATCCAATAATTAATAAAAATAATTTAAATTAAAAGTTAAGTGTTTTTATTTACGAATTTTGCGGTCTTTAAGGAATAAAAATAAAATCTATTGATTACTAAGTGTTCGACCACAAAACGGCTTTAATTTTTTAGTGATTAAATTTTACTAAAACTTTATTCTTAGCATGATTAATTGCCGTAAATTTGCCGTGAAACCAAAAAAATTGCCGCTCTTATGGTTTGCCCAGAGAGGGCAATCACGAAATGTGGGTGTAAAGTTAGCATGACAACTTTTGAAAAATTTATTTTTGAAAACGCCATTAATTGCCGATTAATTGCCGTTAATTTGCCGTGAAAACAAAAAAATTGCCGCTCTTATGGTTTGCCCAGAAGGGGCAATCACGTAAATTTTATGTAAAAGTCATAAACTTTTCAGTTTTTGGGCAAAAATTATTTTTGAGAACGCCATTAATTGCCGATTAACTGCCGTAAAAATACCGTTAAACCAAAAAAATTTCCTCTAATACGGTTTGCCCACAAAGGGCAAAAACGTAAATTTTAGGTGTAAAGTTAGCATGACAACTTTCGATAATAACATTTTTGAGAACGCCATTAATTGCCGATTAACTGCCGTAAATTTGCCGTGAAACCAAAAAAATTGCCGCTCTTATGGTTTGCCCAGAAAGGGCAATCACGAAATGTGGGTGTAAAGTTAGCATGACAGCTTTTGAAAAATTTATTTTTGAAAACGCCATTAATTGCCGATTAATTGCCGTAAATTTGCCGTGAAAACAAAAAAATTGCCGCTTTTATGGTTTGCCCAGAAAGGGCAATCACGTACATTTTATGTAAAAGGCATAAACTTTTCAGTTTTTGGGCAAAAATTATTTTTGAGAACGCCATTAATTGCCGATTAACTGCCGTAAAAATACCGTTAAACCAAAAAAAAATTCCTCTAATAAGGTTTGCCCACAAAGGGCAAAAACGTAAATTTTAGGTGTAAAGTTAGCATGACAACTTTCGATAATAACATTTTTGAGAACGCCATTAATTGCCGATTAATTTCCGTAAATTTGCCGTGAAAACAAAAAAATTGCCGCTCTTATGGTTTGCCCAGAAAGGGCAATCACGTAAATTTTATGTAAAACTTTTCAATTTTTGGGCAAAAATTGTTTTTGAAAACGCCATTAATTGCCGTAAAAATACCGTTAAACCAAAAAATTTCCTCTAATACGGTTTGCCCACAAAGGGCAAAAACATACATTTTAGGTGTAAAGTTAGCATGACAACTTTCGATAATTACATTTTTGAGAACGCCATTAATTGCCGATTAATTGCCGTAAATTTGCCGTGCAAACAAAAAAAATTGCCGAAACTGGCTTCCATGCGCGTGACAAACAAAAGTCCTTAACTTCGATTGTTGTTCGCGAGATTGTATCAGAAAAAAGCCACTTTCACTATCGCAAAAGGTGGTCTGAGGTAACGAATCCAATTTTGCCATCTAATTCTTAATATACGAACGTATTTTTGAAATTTAAATTTCATCATCATATAAATAAAATCGTAACTATTGGGTATATTGAGATACGTTTTTTTATAATTTGTTTTTATTAGGTCAGCGGTCATTATAGGATATATTTTATAAAAATTCAAGCTCAAAAAGGTACTCAAATGCATCATAATGATTAAAAATACACTCAAATATGAATATAAAAATAAATAATTTCTGCTTCATTGGGAAATATTTATATAAATATTTCAACTGTCAGAATTTTTAAATTTAAATAAAACGATCATACATTATGTAGTATGAACATGAACATTATACATATGTATATTGATTTTCGTGCCGCCAAATGAAATATAATAAGCTTATAAGCTGATAAGCTTTGAACATGGACCCAAAGGTAATTTGGTTAGGTTTGTTTAAGATTAAGGCTTATAAGGTTCGGTTTCGGTATTTATCGACTCGGTTTGGCATCGAATCAGACTGAACGGGTGACATTTGAATCAAAATACACTTTTTCTGTACCAGTACCTACCTACAGTATAGTCCATACCTTTGACATAAGGAATGATTTTAAAATTTGGTTTGAAATAGAAAAAATTTCAGAGAAGTAGGTATGAGATTTCTTTAACACCAAAAAGGAAGGAGACGTCATAAACAAAATTTTTAGTTTCCAGCAACAATTGATAGCAAAGGGAATACCCTTGATTTGGCATCCGATATCGAAACCGAAGATTATTGAAAAATACATATTTATACCCTGGTAGATTTTGTAATCAAGTTTTTTTTTAATGCAGCTTCAATTTGTTTTAAATGGTCTACTATTTAAATTCATATTATGACGATTATTTTCAAAATGCGATAAAAGTTTTAGAGGAAACATTTATTTTTCTTTTCAATAATTGTCTCCAAAGACTAGCTCTTTTTTTAAAGACAAATCGAATTGAATAATTTTAACACTCTGAATTAAAAAAAAGCCTTTAAATACTATTAGCCCTATTTATCAGATTTTTACACGGTTGACTAGTAGCACAATTTCTTGAAAGTTCTTTATAGTTGGAAATATGCATTTATAATTAAATAAAAAGTCGAGTTAGAAAAATATTAGACAACCGATGCCGTTGTCCAAGTAATCAAACTTTAGGACAAGAGTGAACAAAGTTTTTAAATAATTTTTTGAGTCTAAAGTAAGACAAAGCTTATAAATACGACCGTAGAACTCTTTTTCGACTTAGTCAATAGATAACATAACTGTCAACTTCAAAAGGCAAAATATTCCATTGCTCCATTCAGTAGACGCCTTCGTTAAACTAGATATGATTACTAGGGTTCAATTCTCTATATCTGTGAAACTGTGAAGTGATAAACTTACTATGCCTCCACGCCAAATGCGATTCCCGAAAAAATGAAAAAATGAACTTTACAGATGTTTAAAAATGGATCCATCAGCACTGAGTGCCGAGGTCTTTATTATGAAGAAATATGAATGAATGAATGAAAATACTATGAAATGAACCTTGTAAAATTAAAAAAACATATTGAAAGGAATATGTTCCCAAATACATACAGACTTCTTCAGGCCACATTTGCGATTCCGGTTAGTCCCGCCAGTTGTGAAAGAAGTTTCTCGGCATTTCAGCGGATAAAAACTTGGTTGAGAGCTACTATGACATAAAACCATTCATTTTTAATTTAGATGTATCTCAAGACATTGCTGTAGAATTGAGTTTGGTAGCACTTCTAGTGAGTGTTAATTTGTTTTACAGTTGCTGTCATAGTCGGCTTCATTCATTCGTTCTCTTTTGAACAAGTCCAAATACATAATTATTAAGGAATCATTTGCACTGAAAAATTATTTAGTCAACGCATTTTTGTGATTTTTTTTAAGCACTGGCAGGTTGCCCACCTTAGAAAAAATTCCTTCCTACGCTGATGATAAAATCTGAAGGAGTTAATCGATTTGGATGATATTTTCAGACGTGGTTAAGTGATATCCTAATACATCATATCTCATCACAGAAAAGACATGACATGATATTTCTGCATAGCTACTTCAAAACGTTAAACTGCTCAGAAATCATTTCTAATAAGCTTCACTTCAATAACTTCCACTGTACCACTAGTTGACTAAAAATATTGCATTATTTTATTTACATCTTTTCTTTTATTGGTAGCAAAAATCAGGAAAAAAAACTCAAAAAAACATACAAAAATAAAATTGAATATTTGAGTTTTTGAATTAAAAATTGTATCTAAATACTGGTTAGCTTTTTGATAGGGCCACAAAAGTATGTTTCTTGACACTGTTTTGGACACCAAACTTAAATTCATTATCTTTTTCTCAACATTAGGTGGGGTTTTCGAAATGTTCCTGGCAAAAAACCTGAAAATTAGCGAAAACAGCTTTTTTTTGTCATTTTCAAACGGACGATGAGTTTGATCTCGGTGTCCAAAATATGTTTAAAAGTATACCTATTAAAAGTGCAGATCAAAGTATGTACCTAACTGAACTCCAATTCTCATTGGACAGAGTTGCCAGTTTGGGGGTTTTCCCGCAGATTATGGGTTTTTTTTCGTCGTTGGGAGGATGAAATGTGCTAAATTTTCTTAATTCAAAAAATTAGGTCGTATGTGAGTTAAAATAGCTGATAATATTTTGCATGTTAGATATGCCCTACGGGAGACGAAATGTTGAAAGCTTTCACGAGTAAAATATACTAAAATGACTGCCAAAATGAAGACGACGATCGTAATATTCTTGAATTTCTAAAATAAAGTAAAAAAAAGTAATTAAAAACCAAAATACATATTTTAATGCAGGTAGGTGCCTACATATTTTCATATTCATTTTAATTATGAATGGTATTTTCAATAATGACTGCTACTGAAATTATTTATCTACTGTTCTACTTGGAGCCAATTTTTAATCTTCAATTATTTATTCAGTTAGCTGTTGGAAGAGTAAATATGAACAAGTTTTTCTGCTATTTTATAGAATAAATAATATCTGATGTTTAACTGACCATTGAAAAATTGGCTCTTGCAAAAGTTTTTTCCTTGTTACCTTACAAAATTAGGATATTACTCAACTGTATAAATTAATTTAATTTAATTTTTTTATTGCAACTGAAGTAATATTTATGTATGTAATGAACTTATGAGCTAGGAATGCAAACATTGTTAAAATATCGCAATCTGGGGGTTTTCTAAATTTTTCTGGTGAGAGATTTTGTTTTATCTGGCAACACTGTCATTGGATTATATCCCTTCTAAAGTAGCCATAAACTAAGAGTTATTGTAAACCTACTAACAAAAGTTTCTTGTCCGTTGTCGTATACAAATTTATTTAGAACTTTTGCACTTTGTATGTTATTTCTTCATTTATGCCTTAAATAGATTTAGTATATCATTGTTCTTATTACTGTACATATGTATACATTAAATATATTGTATACTTACCTACAAATTTGACTACAGTTACCCCACTTAAATGAAGTTCAATGAATTGATTTTTCCACTTAATCAAAAAACATATTCATTTTCGGTTAATTGTACCAAAAACCAAATTAAGTGTGATTCTATAATTTAAGCTTTCACATGGTAAGAGCTTTAGGACATGGCTCAAAATATTTTAGTAAAATATGCTTAGGATTGGATAAAAACTACGCTAATCGAAGCTGATCGAAAATGAAAATAATAGTGATTTTGGATTCCAAAAAAATTAACGTGATTAAAATTAACGTGATTGCCCTTTTGGGCAAACTATAGAAGCGGCAATTTTTATGTTTTCACGGGTAATTTTCGGCACTAAATCGGCAATTAATGGTGTTCTCAAAAATATTACATTCGAAAGTTGTCATGCTAACTTTACACCTAAAATTTACGATCTTGCCCTCTGTGGGCAAAACCGTATTAGAGGAATTTTTTTTGGTTTAACGGTATTTTTACGGCAGTTAATCGGCAATTAATGGCGTTCTCAAAAAAAAATTTTGCCCAAAAATTGAAAAGTAAATGCCTTTTACATAAAATTTACGTGATTGCCCTTTCTGGGCAAACCATAAGAGCGGCAATTTTTTTGTTTTCACGGCAAATTTACGGCAATTAATGGCGTTTTCAAAAATAAATTTTTCAAAAGTTGTCATGCTAACTTTACACCCAAAATTTACGTGATTGCAATTTGTGGGCAAACCGTAAGAGCGGCAATTGTTTGGTTTTCACGGCATATTTACGGCAATTAATCGGCAATTACTGGCGTTTTCAAAAATAATTTTTGACCAAAAATAAAAAAGTGTCATGCTAACTCTATATAAAGTTAGCAGTATTTCACTTTGTGGGCAAACCGTACGAGCGGCAATTTTTATAGTTTCACGGCATATTTACGGCAATTAATCGGCAATTACTGGCATACTCAAACATTTTTTTTTCGAAAGTTGTCATGTTAACTTTACGCGGCTCAACGTTCTTACTTACTAACTTCATTTATTTATGTTATTTGATTGTTGCACATATTTTTCTACAACGAACTATCCACGCAAAACCTATATTTCACTTTATTTTGTACTTTAACTGGTTAAGGAAGCTGTAAGTGCAAAAGTTGAGTAAAGCCTGGTTTTAAGTTTGATTCAGGTGAATCACAAAATTAAATTAGTTGTTGGTTAACAGTTTCATGCAAAATAAAACCATTGCTGTCATAGAATTTTATGTAAAACGATTGGCAGGCAGTTGTTTTGCGTGCGAAAAATAGTGTGGTGAATAATAAATTTTTTTATGTTGGTTTACACTTCGAAAACAAAAATATATTCACCTTACAGCAGTTTTTGCATGTAAATGATTTTGCATCCAAAAATTATTGTTTTCCATTTGAGGAATATAGTTTATTGACTAAGTGTACATAAGTTAATGACTCAATGCGTGGCTAGGGCCAAGGCAAATATTTTTCGTCTAGAATATTATAAAATTTTTGCACAGAATAGGTGCATAATTATGTGTGTTCGTAAACTTTCCAAAACTACGAATTTTTTTTTGTTTATATGAGCTTTGGGCTAAATTCGTAGTTTTGGGAGGTACGCGAAAAGACATATTGTTTACCAAGTTTTGATTTTTTTTGCACACGGAACTGTAAACTGTGCTCATACCTACAAGAAATTTTCCCTGATTTATGATGAGACCAGTATGACAAAATTGCTTTACTACATTCTGCCAATAATAAAAAGAAGGTTTGGAAAATGTTAAAAAGCGCGCGCTTTTAAACATTTTTCCAAACCTTTTTATTATTGGCAGAATTTTGTAAAACAGAATTTTGAAAATCAGAATTTTGAAAAGCAGAATTTTGAAAAGCAGAATTTTGAAGCAGAATTTTGAAAAGCAGAATACTGAAAGAAGAATTTTGCAAAAAGAATTTTGACCCAGCCAGAATTTCGACCCCAACCCGAAATGAGGACCTTCAAAAAAAATTTAAAAAATAATTTTTTTGTCTCGCCTCATTTTTTGCAATAACGCAATAAGGGTACTTCAAAAAATTTTGTTGGCAGATAATTCTCGAAACAAAAAACATAAAGCTGTAAAATGCTTTTTGTTTCAACTCAATACGACCACTCGTCACAAAGATACAGCTCTTCAAAAAACACTAAAAAAAAATTGAAAAAAAAATTGTTCCTTTAATTTGTTGACTATTGTAGATCTCTTGCTTGCAAACTTTTCGACATCCCTTTCAGATAAAAAGTTATTGCCAAAAAACTGTTTAAATTTCGTAGTAAAAATTGTGTTTTACAGTTTAAATAGCCTCTTGTTCATCTAAGCGAAAAATTAATGAAATAGTTTTTTGTAGAGCACGTAATTTCCTACACTTTTGTATACTTACATTTTGTTTGTTTTTAAAAATATCTTAAATACAAAATTACGAAGTATTTTCGTACTGTGGCGCAAGAAATAACAGACTCTTGTAGAAGAATGTAATGCAAGTATTTTGTATCTTTAGAAGTGGGGTCTATCTCCTCCGTCCTCCCGGTTAGAGAGGAGGAACAATTTAAAAATTAGATACTCAAAGCGAAAACAATTGTTAAAAAATAAGTGCAGCACTTACAACCATGTGCGGTATCGTATATAGTGCAGGCTTTTACACATTTATAAAAAAAAATTGTTAACAGCAGTTTAACGATTGCAAATGGTGAAAGGGGTTATAAGGAATGTAAAAAAAATCTATATCCCAGCAGCGTAGTATTGTATTATTGCGTTTCCGACTAAAATTGACCCCAAAATGAAGAGTTCAAAAGAAATATACAATTTTAAACTTTTCTTTTCGCGGACATTGATCATTTTAACTTATTTGAACTTTTCTTCGAAACGTCGGGAAGAAGAATTTATAAATAATTCTTAATAATTAACGCGGTAAGTTCCGAAAAGTTCAAAAGAAATGTTGTAGATAACGCAAAAATCTACAACTTTTATCCAAATTATTTTTTAACATAATCATTGTATATAGAATCTATAGTACTATCATGGGTGACGAGCGACTGGCACGAACCAAGTGACGGCTTATGAAATTACTGGTGCTGAGCCTAGCTAAGTGTGTACAGCTGAATTGTAAACTTAAGAATATGGCAAATGAAGAATAAAGTGTAAAAATATACTTTTTTTATAAGAGTTGGAGGGAGGCAAGAAATCAAGCAATTTTGTTTTTTTCAAAGGTATTGGTTTTGTCAATGAATAATAGGTTGAGAGTTGGGTGCGTATGCGTATTTGGCTCTAATGTGAGCTGAAATGAAAGTATGATTGTTTTTCTTTCTATCGTTGGGAAAGAAAAAATATGTATTTGGTGTTGTAATCGTAAATTAAAGATCCATTAAGTTAATTTTACAAATTCATTTTATTTCTTAAATATTAATTATACAAGTAATAGATAATAGTTACTGCCTGTTTGGCTTACTAAATTCGAGTGAGTATAAAACTGGAACAGTGTCTTACAAAATTGCTAATTATAACATATGTAGTAAATAGAATTAGATCATACGATATATTATTTACATGGTATATTGGTACATATATACAAGCTATCATACGATACGTACATAGTAGAGTTATAGGGTAACTCTTCATTAATAACGATCTTCCCTTCTTTAGATTGTAACCACCTAGTTAAAAAAGATTGAAATTATATCTTACAATAATAATAATTATTCTTATAACAATTTTTATACATAAAATGTATATAATTTGCAAGTTTGAAGCTAAGTGGATACATATCTGTCAGGTTTTTGTTTTATTCTTTTAGAACGCCTTAAGGGTCTTACAGTACCATTTTCATAATCTTCTCTTTTCCTTTTACAATTTGTTTTTAATGGAGCTTTACTTTCAGTTTCAATTTTAATTTTAGACTTAGTATTTATAATATCTTTTATATTTTTTGAACAAGAATTAGCAATAAAAATTTTATCGTTTAAAGTAGAATATCGCAACTGATTTTCATGTACAAATTTAATATAATCGTTAACTCTTATTAAATACGATAACCTACTCAATACTTTTTCGATTTTTGCTGGAATCCACCGAACAAATTGTTTGAAATCGCTTTTGAACATTACAATCTCTCCTACGTTAAATTTGTTGGTACTTTTAAATTGTGGATTTTTTATATTCTTAGCATTTAACTTTTCATAAGAATTATTAATACAAAACTTTTTACTGTAGCCTAAATTCATTTTAACTTTAGAATTCAAAATATCAAAATAAAATTTAGGTTTGTAGGAAAATATTAATTCTGAAGGTGTCTTGGACGTTGAAGTTGTAGGCGTATTTCTATACGTGAATAAAACATTTGCTATCTTATCTTGGCAAGACGATTCCTTTTCGAGAACAAATTTTTTAAGAACACTTTTAACATTTTGTACGGCACGTTCAGCAAGTCCATTTGACTGGGGATGGTAGGGAGGCGAATGAGTTAATTTAATTTGAAATTTAGAACAGTAATTTTGAAATTTAAAGGAACCAAATGGTGGTCCATTATCACAAACGATTTCAGAAGGAAAACCAAAAATAATGAAAAATCTTCGAGTTGCTCAATTGTATTCTCAGCAGTTGTATTTTTCATTAGTTTGATTTCGCAATACTTGCTATAGGAATCAACAATAATGAGAAAATTTTTACCGGAAAAATAAAAAAAATCTATATGAACGCGCTCTAAAGGTGAATTTGTCTGCGGCCATTTAGTTGTAACAATTTCTTTTTTAACATTTTGAGTCTTTTGACAAATTTCACAAGACTTTGAAAAATTTTCGATATCCTTATCACAATTAATCCACCACACATAGGAACGTGCAATCATCTTCATACGTTCTATGCCTGTATGATTTGTATGTAAAATTTTTAAACATGAATTGACTAGGCAACTTGGTAATACTATACGATTACCTCTAAAAACACAACCGTTATCTGTGGAAAGCGTATTTTTAATTTTGAAAAATGTGAGACAAGACTGTGGAATTTGTTTTGGCCAACCACTCATAAGAAACAAATAAACACTACTAAGAGTATCATCATGGACTACATGTTCTCTAACAAGTGATGGCTGAAGAAAAAAATCTTTTTCAGACGAGAAAAAATTTATGCCAACTGTCTCTACCCCTGTATTTCCTTCGATTGGCAAACGAGAGAGACCATCGGCGTTTGACATGAGCGAACCCCGTTTGTACGAAATTGTATAATCATACATGGACAATATAACTGCCCAAAGCTGAAGACGGGAGGCAGCTACAGGGGAGTTCCTTTCCTTGGACTGAAAATTTCGCGGAGCGCTCGGTGATCAGTATAGATCACAAATTTTGTACCATATAAATAGTTATGGAATTTTTTGACAGCGAATATGATCGCTAGAGGCTCTCTATGAAGCTGAGAGTAGTGCTTTTCAGACTCAGACAGAGTACTGGAAGCAAAAATGACCGGCTTTTCAATTCCATTGACCATGTGCGAAAGCACAGCTCCCACACCATACGGACTGGCATCCGTTGCTACAATTATTTCTTTCGACGGATCATACAATTCAAGAATGTTGTTTGTTAGTAGCAACGTTTTGCAATTATCGAAGGCCTGTTGTGCCTCTGAACTCCAGACAAATTCCACCTCTTTACGCAGTAAATTATACAATGGTTTTAACTTTGTAGATAGATGAGGTATAAACTTACCATAATAGTTTATGAGACCTAAAAATTACTGCAGTTGAGGTACGTTTTTAGGCGCAGGTGCCTCAGAAATAGCTTTGACTTTATCGTCTTTTGGACTTATGCCACGGACAGAAATATTATGACCCAGATAAGTCACTGACTTTTCTAAAAATTTGCATTTTTCAATATTAATGCGAATATTATGTTTATTTAAAACTTCTAAAACTTCAAACAAAGTTTTTTTACACTCATCCTCTGAAATACCACCAATGAGTATATCATCGATGTAACAAAAAACGTTTTTAAACCCTAGAAGCACACGATCCATTACGGACTGGAATATCGAAATAAACCTTTTAATGTATTAATGACTAACAAATCCTGACAAGCTGGATCGATGGAAAGTTGTTGGTATGCACCTGTAAGGTCAATTACGCAAAATACAGAACAATTTGCTAAATTTGCATAAATATCTTGTGGATTAGGTAAAGGATAGAAAGCGGTTTCTATATATTTGTTTATAGTAACTTTAAAATCAACGCAGACACGAATATCTCCGTTTGGTTTAGGGACAACAACTACTGGACTCGCCCAACGACTAAATTCGACCGGTTCTATAAGTTTATCATTACACATTTTAAGCAACTCCGTCTCGACTTTTTCGCGTAATTTATAAGGAACGCTATACGCAGCGTGAAATATTGGACTCAAATTTTCTTTTAAAACAATACTCGCTGTAAACCCGACAATTGGACTTGTTAAACTTTTTTCTAAAATACCCGGAAATTTTTGTTTAATTTGACTGACTATGTTAAGATTACTATTTTTGTTACTTACAGCTTGAACACTTGTAAAACAAAAATGTTGTCTCCAATCCGGAAAAAGACTATCTAACCACGTCCGACCAAGTAAAGGCTTCTTCGGCCAATGACCTTCAATCACGATTAACTTTAACATGAAACTTTTTTCTCCAAGACTGACTTCAGCATTCATACTTCCAATTTCTTTAATTAAACTACCTGTAACAGAACAAAGATTATTATCAGAATTAATTAATATTTCTCTAGGGAATCTTAAAATAAACTCAGCTTCGCTAATAATTGATGCAGTTGCACCTGTGTCGATTTCCATAACAACATTTGACCCTTTATTTTTAGTTCGCACTGAAGTGGTCCTTGTGTGCAATTTGTGGACGACTCGATGGTATTTATGCACTTCGCTGGATTTTCGGCAATAAACGTGTTGACAGCATTGACTCGATTTCTGTTGTTCCTCTTACACAAAGTAGATGTGTGACCTTTTGCGTGACAAAGAAAACATTCACAATTTTTTGCGGGGCACGTGTTTGGGTTATGATTTCTTCCGCAGCGATGACACGATGAATTGTTGGACTCGAAACGACGATTAGACTGACTATAATTATTCGACTGGGCTGATGGTTGATGCGTATTGTTGCTTCTTTTTGGCGAATTTTGATTATTATGACGATTTAAATTGTGGTAATTCTTTGGTTGACGGTAGATTGCTTGCTGTGGTGCAGCTTGGACAGCTTGGAGCGACTTCGACGTTTTTTGTGACAATTCCATATTCAATGCTTTTTCGCAGTATTTATCGAATGTAAGAGAATCGTCATTGAGGAGCACTTGTTGTATTTTTCCATTGCGAAGGCCAATAATGAAACGATCAGTGAGATTTTCATCTAAAATTTTAAGCATGTGTTCAGCCACCATTTTGTCTGTGGTGTTCGTTTTAAGAAACCCTCCAAAGTCACATGTTTGGGCCAAGGACTTTAACCTCACAATAAAATCGTTTATTGGCTCACCTTCCTCCTGTTTAGCCTTATAAAATGCATACCTTTCAGCTCGTTTATTTTTCTTTGGTGAAAAATGATTCCGCAGCAAAGACATCAAGGTTGCAAAATCCTTTGTACTTGGAAGATCAGGCATCGTCAGAGACATCAAGACTTCATAAATTTCAGCTCCAACAATTGTGATGAAAAGTGGAGTTTTACCTTCTTCCTGAAGATCGTTGACCAAAAAGAATTGGTTAATTCTATCTTCGTATGCTTGGAAATTTGCACCTGGCACAAATGGCTCGATATGACCAACCAACCGATTTGACATTTTGACTTTTTTTATATACTTTAAATTTGACTTGTTTTGACTTTTTTCTACGAATTTCTTTTTTCCTCGTCGCCAGATTTGTTGTAATCGTAAATTAAAGATCCATTAAGTTAATTGTACAAATTCATTTTATTTCTTAAATATTAATTATACAAGTACATAATAGATAATAGTTACTGCCTGTTTGGCTTACTAAATTCGAGTGAGTATAAAACTGGTACAGTGTCTTACAAAATTGCTAATTATAACATATGTAGTAAATAGAATTAGATCATACGATATATTATTTACATGGTATATTGGTACATATATACAAGCTATCATACGATACGTACATAGTAGAGTTATAGGGTAAATCTTCATTCATAACATTTGGAAACAAACAACAAAATAAATATGCTTGCAAGTTATATTGTAAGATTGCATTTGTAACCATAGTTACTTTAAATCTTTTTATTTGTTTATTTTACTTTTGTGTTTTCTTTCGTGTTTTGTTTTTATCAGATTTCAGTCGTAAAAATGCTTTGGTGGAGGAAGGTTGCCGCTGTTACGTATAATTTTCGTTGTCATTTAGTGTGTATATTTTTGGGTTGTTTTGTTTACTTTCGTTTTTTGTTATTTTTGTTGGTTGTTGTTGGAATATGTAAGCACGTAGGTGGTTGTCATTGACGGCTGCTGTTGCTCATGCTCGGCTGCTGCTGCTGCCGCTAGGCATTCGATCCGAATATTTTTGTGCTGGGGTGGGTATAAGAACATTTTTGTTTGGGGTGGTTGGTTGCTTTAGGTCTGTTTTCGTTTGGATGCTCTTAGCATTGCTTTTGCAGCACTTTTCCAGTTTGACACAGTTGGAATGAAAAAAGGTGTGCAAAATAAGGGGTTGGGGTCGAAATCCTGCGGATCAAAGTCCCGTATGTCGAAATCCCGCGTGTCAAAATCCCGTTTTTCAAATTCATGCTGCCCCCCTGCAACCCCCCTGGTTGGGGCCATTATAGGATTTGGGGTGGGTGCGAGGTTGGGTGTATGCAAAGTTCCTTTTGCATTTAAAGAAAAAAATATCATTCACACATAATTCGAAAAAAAAAAATTAAAAAAGACAACAAAAATTGCTAAAGTTTAGCCAAAAAAACTGAAAATATTTTTTTTGAAAGTTTTGGAAAAAACTTTTTACCAATTTTATTTTGATTTTTGGGAACGGGCACATTCCAAGATCACGAATATGCATTTTACAAGTCGCTAGGACGTTTATTTTAGCCGCAAATCAAGTTTAAAGATGTAAACTTTGATGTCTCTTAGTTGATGACGCTTAGTTTAGCCGCAAATCGCGTTTAAAGATAAAAGTTTATTTTTTTTATTTTTTGAAAATTCAATATTTCAAAAACGGATTGATGAATTTCTTGTCATTTTGATAACGACTACGCATTCTTTAGGAACAACACAATTTGTTCCTTTAACTGGTTTGTAAGACTTTGAAAATTTGGTGTGGAAAAACGGTTCCATGAATCTATTTGAATATTGACAGGAATATTGATGATATAAAAGTCTAAAATTATGCATACCAACGCAAGCCATGCAATCAATATTTACAAGGAAACAAAAGATTTACGAAAAGACCATGTTTAGTACTTTTTTTAAACTAAAGGTGAAGGGTCAAAAAAAAAAATAATAAAAAGGTAATAGTACCTATATCTTTCTAGAATATTTGTCTCACAAAAGTGTTGAATTTCAAAACCAGAAAGCCAAATTTTTATTTAAATTTTTCTAATAAATAGCTCCAATGATTTCAAATTTTTTGTTGGTATAAAATTAATATTTTCGTATTTATGTACATGTACATGGATGACATTCGATTTTCTTAAATCATGCTTTCGAACATTGTTCTTTTATATACTTCATCTAGTTTTTATGCACACAATTTCAAAAATTCTAAGCCTCTTGAAATGTTGATAGCTAGGAAGATATGTAGGTAGGTGCATTAGGGTGGTCGTAAGAAAAAGATCAGGTTGTATGGGCATAAACCCATTCTAAATGAAAAAAAAAATATTCCCTAATTTTTTCAGATTTTTCGCTATAGGGGTTAATTAAATAGCATTTTTTTTTTGCATACAGCATACTAGGTGATTCGCGTTAAATCTGCCAAGGGCATGCAATGTATTTAGGTTGAAAGAAAACAAGAAAAAAAAGTATATTTCCCCCGCTTGGACAGGCGGCAATTTTATAAAAAAACACTTAAAATGGAAAAACATACATAATGTATATGAGTAGATGAGAACCAAAACTCGTCATTATCCACTTTTATCAAAAATTGAGATTTTGATGCAGATTTGTTAAGATGGGCATATTGAATAGTTTTTAAGGAAAATTTGACAGCCTTACTCCTCCAATCCTCTTTAATATTGATGTCAAACATCGTAATTGTCTCCAAAACTCTTCATATCCACAGTGCCATTTGCATCAGAACTTTCCATATCCATTGTTTGCGGTAGGTTTGGTTTCAAAACTCTTCTTATCCATCATAGGCAATTGATTATGTCATTTAAGAAGGAACTAAAACGTTCATAGGTTTTTATTGTAAAAATCTTTAAATGGGTCATTGCAGATTGGAAACTAGTGTAGTGCTATTTATATTAGAGGGTGCAATTGAGAGAGGGGGGGATGGTGCGAAAACTGGCCATACCCAATCATTTGCAGCAAAACTCTTCATATCCAAATTTAATTGTAAGATATCTTTTAAACGGATCTTTCAATATATTTTTGCTCTTAAATATACCATTAAGATTTAAAAATCTTTTATTATGCAAACTTAAATCTGTTCTAGCAACTATCATTTAGCCTTATTAAATTTTTTTCTATTTGCACAAAATGAAAATTTTGGATATAACGAGTTTTGGTTCTCAACTACTCATATTAAAAAACAACTTTTTTCACAATTTTAAGTTTGAAAACAATTTTTGTCGAAGCTGTTTACGAAAAGAACTTTATTTTAAAATAAACCATGAGAATGGACTTCTGATTTTCCAAAAAGCTACAAAACAATACTGTAAGTGGTTGTTTGTTAATAGGTATACTTTTTCCATTCTAAGTACCTAGGTACCTAACTATTTTTTTTTATAAAACTGCCCCTTCTGTCCAAGCGGGGGAAATAAAACCCCTCCCGTAGGATTTTTTTTCTTGTCTACTTTTAACCAATAGTGTGTGTCATAAGTGATTAAACACAAATTGTTTCTGGAGTTACATGAAATTTAAACAAACAAATACATAAATAATAAAATGCACGACTGGGTCGCACGTACTTGCTCTTATGTTCAAGACACTGCGAGTCTAAGAAAATTGTATATACAAACATGGAAATTATGAGAGAAAAATGTAGAGAAGCATGAAATGCGACATTTAAATTAGCTAAAACAACTCTTTTGACGGTTTGAGGTGAAAAAAAAAGTATGCCATCTTAATATGATGGAATATGATTGTATGGGAAAAAAAATTTTAAAATCGTTGGAGCGGTTTTTTTTTAATTAATTTTTTATATATAAAATTCTTAAAACATTTTTAAGAACAAATTTTGGTATGCAGATTTAAACTATATATTTATGTGTATATAAAAACAAAATTTGAAAAAAAAATTGTCATCCCGTTTTTGAGATATCGAATTTTCAAAAAAAAAGTTTGAAACTTTTTTTAAAAATCCAAAAACTTCTTTTTTGAAAATTTTGATATGCGATAATATTTAATCTTATCTGAAATTTGTATATAAAAAAATTTATTTAAGTCCGTTAAGATGATAACGAGAAAACTCAAAATAAAAAAATACGTTCTATGACAGGTACTACTAATAGTTGCTATGTGTAAAATTTTATAATTTTTGATGGTAGATCGTACTAATTTTAGTATATGAAAAAAGTTTAATCTAAATCGTAGGAGTCGTTTTCAAGCAAAAAAAATTTTCCTTTGCGGTTTTTTCACTTTTGTATGGAAGGTACCGTTATTTTTTCATAAATGTAAAATTTTTTCTAAAAATATTTTAGAGATTACTAAAAAAGTCTTAAATATCGAGTTTCAAAAAAATCTATGATGCCGTTTTCGAAATATTTAATTTTCCAAAAAAAATTTTTAAATATTTTTTAAAAATCCAAAAAATATTTTTTCAAAAATGTTGGTACACAAAACTATTAAAATTTTTTGGAAGCTTCTGCATAAAAAAATAATTGAAATCGGTCTTACCATTTTGAAGAAAATTAAAAAAATGGTTCCTTAGGAGGTACCATTAATAACAATTTTTGAAAAATGGTTTTCCACCCAAAGAAAGCCTTTACTAAAATAAATTTATTGAATTTTTTTAAAGAAAAGTTGTCGAGCCGTTTTTGAGAAAAATACGATTAGTATGTAAAGGAGAATAGGACAAAACGGTCTACAAGACCAATAACGACGAGACATATGTCGTCGGAAAGGTATTTTTATGTACTACAATAGTTACTATGGGGGCTTACTTCAAATCACTGTGTGAAAAAAGTTATTCGCTAAATAGGATTGTGCTCTGGTGCATTTTAGTATGAATAAAATATATTTAGTATGGGGAAAATTTATGAAAACTGGTGTAACAAAAAACGACAGTATATATGTCATTGGAAAGGTATTTCCATTACCTACAATATCTTTTATATTAGTTCAGTTCAAATTACTGTGTGAAAAAAGTTATTTGTAAACTAATGAAATATTGTGGTTCATTTTAGTGTGAAAAAAGTTTTTAGTATGGGCAAAAAGTGTGATGGCAAGTTCAACCAATAACAACGGGACGTATGTCGTTGGAAAGGAAATTTTATGTACTACAATAGTCAATAAGGCAGCTTAACTCAAATCACTGTGTGAAACAAGTTATTCGCTAATTGCTACTCATGCTCCATACATTTTATCTGTGCTAAAATTCCCTAAAACAGCGAATAACTATTTCCACACAGTGATTTTAAATAAGTTGTTATGGTAACTATTATTGTTCATAAAAATACCTTTTCAACGACATGCATCTTATTAGTACTGGTAAGAGCAGTTTGTATACATTTTGTCCACACTTAATGGTACCAAAACCAAAAGTTGTTTAACGAATAACTTAATTCACACAGTGATTTGAAATGAGCCACCATAGTGACTATTGTAGCGCATAAAAATACCTTTCCAACGACATACGTCTCGTTGTTATTGGTTCCTAGACCACCTTCCATACATTTTTGCCGATTGTCCTTTGCCAAAAAAAAAATGTACCGTTATTTTTGGTTCTAAAAAAAAAATGAAAAAAACGTGTCGGCAGAATCACCAAAAACCACTAAGTACCAAGTTTGAAGAAAATCGATCGAGCCGTTTAGGCTGTAGACGAACAGACAGACAGACAGACAGAATTGTGCCACCCACTTTTTTGGTGTTCTCTATCATCGTAATATCATGTTTGATTGTTATCTCAAAAATTTTTTTTGCACGAATCCAAAACTTGCCTTATAGTACCTAGAATCGCAAGTAAAAATTAAAATATCCCAACATGTCCTTAAATAATTCCTTCATAGATGTGGTGAAAAGTTGCAACATTGCTATACCAAGATTAAAAATTTCAAGTAAAATACCCAAGATTTGAAAAACAAAATAAAATAATAAACGAAGATATAATCTACATGCCTACCTACATTATGTATGTACGTATAAATCTATAAACAAACATATAACTTATACCTCAAGCTCACATACAAACACAATCGAGTAATAGAAAGCAATTTGTTTTATTTTTATTTCCTTTCATTTATTCTTGTCGTTAGTATGGCACCAGCAACTGATTCATTTGTCTCCCTTGCTCCCTGAAAATTCACAAGAGTTTTTATGAAATTAGCTCTTTCTAAAGCTGTTAAATTAACTTTTTTAAAAATTCAAAATTTTAAACTTCGAGAAAAATTAGTTAAAAAAATACGTGTTATATGTGCGGTTACTCGGTATAGAATAACTTTTATTTCATTTTCTTCTTCTTCTACTACTTTGTTTTACAAATGTAAATTAAATATGGCCGGAAGGGCGCGAAATTTAAATATTATAGCATTAAGAGTAAGATCACAATAGCGAAATTTCATTTTTTATTTACAATTCAAATTTTTAATTTAAGGTTTAGTTTTACAAATTCAAATTTATTTCATTTGTCGAAACACCGGCCGCGTTGAAAGCCTGCAGGGCTTCAAGATTCATCGTCCGGAAGTACAGCCAGTTTAACGATTGGGCGTCTGAGTACTCCGTTTCGTGTTTTGACGTCGGCGACCCTGACCTTTCCGTCCTGCCCTTCGACGACTGCCACGACTCTGCCCATTGTCTATTGTTGTGGAGGGGTATGGTCCTCGTGAATAAGCACGAGTTTTCCCACGTTGAGATTGGGCTGCTCGTGGATCCATTTGGACCGAACCTGAAGGCCAAGCAGATACTCCTTTGACCACTTCTGCCAGAACTGCTGCTTGAGCCAACATAGAAGCTGCCATCTTTTCAAGCATGACATCTGCCGTTCCGGGACTTCCTCTGGGGGCAGTGATCGCAAGGGACTGCCTATTAGTAGATGCGCTGGAGTAAGTGCTTCTCCGTCGTTGGGGTCTGCGCTTAGCGGGGCGATTGGCCTTGAATTGAGGATCGCTTCGACCTCGATTAGCACGGTTCTTCTGCTGTTAGAAGTGCATTCCTCACGGTACGTTGTAACAGCGTTTTCGCCGCTTTCACTGCCGCCTCCCACAGGCCTCCGAAATGGGGGGCTCTTGGTGGTATGAAGGCGAAACTCAACCCTTCCTCTGCGGCGTACTGGTGAATGGCTTCCTTCCCTCTCTCGAACTCTTCTCCAACTTCCTTGAGGATCCTCTGTGCTCCCACGAAGTTCGTCCCGTTGTCGCAGTGAATCGTCTTCGGAATTCCTCGGCGACCAATAAACCTTTTGAGAGCAAGAATAAAACATTCAGAAGAAAGATTAGTAGCTAATTCAAAATGTACAGCTTTGGAGGTGAAACAGACAAAAACAACTATGTACGTTTTGTACGGTGGCCGACCACGAATTTTTAGAGAGGTATACACTGGGCCACAAAACTCTACGCCACATATTAAAAAGGGTCTTTGTGCTCGTAATCGATCTGCTGGCAAATTTCCCATGATTTGTTGGAGCAACTTTGGTTTATACATAAAGCACTGTACGCATTTTCGTACAATTTTTTGACATAACTCTTTGGCGTTTATTAGCCATATTTTTTGGAGAAGCAATGCCACCATCGCTTGAGGTCCTGCATGACAGTTTTGTATGCAAATACGTCAAGTATACTTTTATGAACTGCGATTTTTTCGTCAATAATAGTGGAAACTTAGCATCGTATTCAATTGGCGCATTCAAAAGACGCCCACCTACTCGAATCAGCGAAAATGAACAATTATTATCTTTAAAATCATGTAAAAATGGATTGAGTTTTTGGATATGGTTTGACAATGTTACTTTTCTTTTAAGCTTTTGAATCTCCTCGGAAAATTCATTATTTTGCACAATTTCAACTATTTTAAGAAATGCTAAATGCAACTCTTTTGCCGTAAGTGATTCTTCGAACACTATTGTCTTGTCTTTCAAAACTGCAAAGAATCGCATTGCATGTACAAATGTTGTTACCAATTCTATGTACGACGTCTCCTCTTCAATAAGCTCCATAAGTTTCGTTTGATGATTTTCAACTGCTACAAGAGCAACATTTGTTTTTCGCTTTTCTAAAGCTTCATCCTCTGGAGATAGCTCGAAGTGCGAATTGACTGGCCAAAAGTTTGGATCTTCCAGTAGGAATGGTGGACCATTAAACCATATTGAACCATTCAGTTCATCCACGTTACATCCTCTTGACACAATGTCTGCTGGATTTTGATTTGTTGGGACATGTTTCCATGATACATTGTTCGTCCACTCTTGGATTTCCGAAACTCTGTTTGCAACAAAGGTTGCAAGTGAAGTTGGATGGGTTTTTATCCAATGCAGAGTTATTTCGGAATCGGTCCAAAAAACAATTTGCTCAACGTCAAGATTCAACATCGCCGATACTCTATGCCATAATTTAGAAAGAGTATGCGCTGCGCAAAGTTCCAACCGCGGAAGCGATTTGGTTTTCAAAGGGGCCACTATGGACTTTGCTGTTAATAGCGTCGACTTGATACCTGCCGTGCTTTGACTCCGGATATAAATGCAACATCCGTAAGCTCTCATCGATGCATCGGCGAACCCATGAATTTAAATTTTTGTATTCGAATGGGTTTCGACAAACCTTGGTATTTTTATCTCGGAAAGTTGAGAAAGGTTTGTTTTAAAATTTTCCCAACATGTATCAAGGCGCAATGGAATCGACTCATCCCAATCAAGTTTTGCAATCCAAAGCTCGTGTAGAAGAATTTTTGCTTTGGTAACGATGGGACACAACAAACCAAGAGGGTCAAACAGACGAGCAGAAACTGAAAGAATATTTCGTTTGGTGGCTCGTAGATCATGAAAAGACTCTTCTAAGTTGAAAGAAAATGTATCTTCCTTGGGCTGCCAACAAATTCCCAAAGTTTTTGTAGAGTCTGAATCGTTAAATTTTATGGATTTTTCTGTACTTTCAGCACTGTACAATTCTGGATGATTTGAATACCATTTTGCCAACTGAAACCCAGCCTTTTTTAATACTTCTTGTATTTCATATTTAATAGTTTTTAAGGTTTCAATCTCATCGGCACCGGTTAAAAGATCATCCACATACAAATCTTTTTGAACAATTCTTGACCCTGTAGGATATGAATCTTTGAAGATATCGCCCAACATCTTCAAACACCGTATTGCTAAAAATGACGCTGGTGACGTGCCATACGTAACAGTGTTGAGACGAAAATATTGTAATGGTTGAGAGGGATTCTGCCTCCACACTATGAGCTGGTAAATCGAATGCTCTTCAGCAATGAGAACTTGCCGATACATTTTCGCAATATCAGCCGTAATGGCATACTTATGAGTACGAAAATGGAGCAATGTCGAAAACAGCTCCTCTTGAATGGTTGGCCCAACCATCAAGATGTCATTCAGAGAAACTTGAGTAGGCGTTTTACATGACGCATCAAAAACTACTCGTAGTTTAGTACTTGTGCTTTGCGGTCGCAAGACACACTGATGTGGAATGAAATAGTGTGGGTTTTTGGGAATCTCGTTATTCGTTGGTGATATATGTCCTAATGATAGATATTCATTCATGAAATCCAAATACATTGCTCTCAAATCATTATTTCTTGAAACTTTGCGCTCAAGTGCAAGGAATCGACGTTTGGCATCTTCAAACGATGATCCAAGCGAATTCGGTGAAGATTTAAATGGCAATTTTACCTCAAACCGACCCATGGGCAAAAGTTTTGTATTTTCCACAAAATGATATTCGCACATTTTTACTTGCGATATAGGTACTATAGGGCAAGTTTTGGATTCGTGCAAAAAAAAAATTTTGAGATAACAATCAAACATGACATTACGATGATAGAGAACACCAAAAAAGTGGGTGGCACAATTCTGTCTGTCTGTCTGTCTGTCTGTCTGTCTGTCTGTCTGTCCGTACCTCAACCTACAGCCTAAACCACTGAAGCGATTTTCTTCAAATTTTGAACTTAAGGTTTTCTTGTAACTCTCCAGAGGGGAAATTGAAATTTTTTTTTTAGCTCAAAAAATAACGGTACTTGCCATACAACCGTTAAGGAAAAGCTTATTTATCTCAAAAACGGCTCCAACGATTTTGATAAAAAAAAATCAGTGTATTATTGTAGATATGATATACCTTTAAGTAAGAAAAAAAATCACCAAAAACATTTATTAACGGTACCTGCCATATAACGGTTTTTTTGATTTTTGGTTTTCTCATTAACCGCTCATCCGATTTCAATAAAAAATTTTCACAAAAGCTTTGTTAGAATATAAATAATACTGCATACCAAAATTTTTGAAAAAATAAATTTTGGATTTTTAAAAAAAGATTCAAATTTTTTTTTTGAAAATTCAATATTTCAAAAACGGGTTGATGAATTATTTTGAAATTTCAGTTTTAAATGTATATTAATATATACTCAAAATTGGAATACCAAATTTTTTTTTGAAAAATGTTACAAAAATATTATATATAAAAATTAATTTTTAAGAAAACGGCTCCAACGATTTTAATTTTTTTTTTTTGCATGTATTCATATTTTTTCAAGTAATCAAATGGCATACTTTTTTTTGAACTCTAAGTTATTTTTCAGGCTGTTTGTACAATTAAAAGAACGATTTGAATGCTTTTTTATATACTTTTTCTATAATTATTTGAATATTTTTTTAAGTTCTTAAGTTCCACACAACTTGAACATAAGAGCAAGTACGTGCGATCCAGTCGTGCATTTTATTTGTTCTGGCGTTAGAAACTTTTTTGTCTCTCCCGGAATTTCTTCCATTGACCAGAATTTTTGAACGATTGTATCCAAGTCTGGTAATTCCTCAGACTGGCATACCAAATTACATTGTTTGGTATTAGAATTTATATTCTTGGGATATTTTCCAGATACAATCCAACCAAGCAGGGTTTTTTGAATGGTTGGGTATTCAGGACCTTGTTTGATTTGACCAACAGATAACAACTCAAAAAATGTTTCTGCCCCTATCAATAAATCAATTTTTTGAGGCTTATTGAAATAAGGATCGGCCAGTTGAATTTTAGGTGGAATATTCCAATTCGCTGTATTTATAGCGTGATCGGGTTGATATTTCGAAATTGAATTCATAACCCAATAATCTGCAGAGAATGAATAGTCACTAAATCGTGACTTTACTTCTGCAGTTAACTTTTTGTTGACTGTAGTATTTGCTTTTCCAATACCCAGTAAGTTAAGAGACTTTTCTTCTTTGCGAAGCTTCAACCTTTGCGCAAGCTCTTCGGTTATGAAGTTTATTTGCGAACCCGAATCAAGTAACGCTCTTGCTGGCATGTATTCGCCCGTAATACTTTTAATGTGTACAATAGCAGTAGCGAGAATGACTTGATCAGTCAAAGCCGAGGCATGCATAGCTTGGAAGCCTGTTGAAGGTTGGGTTGATGATGCACCATTGAAAGTTGTTTCATATTGATGTAACAACGTATGATGCGAGCGATTACAAACACTACACCGACTCAATTTGCATTTTGAGACTGTATGTCCTTTTCGAAGGCATAGTCCAGTCAAATGGTGTTCAAAAGGGACTTGAAGTGGAAAGTTCTGGTGTAATTATTTTTAGTGGCCCCCTTTATGTTTTTGGGGTCGCTGAACACGAATCTGAAGTTGTCCAACAAAATTTTTCACGGCAAATATGAGAATTCGTCAAAAAACGTCGAAAATTTCGACATTTTTTGTCTTTTTTCCTTATTGCTCAAAAATTATTTTCTTTTGCAAAAAGCGCTGATGCAAAAATAAAGACAATAAGATTGCCTACAATCTACGCTTATATCATTTTTTTGTACGACTTATGGTTTCTGCGGAAACAGTCGTTGAAAAACAGCCAAAAATCCGTAATTTTTAGAAAATTGCATATTCTTTTTGTATTGTTTTCTTCATTACATGAAAAGTAGGCCATGAGTTATTATGTTATTTGCATTTTCTAATTGTAGTTGTCTAAAAGTATTATATTGCAGTGGTTAAGTGTCTAAGTTTCAGTATTTCAAACAGTCAAAATGTCCATTCAAAAGTGTTTTATTTGTGAAAAAGATTGGAGTATGGTGCAGTGAAAGTGGTGATTGAAAAAGCCAGCAAGAAGAGAAAAGACGGAAAGGGAGCTTCTTTGGCAGGTAAGAAATCAGTGAAAGTGCATACAACTTGCCAAAAAAGATATATAAATAGTAAATGGTAGGTAGAAATGGTGACAAGAGCGTAACACTCGCTCTTTGCCCAATTAGCCCTGGATTGCGCCGTTTTGATACCATAACTCGTTTGACCTGTGTATGAAAGCAGTCTAAAGTGAGGATTTGCGGGCTTATTCTCTGAGGGGCTTATTCCTCAGGTGTCCGGTTCTCTGGGTTGGATGTGAGATTTCCTCCAGTGTGGGTTGGAAATCATCTTTCCCAAGAAACCAGAAAAGTGTTCCTTGCTTTGAAATAGGACGGCTGTGAAGTATGGTTGATGTATCTTGTGAGTCAGTACAAAAGACAGGAGTTGGGTCATAGGACACTCACTCGATTGGATCGCATCTCGATTAGATCGCATCTCGCCCGAGCTTGCTACATTATGCCGAGCTCGGTAGGTTGTAAAATAGCAACGAAGCGCGATCGATCCGACCGTGTCATCATCATTGCCATTGAGCATCATGAAGCCCCGCAGAAACCCGGGTTCCTATTACTCACGGTCTTTGGATCTGGGGGGTAACATGATGCAGAACGCAACCGATTTTCGTCTCAGATCCATTTCGTGGCTTTTAGAAAAGAGATCAAGTTTTTGATCTTCATTTCGGAAAGTTCGTTTAGGTCGTCAAAAAAAGCCATTCCAAACGATTGTGCCTCTCATTCTGACTAGAGCTGAACATTTACAGAGAAAATGAAGGACTGTTTCCTTTTCTTGCTGGTCTCCACAGCTGTGACAGTGAGTATTGTAAGGAATACCTAGCCTCGCCGCATGTTCTCCAATTTACCAGTGTCCAGTGCAGCTTGCTACGACCCTGGCTACGTCCCGCTTGGGTCTACACATGAGATCAATTGTTCGGGATTTATTAAAGGCGGGCCAGATCGTACTGGATATTTTGCAGTTGGTTAAACTGCTCCACCTAAGATTGGATTCCCTAAGGAAAATTGACAATATATTGCCCTTCACAACTCCAAGGGGAATGTTGACTCTTTCCGCAAGTGAGATGTGAAGGGCTGATCCTTGCCTGGCTCGTTCACCTGCCCGTTAATTTCCCTCAATGCCACTGTGACCAGGAACCCAGATAAGAGTGACCTTGATGTTAATAATAAGACTTTGCGAGCTCATCAGTAGCCGAGTGCGAGTCAATGGCTTTCACAGCCGACTGAATGTCTGTAAGGATGGCTGTATTACTATTTTGGTTTGGATCTTGCATGCCTCCCTAATTGCCAGTATTTCGGCATGAGATACACTAGCAAATTCGGTAGCCGAAACGACTTAGAAATGTTGAAAGACTCAGAGCATATGTTAGAATCGGCCGTACCACTGCAGTATATACGTCCATAAGATCATCTTCACTGCACCATACTCCAATCTTTGTCACAAATAAAACACTTTTGAATGGACATTTTGACTGTTTGAAATACTGAAACTTAGACACTTAACCACTGCAATATAATACTTTTAGACAACTACAATTAGAAAATGCAAATAACATAGTAACTCATGGCCTACTTTTCATGTAATGAAGAAAACAATACAAAAAGAATCGTTTATGCAATTTTTTAAAAATGACGGATTTTTGGCTGTTTTTCAACGACTGTTTCCGCAGAAACCATAAGACGTACAAAAAAAATGATAAAAGCGTAGATTGTAGGTAATCTTATTGTCTTTATTTTTGCATCAGCGCTTTTTGCAAAAGAAAAATAATTTTTGAGCAATAAGGAAAAAAGACAAAAAATGTCGAAATTTTCGACGTTTTTTGACGAATTCTCATATTTGCCGTGAAAAATTTTGTTGGACAACTTCAGATTCGTGTTCAGCGACCCCAAAACAATAATGAGAGCCACTAAAAATAATTACACCAGCACTTTCCACTTCAAACTACCATTTGACCAGACTAGCAGTTGATACAAATTGGAACACCCTTAGCGTATTCGAATCTTTGCAATACAGGCAGTGCAGTGAATGCTTGACATGTCGTTATAAAATGTTCATTCGATTTGCAATATAAACATTTCGATTTATTTTGTTGCGAGTTTACACAGGCAAATGAAGACTTTTGATTTCGATGACGACATGAATCTTGTTTCGGTTTGGATTGCTTATCAGAGGATTTATATTTTGCACTTGAAGCTTCTTCAGCAGAAAGATGCTGATATCTTTTATTAAGAGCTTCTTCACAGTCTTTCCATAAAGGAAGAGTACTGTAGTCTAACTGTTCTTCCCATTTAGACCTCGTGATTGCATCCACCTTTGACATAACTAAATGTATTATAATCGCGTTTGTGATATTCTTTTCATCTCCCAATGAAAGTAGCGAATATAGATTGTAGAAACTGTATCTATCATGCTTCGCAATGAAGACGCAGATGGCTTGGAAATTTCTTTTAATTCAAAAAGTGTTGAAACATTGTCGAAAAAAATTAAATAATTGTTATCGTAAACTTTCTTTAAACTAGCAAGCGCCTTAGGATAATTCTACTCCGTAATTTGGAAAGCCTTTACTGTTCCTAAGGCTTCACCTGATAAACATGAGATAAGGTGATTAAATTTTTCGATATCCGGAAGCATCGGATCATTATCAACTAAGTTTTCGAAAAGACTGATAAAATTCTTGTATTCCGAATATTTACCGCTAAATTTCGGAAGAGACATTTTGGGAAGTCGAGAATGATGAGGATTACTGAAAGAGTAGTCAACAGCATTAGATTGACGCCTCTTGTTCATAAACGATAGAAGTAAAGACTTTGTACCTACACAAACATCTTCTAATTCCCCACGAACAATATCGCTATGATCAGCTGATTCGATTTCCGATTGACATTTCATAAGTTGATCAATGTATGAATTTAATATATCCAACCGACATTCTAGTTCTATTGGATTAAGCGACAAAGTTTTTTGTTCTAATCCCGTTTTAATACGAATGATGTTGCTTTTAATTACTAACCGCTGATGTTTTAACTGATCAAGGTTTGTGCCCTTGATTGGAGAAGTTTGCCTTTTCTCTTTCCGGTCATATTGATTTAAACACAAATAATTTTATTAAAACTGAACAAAATTATTTTTCTATTTGGAATTAGTTTATCCAGAATTGTTCAAATTATTTTAAATTAAAACTATTGGAATTATTCGAAAAATTAGCTTATTTTCATACGAAAATCCCGAAGAAATTAATTAAACCGTATTAACTTGCAATTTAAATTAATTGACTTGATTAGTGTAAATTAACCACAATATAGTGACTAGGTTAATTACCGAAAAATAATAAAACTTTAAAAAGTTGTTTGCTGAACACACTCTTCACCCACTGATAACTTTGCTTTGCTGGATACGACCTACTAACTTGACAAGTGAAACTCAACGAAATAAAATTTCAACGAAAGAAAAAGAGAGAACTGTCAAGTCAAATGTCAACTCAAATGTCAACTCGATTTGCAAAGCGATGTAAACAACTTTCAATTTCGCGAAATCGGTCGGTTTTAATTAATTTATCAATTAAATAATAATTACGTTAATTGAAATAATTATTTGATTTAAGAAGCGAAGGCGAATTTTATTCGGAAACACTCACAAAGAAGAAAAACAACTATTTTGCCAGTGGGTATGACTTTACGACATGAGTGGCGACAGCGGCGGCGGCGCGGCAAATTCAGCGATAGGCAACGAGAATAAATTGTTTGAATTATTAGTTTAAGCTCACTTTAATTGATTTTTACTTATAAAAAGTTAATAAAATGCAAATTTCATTTCACCAAAGTTGTTTTGTTTGTTCACCACAATATAATAATTTTGAATTAAAGTGACAAAGATTGAAAGGTGCAGTAATAATTTAATTTGAGAAGAAATAACTCAAAAATTGCAATTAAATTGTTTTGTTCATATTATGCACTTCCAATTTTTGTTGTTACCTCTTTGCTTGACGTATCGTCTTCTTTTGACGTCACTTCCCTTTGGCACTGTTGGCATATGCACTTCTCATGCATTGGAGTGAATACTGGAGTCCTAGCGCTTCGGTGATGATGTCTCCGGACAATCGTTTTTAGCCAAATCTTATGGTAGGGTGGTTTCCTTTGGTCGAGATGATTGTATTATTTTTTATAATAACGCACGATGGATTCTACCGATTTTTTTAAGTGTTCTTTTTTAACAATAAACCGCGTCACGTATATACAATTTAAAGCATATATATGCATATACTAAAAAACGCGAATTTGGTTACAAATTTATTTATTTTAATTAAATTAAACTTGTCCCTGTTCGGGCGCCATGAAAATTCACAAGAGTTTTTATGAAATTAGCTCTTTCTAGAGCTGTTAAATTAACTTTTTTAAAAATTCAAAATTTTAAACTTCGAAAAAAATTAGTTAAAAAAATACGTGTTATATGTGCGGTTACTCGGTATAGAATAACTTTTATTTCATTTCCTTCTTCTTCTACTACTTTGTTTTACAAATGTAAATTAAATATGGCCGGAAGGGCGCGAAATTTAAATATTATAGCATTAAGAGTTAGATCACAATAGCGAAATTTCATTTTTTATTTACTATTCAAATTTTTAATTTAAGGTTTAGTTTTACAAATTCAAATTTATTTCATTTGTCGAAATCAATGTAATATAACCCTCTCTCACGACTTTTTCATTTTGCTTTTACATTTTTCTTCTATTTCAACTCTCAAATATCAAATACATTTCCATATTAGCGCCGCCTGCTGAAGGCTTATGAAAATAAAAAAAATTGGCTGATGATAGTACTATAGATTTTATATACAAAGACATAACCTCAAAATTTCCGAGATATTCGCGAAAAACCTTACTTTTCCTTGATTTTCTTTTTTATTTTTCATTTTCCCAAAAATAGCTCAATATAACCACAATTTTTTTCAAGCACCATTGATCCATTTTTGAGATACTCAATTTTGTTTGCAAAAAAATACTTTTTTCGATTGAAAAATGTACTTCAGAAAATCATCGTACAGAGTTAATTTAAGGAAATTAGTTTTGTTTTTACATTTACTTTTATATAAAATAATGATAACATAAAGTAACCACGTACAAAAATCCGGAAAAAGCGAAAAAATCATTTTGCATCAAGTAATTTTTGATAATGGTTGAAAAAAAAGTTTAAAAAAATTTAGAAAATGCAAAACTAGTAACACCATTGAATTCAACGGAAAATATACGTAAAATATTGTTTTATTATTTGACCTGAGACAAAAGTTTTGCCGATGCCGCAACGATATTGCTAGCAATATTCATCTCAGTACATACAGTTTTAAATGAAAAACAAATATAATAGTAGAAGAGCCGACACCAAATTTTGGGAGTGGATGTATAACTAGAATCTGACCATGAAGGTTTATAGGTACATGTATTCTGATATCAAATACCAATGTTTGGCAGGGTTTTTGGAGTTTATTGGAGTTTACTCCTTAAAAATCGCTTTTCATATATAGCCCCCGGTATGAAAAAATATAAGGAGTAAAATCTGCTGAACGAATGTCTATGAAACGAAAAAGCGACACCAGAACATTGTTGCCACTCCTCAGAAAATTTTTCGCAGCATATTTGCAAAAAAAGTGCAGTAGATTCAATATTTTCTCAGTAAATATCTTTTTTATTTATTTTTTCAAAAAACTCAATATGTCATTCGAACAAACCTGACAAATAAATAAAATACATATAACATTTGTTTTTCTTCACAACATAAAAAGAACAAGCTATAAATTAAACATATCATATTATTATTAAGACATGAAGGGTAATTTTGAGCGTTAAAATCAAGTGCAGTAGATTTTATTTTAAGGCAGCAGATTGATTTTGTGAAAAAAAATGCAATAGATCTACTGCAATCGCAGTAAAGTGGCAACCCTGCATTTTTTTTTCTCACTCGCTTAAAAAAGTACGAAGTGAAACTTCTTAAAGGTGCCGTCACACCGTGCAATTAAAGTACTTGCAGCAATTGTTTCAAAAATTTCGAATCTGCACAGAGAGCAGTCATACCAGGCAAGTAAATTGCTTGCTGAAACTACTTTGTACTTGCCTGCAAAACAAACTTGTGCAAGTACTTTTCAGGTCGTCACACCGAGCAAGTAAGTACTTGCTGAAATTAATTGCTGAAAGTACTTGCTGCAAGTAGTTGCTGAAATTACTTGGTGAAATTAGTTTCTGAAAGTACTTGCGTGTGTGAACGGATGTTGTTTTGGCATTTTCTGTTCAGTTTTGTCAATTGTTTCTTCAGAAATAGATCTAAATGGGTTATCTAGATTTAATTGAAGAATTTTTTATGGGGAAATGGTTTTTAAACATGAAGATTTGTTGAAATCGAGGCAATTGATTCTTGTAGAGTATTATTAGAGTATTATAAGTCAAAAAATATGCGATTGCTTGCAGCAAGTGATTTGATTGCAAGCGAGTTGAACTTTCTGATACAAAATTTACTAAAAGCTGTTATTAGAGGTACCTTTTTTATAAGGCCTGGTTCACACGAGATTGTACCGCACGATTTTTTGCAGTATAAATCCGTGTGAATGAGCAGTGGCGTATATATTTTACATAGAGCCTTTCACACGACGTTTGTACGGCAAGAAAACGTACTCAGCTAAGTACGTTTATCGAATACTCAACGGACTTTTCAAAAAAACGAATGAACTGTGACGTATCGTCTTCCAGTGGCGTATTGGCGAATGGAGTCACGGCACCTAGCAGTCAGCGCGTGAACCCTATGAGGGGGATGCATTTTTTTTCATTTTGACATTCAATGTATTTCCCATAAGAGAAAACCAAAAAAAGGTCTGAAAAACATTACTTTTGCTAATTAATTTTCTATGAACACGTATTTATTTTATAGTTGCAATAGAAAAAGAATTTATGTGAGTTAGTTAATCAAGAATAATATGTATCAAAACTTATGTATAACTTCCTATATTTTGCAGATGAAATATGTAAACAAACCTGTATTGTTGTTGTTGCTTTCCAAAATGGATTTATGTCGTAAGCAAAATTGGTGTCATGTGCGTAGTCAGGGAAGGGGTTTGATAGACAAGAGTCAATTATGAAGATTTTTATATTAAGGGTATTCATGCAACAGCGTAAACTCGTCGTAATCGTTGTAAAATTTTAAACTTCGTAAATCTGTCAAATTTTCCATACAAATTGTGACAGAATTACGAAGTTTTAAACTTTACAACGATTACGACGAGTTTACGCTGTTGCATGAATACCCATATTATATATTTTACTACTGTTTTCTAATAAGTAAAAGCTTACGTCACCGAAACTTTGCAGTAGTTTTTATGAAGATGTAGGTATAAAGTATTTCTATATATTTATATATTGCGTTTATGTGTATTTGTGTTCTTGAGAAAAAAGGAGTACAAATATTTGTACACTGTTTGTGCAAAAGATCAATAAAATATATTTTGTGTTTAGAAACTAGCGAAGCTCATGAGGTCAATAACACCCTTTATTGAATAAATAAAATTTTGCGTTTAATTTTTTACAATTCTTATTTTCAAAATATGTACCCTCCAAAAAATATCAGGAATAATAACACTTCAATCATGCCTGCGTCTTAATCTTAATGCTGCATTTACACGATTGGGGAACTGGCAATATAATGACCAAAATAATAACAGAAGAATGGACAAATTCAGTATTTTTGTCATTATACTGGCAGCTTTTCACCAGTCGTGTAAATTCGGTATAACGAAGAAGCATTTCCAAACCAAAAAATTCTGTACGTAGGTAAAAATACTTGAAAAAGAAAAAGAAATTTTCATTCCAAACAAAAATTTTGATATGTATATGAAAATCTTCATTTTCAATACAAACATTATTAACAAAGAAAACAAAAAACTGTTCATGTTCTAAATAATCTTGGCTACGTCTCTGTGTTGCTTTTTTCTCAAACGAGTAATGGTGTTGTTGTTTCTCGTTGTAGAGGTAGTTTGTTTACATTTTTCATCTTAAATTTGAAGCATTTGAGGCGTCAGTTTTGATTTATTTTTTGCTAGATTTGTAAACTTACATGTTTTGTTATTCTATTGCAATCATAAAAGTTGTATCTGTTTACATAAAAGTTATTAGAAAAAGTAACATGAATATGACTCTATTTTGCTTTTCTCTTATGGGAAATACATTGAACGTAAAATTGGAAAAAATTTTATCCCCCAGATAGGGTTCATGTGCTGAAATGCAGGTGGTGTGGAAAGCAACTTACCAGGTGTCAATAGTTTTATAGAGTCTTGTTCACATGGTTTGAATCCACTTTGGGTATTTGTTCGTTGGCATCGAATGAGCTTCAGTGGAGAGAAAAGCCCATGTACACAAAAAAAAAATTTATCGACCGATATGGTTGATTTCAAAAAATTATAACTCCGGTGATACAAATTGGATCTTGTAGGTTAAGGTCTTAAAATAAAGAAGAGGAATGAGGCAATAAATGTGCTTTTTAGTTTTTCAAAATTATTAAAATTTTCATCAACATTTGAATTTAGAATAAAATAAATGGAATTGAATTGGGATTTATTCACCCCTTTAGTATAAAAACGTTTCCCCCTCCTCAATGATGTTTTTACATAATATAGCCCGTTATGTCAGCTTTCTTTAAAGGCCTTAACCTTGAAGATCCAATCAGTAAAACGGGAGCTATAATTCTTTAAAGCCATCCATATCAAATTTTAATAAAAAAAAATTCCATGTAGATAACGGGATCTTCTCGCTGGTGGATGGTCGTGGACAATGGTCCAAGCAGGTAATTTCAATTCCATTGTTTTGATTTTTCGATCAATTCAAAATCAAGATTGTATCGCTTGTATACCACGTAGGATAATGAATGAGGTATCAAAATAACCGTAATTGTATGTTTATGTAATATTTAACAGCAAGAAAATTCATCAATGCACTAAAGAGATATGAGTTCATACATATGTGAAAGCGCTCAAATACTGCCTTTATCTCCGTCCAACGGTATTCTAGGACTCTTATTTTTTTACTTCATATTTAAATCAATAATTTCTACATATTATCCGTCCAAATTTCAGCTCTCTGGCTCTTTCCCTTAAAAAGATAAAAATAAAATATTTCGCAAATTCAAACTTTTCCATTCATTTTCATTATACTGCAGCTATTCGAGTTTTAAACGAATAAATATAAATATCGTGTGAACACCCAATATTTGTTCGGTAAAAACCGAATGCGATAAAAAACGTGCGGTACAATCTTGTGTGAACCAGGCCTAATATGTTTTATTTCGACTTTCTCATTAATTAGTCTACCGATTTCAATCAAAATCTGGTGAGATGTAATTACAATTGATAGAAAGAGCTTCATGCTTTGTTGCATTTTTATTTAATAACTCAAATATTTTTAAAAAATCAGAAGTTCCATTTTGGTATGACTCTTTTTTACAACACTGATGAGAGACTTCTGGGCAGAGGGAGTCAACTTTTTCTGAAGTTTTGATCGAAAAACATACGTCGCTTGCAAGCAAGTAAAAAACTGGCTTCCCAGGAACTGAGTCGGCTAGAAAATTGCAGTTAAGATCCAAATTCGCAGTTTTTCATGCACTTCAAGAAAAAACTAAGTTCAAATTTTTAAGTCCAAATTTGGCAGACGAATCGATAAATACACTTTGCACTGTTAAGGTCAGTGTGAAGTTAGCAGTACATACCCTTTTCTCAGCAACTGAGCCCCCTAGAAAATTGCAGTAAGGGTCCAAATTTGCATTTTTTCATTTACTTCAAGAAAAAACTAAGTTCAAATTTGTAAGTCCAAGTTTGGCAGAAAAATCGATAAATTCACTTTGCACTGTTAACGTCAGTGTGAAGTTAGCAGTACATATCCTTTTCTCAGCAATTGAGCCAGCTAGAAAATTGCAATGAAGGTCCAAATTTGCAGTTTTTCATGTACTTTGTATGGGCCACAATAGATAATGTGCTACCCAATTTGTTAATTAATTTTATATGTGCTACTTCTTCAATTATACATATATGAGCCTTGAACTCGTCCACCGATAAGTATTCCAACCATTCCAATAACGATTTGTCAAAACATCGTTTCAGTTCCCCATTTATCGATTATGCGAATGAAAAGGAAACCGGCAGACCCTCCGATTTTGCTTTGGCGCTTCTTTTTCGTTTTCTACCAGTAACCTACACGGATCATTTCCTTATTTTACTCCGAGTGCCGCTTTAAAACTCGGAGATTTATACAAAGTGCACGACCTATTCACTGCTATAATTAAAAGATCTATATACCTAGATTGTAATAAGAATCAGAAATTGTAAACTACCAAACCGAAACAAAAAAATACGAGCTACAAATCCACAGCTCCTTTAACATAAAGGTAAAGCGGCCGAGAAACAACCCGAGCACCCGCCAACCCAAACTAACCAACAAATAAGCTGATAGATTTTTATTAAATCTCTAAGCCAGGTAACCAAGTGATTACCCTAATAACTAAAAATCATTCAGTTAAACAGTGAAGTTCTTTTGCTAAAATTAAAACTTTTCTGTGGGACTATAGCGACAGAATTCTTCCTGAGTGGCATTAATTCAGAGTCAGATTCGACCGACTCTCTGACGCAGAGGAGACCACGTGGAAAAAGTTCGGCTTTTCCCTAAAAGGTTTTCACAGACAACCGAACGAAATCTTAGTTATTTAGGATTGGTGTCTTCCTTCACTGTTAAGACGTTAAAGGAGCGCTACACGAAATAAAAGGCACTCAGCTTTCAAGGTGCCAAAAATTTATCCCGGAACCCAACTACATCTCAGGTAACCCATCAAACTTTAACCAATAAATGAGTCGTAAGTTCTTTTTTTATTCTTGCTTGTTGACAGTAACCTAGCTCTCGAAGCATATACATTTTCTGTCTGTGGCCACAAACTCGTCATCGAAACGTGGTGTGACGAAATTTTCATACCAGGCGTGGCCCAGTCAGCGAAATTCTTTATTGGGAACCAGTTACAAGCCTTTAATTGAGTAACGTGCAGACTTCAAAGCTAAAGGAATAAATACCCTGCTTTAAACCACCAAGGTTCCAGCATTAGATCCCAGCTGAATTTTAAATTCTAAAACCTAAGGGCTGAGATCTAATAGATTTCATTATCAACGGGGGAAGTCATTAGCCAACGAAATCCAGAGTCCATCTGATAATAGAAAACAAGTTTTTTTTTATTTAACAATAATTTATATAACCCAAACTTCTCTTTAAAGCCTAAAGCGTTTTCACTCAAGATAAGTACATAGCTTTTTATAATATCTTAAGCAAGCCACTGTACATGCATACATAGGACAAACTTTGATTTTTTTTAACAACACCTAGCCAGATAGCGTTTAAGAGCACATCTTCAAGGAACTCAAACCAAACATCAAAGCCGACAACAAGTCGTGCGCACCACTTACTTGGAGGAGAGATACCGGTGCGTCAAATTGTTTTTTTTTTTTGTAAAAGTTCATTGAACTTTATCATATGAATGCAACGGAAAAATATTTCATGACCTACCTTAACATTGAGTGAGTCCTTTAATTGCTCAAATTTCATTAAGATTATTTTTTTTAATGAGATCTGAAAATCTTGAGTGATATCGATATTGCCAAATTTTATTTTTATAATTTTACTATTCCTATTTTTCTTTCTCTAACACTCCTTTGAATGAAACTTTAATAGAAAAACTTTGCTTGAGTTAAACTCATAGGTTCATTCACCTTATGTCTTTATAATTTTCCTTTTTCCCTTTGTTACTTATTTTCTTTTTTTTCGTACATAATTGAGTTCATAATATTTTAGACCTGATTCCTATCACTGAACATAAAATTTATAGATGAATTTGTTTAATTTTTTTTATATACTTAGCACAAGTATGGATTTACTTTTCTCTAGATCGTTAATAAAATAATCTTTATAACGTAAGAATATATTTGAACTTTTGCGCCTTTGAAGTTTCCGGTATGTTATTTGGTTAGGTTGGATTCAAGTGCTTTGACTTGTGATCTTGTGAAGCACGGAAGTGGAATGTCGTCGGTGATAGAATAATGCGTGAGAAGGTGAAGTTAAGCTTCAAAATAGGGGCCACCGCAATAAAACCTTGAGTGGTGCGTTAGCCAAGGAGTTCCTACCATGGTTCAAATATGAAGGATGTATTGGCAACTTAAATAAGGGATAGATAAGGTGTTTAGTTTTCAGTTTTGTTTAATTTAGGCATGTTAATAAGGTACGGCAGTTCAGTGATGAGTACAAGAACCCACCCCACCGACGAGCGAGCCTTTTGGCGGATGCAAGCATGCCTAACCGTACTCAGACGACTGGATCAAAGGGATTAGTGGCTCGGCTGGGCATCGCCTATACGTGGAGAAGGACCATCTTGCCGTTACAACTCCAAGAAAAATTTAAGTTCAAATTTTTAAGTCCAAATTCGACAAACAAATCGATAAAATTCTTTTTGCACTGTTAACGTCACTGTGAAGTTAGCAGTACATATACTTTTCTCAAGAACTGAGCCAGCTAGAAAATTGCAATGAGGGTCCAAATTTGCAGTTATTCATGTACTTCAAGAAAAAAACTAAGTTCAAATTTGAAATGCCAAATTTGACAAAAAATCGATTAAATTCATTTTTCACTGTTAACATCCCTGTGAAGTTAGCAGTACATACCCTTTTCTCAGCAACTGAGCCCTCTAGAAAATTGCAGTAAGGGCCCCAATTTGCAGTTTTTCATGCGCTTCAAGAAAAAACTAAGTTCAAATTTTGAAGTCCAAATTTGAAAAAAAAAAATCGAAAAATTCACTATGGACTGTTAACGTCAGTGTGAAGTTAGTAGTACATACCCTTTTCTCAGCAACTGAGCCCCCTAGAAAATTGCAGTTAGGGTCCAAATTTGCAGTTTTTCATTTACTTCAAGAAAAAATGCAGTTCAAATTTTGAAGTCCAAATTTGACAACAAACTCGAAAAATTCACTTTGCACTGTTAACGTCAGTGTGAAGTTAGCAGTACGTATCCTTTACTCAGCAACTGAGCCAGCTAGAAAATTGCAATGAGGGTCCAAATTTGCAGTTTTTCATGTACTTCAAGAAAAAAATAATTAAAATTTTGAAGTAAAAATTTGACAAGAAATTCGAAAAATTCACTTTGCACTGTTAACGTCAGTGTGAAGTTAGCAGTACATATCTTTTTCTCAGCAACTGAGCCAGCTAGAAAATTGCAGTTAGGATTCAAATTTGCAGTTTTTCATTTACTTCGAAAAATGGTATGAAATTCGTGTTGAGTTGAATGCTTTCAAACACGAAAACTTTTGTAAAAAAGTGAACAAAATTGTATCTTTTTTAGAGCGTTCCTTACTTTTACTTTTGTAGAAAAGTGAAACACTAGCTGTGTTTTATTATCTCTGGATCTGGGTCGAGGTTATCTTGTAACATGTATTAGAAAAACAACATGGGATCTAGGTTTCTATCGAGGTTAATTTCAATAACCCAGAAAGAGGTTTTCACTTTGACCGGCAGAGGGCTATTTATCATTGGGAATGATGTCAGTGATTTGTCAGCGATTTGTCAGGAGTGTTAGGAATAGAGCGGAAAAAACAAGTGTTTACATGAAAAACAAATAAACATAAGAAAAAAAGAGACTGATAGACAGCACTGTTTTTGCACTAGCTCGCATCATTTTATTTTCAAGAGGTGAACCATATGGGTTATGAGCGGTAATAAAACGGTGCTACTACTACATCTAGATAAACAGATAAAAAGCTGAATCATAGATGTCACTTGCATCGATATTTGTTGCTGAACTAGCCTTTTTCGTGTTTGAAAGCATTCAACTCAACACGAATGCCATACCATTTTTCGCAGAAAGGTGTCGCTAGCATATGTTTGTAATTTTTCACTTTTGCACTTTTTGCAAAAAGGAGTTGAGTGTAAATAGGCCTTAAAACTTAAATTTCAATTATTTAAAATATTTCAAATTAAGTATATTTGAATTGTGTAGTATTTCTTTGTCAAAGAAAAGGTGCAGAGAAAGAAAGCAGTTGTCACAAAAGAAAACGTCAAAAAAAATCCATAGATTTTGAAAAAATTAAAAAAAACATTCCTGACTTTGCCATCTCATTCTCACCATGAAGTGGGAGTGAGAGAAAGTACAGGGATTTCAAAAAAAGTCGGAGGAGTCAGTCCAATGTGAACACCGTCAAAAGTGCAAAAGTGAAAAAATACAAATACGCATGCTAGCGTCAAATTTATGCGCAAAAGAGTATGAAATTTCTGTTGAGCTAAATGCACTCAGACATGGAAAAGGCTAGTTCAGCAACAATTATCGATGTGCGTGACATCTATGATTCAGTTTTTAAAAGTTTATTAAGATGTAGTAGTGTTCCTGTTAAAAATTTATTTAAAAGAAATAAAAAGACTAAACTTTTGAAGAATTTAAAACATTTACTTTATTTTTATTTAAAAAAGGCAGAAGATTTCACTGTTTTAGCTACTCAAAAAATTTTAGTCCCTTGTTGCTCGTTTACTTATTTTTTTTCATCGTCTGCAGCTATAGTCCGTTAAATGGACCGGAACGTTTTGGAATTTTCTTCTCTAAAGTTGTTCGCCAGTGTTGACGTTGTTGCTTTTGGCGAATTTAAATTTGGAGTTGATACTATTTTCAACAGTAGTGTTGGCGTTACTATTTTTCGTAACAGTTCCCCCGGTACGAGAATTCCGGTAGGTATGTTGTTGTACCACTGCTTTCTTTTTCAACTTCTAGCTTCGCCAATTTTACTGCAGGCCGTTCCAAAACTCCTACGTTGGTTTGAACTGTTGCACTGCGAACTTGTCCATCCTTTGACGTCTTAACAGCAATCACCTTTCCTTTCGGATAATTATTTCTTGGAAGGTCTTTGTCGACGATGATAACATCTCCAATTTTCAGCGGTTGCACTGGATCGTACCACTTTGAACGTAATGTCAGCTCTGGTGCATATTCGACAATAAATCGTTCCCAACATTTGTTTGCAAAACGTTCTTTATATTGGAATGTATACTTCAGGATTTTAGCATTATCGTTTATTTGTCCAATAGGTTGAGCCCCTCCGGAAGTCAGCCTCAAGAAATGATTCGGTGTTAGAGCTTCCGCAAGTTCGTCATTCAAAAGCATATAGCTGAGTGGCCTTGAATTTATCATATTTTCGGCGGCCATCAAACAGCTTCTCAAAAGTGGGTCGGTTGGAGTCCTTGTTGGCAAAGAATTGTATAGTGCTGTCTTGAATGAGCGGACTAAACGTTCCCATGCCCCTCCCATGTGTGGCGACGCTGGTGGGTTAAAGACCCTTTTCACTAATGGGCTCACAAAATGTTTCGCTATGTGCACAGGATCAACGGCTTCTAGCTCTTGACGCAATAATCTTTCTGCACCAACAAAATTGGTTCCTCGATCACAGTAGATTTCCCTTGGTGGGCCTCTTCTTTGGATAAAATCTTGAAAGCACAAAATGAACGAGTCCGAATCAAGCTTGTAGGCCACCTCCACATGTACAGCTCTTGTAGTAATGCAGGTGAATAATACTCCCCACCTTTTTTCCTGACGTCGACCAATCGCTACACGGAGAAAACTGAACTATGAGTTATTTAAACAGAAGCATGTTTAACTATATGTTTAAATTAGTACAAATAAAATTCAATTCAAATCTACCTCTTATCTATTCAAATTCAAAAATACTATTATTTTGGGTTAAATCTGTTTAATTCAAAATAAATCATGTTTAATTATTACATTGGAAGCTACACGTAACTTTTTACATGAATTCAAGCCTACTTGAGTTTGATTTTCGAAAGACCTGTTAAATTATTTTACTCAATTAAAAATGTTAAACATTAAATTAACATGCACGAGTTTGTTTCAAATATAAATGCACCCAAAATATTAAGAAGAAACAGGGATTGAACAGAAATGTTTAATTTAAACTCGAATCAATTTGAATTGAACTCAAAGGAATACAAAACATAACTGTAACTGTCTTATGATTCTTACAGGTACTTGGCATCTAAAAAAATTGCAAAAGAATCCGTGTCGCGACCACGTCGTGAAAAATGTTCAAATAGTTAAAAAATTAGTGCCACCGTAGTATCGTCGGCCCAAAGGTAAAACTCACTAAGTGCAGAACAAAATGTTCAAGAAAATGATAATGAAACGCATTTTTTTAATCCAAACAGTATAATTTTGCCCAGTTTTTATAAAGACATTGAAAGCTATGCAAAAGAACTTAATTTAAAATTTTGCAAAAAGTGACTTTTAGTTTCAATCCGATTTCTTTAAAAAGTGTAAATTTTTAGTAAGTGAGTTTTAACTTTGAACCGACATACAGCACGATATGTATGTATGTGTTACAGCTATAGGAAACGCTCCCATCATTACAAATAGAATAAATTCGTATTAAATTCAAAGGATTTAGCATCTATTTGAAAAAACAGTTTTAAACAGAAAACATATTTGACCCAAACACGAAAAATATTCAAAAAAATTAATATGATTCTATTTGAAACAACATCAAATGAATTTAATTAAAACAAACAGAAATATCTTTATGTTAAATAGAAAGCATAGTAAATTTGAACAAAATCATGTTCAAATCGTTTCAACAACGAATTAATACGATTCTATTTAAATTAAATAGAAATCGCTTCCATGCCAAATCATATGTGTTTGAGTTTGAATTAAATATGAATATGTTCAATATTTTGCTCAGTGTACAGTTAATGGGCCAAAATAATCCACTCCAGTATAAGGGAATGGATTACAATCCGGTGACATCCTTGCACGAGGAAGCGGTGCCATTTCCGGTATCTTGGGCTTACCTTAATAAATCTTACACCACTGACAATCTTTACAAATTAATTTTACCATGCATCTTAATTTAGGAATAACATACCTTTTGTCTCAGCTGGTTGACCACACTTTCGTTGTTAGCGTGTTGAAAGTCTTCGTGGCATTTCTGAACTAAAAGATGCGTTATAGGATGGTTTCTGGGAAGTATAATTGGACGATTCGTTTCGATGTCAATATAAATTGCTGCATCTAATCTTCCATTTACTCGAAAAAGTTGTTTTTCGTCTAGGTATGGTGAAAGTCGTTTTATAGAACTTGAAGCATTAACTCGAGGTAAAAGATTATTTGAATTTTTATTATGTTTGTTTGTTTAGACTTATTATTTCTTCGTTATATACATCAAGTTGGGCAGTTCTGAATAATATTATTTCAGCTTCTTTTAGTTCTTCGCATGATAAAATTCCCTTTGTTGGTAAATTAGGTTGTAGTTTTAGTTTTATATTTAAGTATCTATAAACATATGCCATGGTTCTTAACAGTCTGTTCCATTTCGAAAATCTTTTTAAAATAATCAAAGGTTGTTTAGTTTCATGAACACATAAAAGTTCTTCAGCTACTGCTGTCATCGACGTAACGTCCTTTGGCCACTCGTCTTCCCTGTCCATTAAGAAACCAGGACCCTGAAACCATCTGTCGGCATACTCCAGCTTAGGTGGTTTAATCCATTTAGTGGCATCATCAGCCACGTTTAGTTTTGATGGGATATATCGCCAGATTCCCCCTTGGTCATTGTCTTGTATTTCTGCTACTCTGAACGCGACGAACTTGTTGTATCGATGAGGATTTCCGTTAATCCATCCTAACACCGTCTTAGAGTCAGTCCAGAAATGTATTTTGCTTATACTTATTGATAGTTCATTGGTTAGTTTTCGAGCAAACCTGCAACCCATCACAGCAGCATCCAGTTCCAACCTCGGAATAGATCGCAGTTTTATCGGGGCAACCTTTGTTTTCGCTCCCAAAAGTGAGCATTCGACTTGTGTTCCACTACTTATCCGAATGTACGCTACGGTTGCACAAGCTTGTTCTCCTGCATCCATGAAAATATGCAGCTGTGCAGTAACATCAGTCCAGTTGGGAATATTTTTCAATATACATCTTGGTATGCGACATGTTTCAACTTGTGGAAGTACCTTAAGCCATAACATCCATGCTTCGAAATGCTCATCATTTATCAGGACGTCCCAATCGATTCGGCTGCGCCAGATATCTTGTAGCAAAATCTTCAGATAAACTAAAAAATGTGCGATTAATCCTAATGGATCATAGATGGACATGAGGATTCGAAGGATTTCTCTTTTCGTTGGACGCCTTTCTCCGTTCAACACTTCTTGATTGCCTTTATTATATCGTAAAGAGAATGTGTATTCGTCACCTTTCAAAGACCACCACATGCCGAGAATTTTCTCCAAAGAAGATTCTGCACTAGGATTCAAATCGATACAGCCATCAGTAGGTTCTGTATTAAGTGCCTTCATTACTGTCGAGGAATTTGACTTCCAATTCCTTATTTCAAAGCCAGCCTTAGCATGAACCGCAGTCACTTCCTTCGCGAATTGTATAGCTTCAGCTTCGTTGTCTACACTTTCCAAAAAGTCAACAACGTAATGACTTTCTATGATGCTTTTTACCGCCTTTGGATAATCGTCTTTATATTTCAGAGCATTAAGATTCTTCATATATTGCGCGCAGCTGGGCGAGCAAGTAGCGCCAAAGGTCATAACTTGCATCACGTAAGTGTCCGGTTCATCATTCACATTGTCGCGCCAAAGAAATCTTAAGACGTGTTGATCCTGTTCAGGAATTTGCACCTGGTGGTACATTTCTTTAATGTCGCCGCAAATACATATCTTTCTTTCTCTGCTACGAATAAGAACACCTAGAAGCGAAGCATTCCAATCAACTCCTTTCATAAGCAGCGTATTTAAAGAAACGCCATCAGCCATGGCCGCAGCATCCCATACAAGCCGTATCTTTCCCGGTTTATTTGGATTGCGAACCGGGAAAATTGGTAGATACCATACTCTGTCATGATGTTGTTTCAGCTCTGCAATGGTCAGCTTTCGAATATATTTCTTTTCCTCATAGTCTTTCAATTGTTGTTTCACATTTTCTTTCAGTTGTGGGTCGCTATCTAAACGTTTTTCAAGACATCTCATTCTTCGAAGCGCCATCGGTTTGCTATCTGGTAATTTAAACCTTTCGTATCGCCACAAAAGTCCAGTTTCATATCGGTTCTCTAATTGGGTCGTTGTATTACTGAGGATGCTGTTAGCTCGGCTTTGTTCTTGTGTTCTTTTTGAATCTCTAGGCTCTACGATTCCCAAGTTGTCTACTGAAATGAAATCTTTCACCATTTCGTGAAGCTTCATGTCGGCAGCTTCTTGACATTCACATATTTGGAAATTATGGTCGACATCATTTGTATCGTAACTTTCTTTTTTATCAAACATCGAAAATATGGTCCAGCCTAGACGACACTTCGCTGCGATTGGATCACTTTCAGTTGCTTCTAATATTTTTGTAGGAACCGCAACATGCCAGTTTCGAAGCCCAATCAGTATACCTGGATTTGCTCTTACGTAAGAATTCACTGGCAAATTCTTTAGATGGGAATATCTTTTTGCCAGATACCCATAATCTAATGATTGTGTTGGTAAGTTTAATGCTTGGACGGTTCGTACGTTTGAGATTCTGTAACTTTGTGCATTTTCGTGAGCTCCAGCTATATTCACTTCGACGACTCTCGACTGCTGTTCTTGTCTAGAAATAGTGCCACTCCACTTTAAACATAGTGGTGCCCTTTCTCCTTGGAGTCCCAGTTGATTTGCAATCTCCTCATTCAATAAGGTGCTAGAGGATCCTTCATCTAGGAATGCAAAGGTGTTAATTTGGTTGCCATTGTGAGACAGGACTACTGGAAGGATTCTGAAATGTATCGAAGTGAATACAGAATGACTCATGCTTATTTCATTGCTGTTGATGTTGCTGCCAGACTGCTGTTGGGAACTGTGTAACAAAGGATGATGTTTTTTATCGCAATTTGTTTCATTGCATGCAACCGGTGTCCAACATTTGAACTGATGCCTTTTCAGACACTGTCTACAAAGGCTAAGTTTTTTTAACAAGTCCCATCTATCGGAAACTTCGCATTCAAGAAATTGTTTGCAAGCTGTCACTGTTTTGCAGTCTTCTTGGCACACTGGACATTTTCTATGAATAACATTCGGTGTTTTATTATTCAAATTTCTTGCTGGCGTATCAGTGTGGACGTAGAGCTCTTCTTTTTTGTTTTTCTGTTTATTTTGAGGCTCTTTGGTACTAAACCAAGATATTGAGGGCTTTGCATTACATATATCAGCTGCTACATCTTTGAGCCAGTCGCCAAGCACACAGATATTATCAGTATCTATTTCGCTTCTCTTATGAGTAGCCCAATTTAGCTGTAGTGTGGGTGGCAACTTGTCGACAAGCTCTGTCATCAAATTTGGATTTCGCATATAGTTTTGCAGCCCAGCTTGTTCCATTGTGGCGCACAGATTTCTCACAGCCACAGCGTACTCAATAATAGTTTACATGTGTTCGATTTTTGGCGGTGTCATTCTTTGAAGTTTGTCCATGTAATGCTTCATGATAATTTGTGGTCTACCAAAATACTGTCGAAGTGTTTCAATGATTTCAGGAACACATCCTGATGATGTTAGTAAAGCTTCGACAACATCTCTCGCCTTTCCTCGCAGGCAGCGTTGTAGACGCATTAAATTTTCGTTTTTTGTGAAGCCACATGCTTCAGTTGTTTGTTGGAAACTGCTTATAAATACAGGCCATTCCCCTGGTTTGCCACAGAAAATAGGTAGATCCTTACCTACCACCTGTCTTGAAGCAATTTGATTTGACGATAAACAATTCGTTTCGTACGATGCTGATGGCATGCAGATTTTGTTTATATTCTGTTCTACTTTTTTTGTTGTTGGCAATTTGCCCAAGTTCTTTTCGACGACTGTATTATTGAAAACATTAAATCTGGACTTACCGCACGGCTGAATATTTTCCTGTTGGGTAGCCGTTTCCAAGTCGTCGTCTGACATTTCGTCTAAAAGAGCTTGGCGCTTTACCAGCAACTCTTGTTGTTTCTGTAGAAGTAACCCCTCCGCCTCCAGCATTCGCATCTTAATTCGGATCCTTTCAGGCGTGTTTTGGAACGAGCTGATGTTGACGTTGTTGTTTGCTGATGTACTGGTTGGCAAAAGACGCATTTCCAATCATCGATCGTGGCTACTTCATCGCCAACCTCAGCGCATTGGTAATGAATCCACTTTTTGCACTTTGTGCACTCCACCATTCTGTCGTCGGTGTAGTCTGCATTGCAGACAGGACATTTTCCTGTCACCACTGTGTTTGTCGTAGACATTTAATAAAATTTTTTGAGAATGTTGAAAATTAATTTAAAAGAAATAAAAAGACTAAACTTTTGAAGAATATAAAACATTTACTTTATTTTTATTTAAAAAAGGCAGAAGTTTTCACTGTTTTAGCTACTCAAAAAATTTTAGTCCCTTGTTGCTCGTTGTTCGTTTACTTAAGTTTTTTCATCGTCTGCAGCTGTAGTCCGTTAAATTGACCGGAACGTTTTGGAATTTTCTTCTCTAAAGTTGTTCGCCAGTGTTGACGTTGTTGCTTTTGGCAAATTTAAATTTGGAGTTGATACTATTTTCAACAGTAGTGTTGGCGTTACTATTTTTCGTAACAGTTCCACTTTTCCACAAAAGTAAAAGTAGGAACGTTCTAAGGCAGAGAATATCAAATAAAAATTAATTTGCCTACAAGCTGTGAAGAATACACATATAAAATCAACTCGTCATTCAGCACAGGTCTTGTTGTTGTTGCAATTCACAAATGAAATGAGGCAGTGAGAGCCATAGTGGCCTAACTGCATTTTTCATTATTTTCAGTAGAGCAAAAATAAGGAGCAGATTATGGTTTAAAAAAAATCAAAAATTTGTAGTTTTTAAATAAATGAACATAATTTTGATTTTTATTTGCAAGATGATAAAAATTTAAAAGGTTTTTGATTTTGCATTAATGATTTTTCAAAATACCGTTATAACTGATCAGATAGGCCACTTTAGCACTCAAGCTTTGAATTTTGTTGTGGGTGCCCTCTAAACGCAAAAAGTCTTATAAGTATGGCATGGAGCTATCAATTCAAAAAATTTAAATGCAGAAATACTGTTTAATATATACAGATTCAATTTTTGTAATAAACTCAATTTCGATAAAATTGCAGCTAGGCCACTATGGCTCTCACTACCTCAAATTACAAATACAACAAAATAAACAAAAGGGTTATGGAGGGTGAAACGTACGTATGATTGGCTTCTTTATTAAAGGCCTTACTACATTCAATTCACTTTTGTACAAAAGTGAAAAAATATAAATATATGCTAGCGATACCTTCCTGCGAAAAAGAGTATGAAATTTGAGTGGAGCTGAATGCATTCAAACACGGAAAAGGCTAGTTCAGCAACTATATTCGATGGATTGATATCCATGAATCAGTTTTTTGTAACTGTAAACTATTTATTTAGATGTAGTTGTGTTTCACTTTTCTACAAAAGTAAAAGTTAGGAACTTTTCTCTTGTAAAACTTGAGATAAATGATAGAATTGAGTTGTTTAGTGAAAAAAAAAACAAAACATTTTTTTCACTTTTGCACAAAAGTTAAATGAATGTAGTCAGGCCTTTCACACACAAAGAATAACTGTGTAATAGGGGACTTTGTTGGCAAAAGAAGTGGGGGTCAGGCATTTCGTGAGGTATGAAGACAAAATGAACACCGGATCTATGCGACTTAAACCCCAACTATAACTGGCATGAGTTAGCTTATGCGCGCATAAGCAACGAGCGGATGTATGCAATCACTATTCAGAAACCATAATGGAGTCTAGCTCCGATTCGCTAAGTTTTGCTTAATTATGCAAACATAAGCAAGAGCGATCCAAGTCGCTCCACACATAAGTGATTTTGACAAATGGGATTAAATACAGAAAAAAACAAAGGATACAATGTATTTCACAGCTGCTTTGGACTTGTGTGTGAAGCAAAAAGAATTTTGAATTTATATGTGTAAGTTTCTTCCTGGCGGCGGCAGATTCTCATATTCATGCCGATTAGTCAATTCGCAATATTCGACTCCCCTGCAGTTGATCAGATTCGCACTGGATTCGCGTTGGCGTTTTTTCTCAATTAGTGAACTCGTCGAATGAACTATCGATTCCTGAACTTCCCTACCATTATCCGAACTATATTATCGCTTTTGTCATTTATTGACATTTCATACGTGACACGCAATCTCAAAGGGTGTTCAAACAGTCCTCACGTCAAATTGAGTCACCTCACATGAAGCCTTTCTATACATCATCTTAAATTGTAAACAGTTTATTTCTTCAAAAAGAATGTTAGATACTGTACTTTAGCTAAACTATATCTTTAAATTCAGAATTATAAGTCTAAATTTAAATTTCTGTGTTATTCATGATGATTTTCTGGCTAATAAAAGGCGTGTTTTACTATGATCGGGATCTGGATCTGGATTTACTTTTAACACGTGTTACAAAAATAATTTTGAAAATTTCCCATTATTTTGTTTTTGTATTACGTGTAAAAGTTAATCCAGATCCAGATCCCGATGATAAAAACACGCCTAAAAAAATTAACAGCAGATTCGCGAAAAAATTGGCGTGGATATAAAATGGGAAGGTTTGTATGGAGAGCGAATGGTTTGCGGTTTCACTAATATCAAATTTGTTGTACAAAATGTCAGTGGTGCAAGTAATGTTACCGACGATCGTTCAGTTTTCTATCGTGAATTTACTAATAGCTTAAATCTCGAAAATAAGTTGAATTGTGGCTAAAGCATAGTTTACAGTTCCCATGCGAAAAAAATATCAAAATTTTCAAAACAATTTTCCATCTATTCTGTGCACCAAATTGCCTTGGCCAAGCCACCCATTAAGTCAATAATTTACCCTTAATTAATAAACTATAGGCCTAAAAATTTAAAATTATTATTTTTGGATGCAAAAACTATTTGCATGCTAATAAAGCCTTGAGGTTAAAAATTTTTTTTTTTTGGAAGTGTAAACCGACCATCCAAAAAAAAATATTTTATTCACCACACTTATTTCGCATGCAAAACAATTGCCGTTCCATTGTTTTGCATGACATTCCATGCCAGCAATGTTTTTTTTTTTTTTTGCATGAAACTGTAAACTTATCATGCAAAAATTAATTATGCATTTCACCTCAATTATTTTTGACATGCGAAAATATTTGCGTAGGTTTTTTTTGCACACGGGAACTGTAAACTATGCTTAAAGCTCATTCGCCGAATTAGTAGGTGATTATTTTTAGGAATGAGGAACAAAACATAACAACAAAAACTGAATGTGGGGGGTGAGCAGGGAATAGTTTTTAATTTTTGTTTTTGCACGCAAAAACTTTTACTTTTGTAGAAAAGTGAAACAAATTGGATTCAGAGTTCATATACCAGACCACACAGACCAAAAAAATCTGATTGACGATCTTTTTTCCCGGTGAAGTATTGGCCGTACTGCTGGATCGCATTCTGTTTTACCTGGCCTTAAGCTTTTAAGCTCAATTTGGAATTTTTGCGGTGTTGTTTATCAAAAGCAAAATACACCGCTAAGGTCCAATAAGATCAGATGATTAGTGCTTTTCATGATTAACACATTGGAGATCTACACACGATCAATGTGTACTGTCAATATTCAGTAAAAAAGGAATTTTACGCTTAAAACATAGTTTACAGTTCCGATGCGAAAAAAATCAAAATTTTCAAAACGATTTTCCACCTATTCTGCGCACCAAGTTGAATAATATTCAAGGCGAAAAACGTTTGCTTTGGCCTAAACCACCCATTGAGTCATTAATTTACCCTTAATTGACAAGCTATAGGCCTAAAAATGGAAAATAGTTATTTTTGGATGCGAGAACCATTTGCATGCAAATAATGCCTTGAGGTGAATATATTTTTTTTTTTCGGAAGTATAAACCGACCATCAAAAAAAAAAATATTTTATTCACCACACTTTTTTTCGCATGCAAATCAATTGCCGGTCCATTGTTTTGCATGACATTCCATGACAGCATAGTTTTTTTTTTGCGTGAAACTGTAAACCAATCATGCAAACAATTAATTTTACACTTCACCTCAATTATTTTAGACATGCGAGAATATTTGCATAGATTTTTTTTGCGCACGGGAACTGTAAACTAGGCTTAAGCCAACGAAATTTTTAGTTGGTCTCCAACAAGACAACGAAATGCTTACGAAAACGCAGCGAAAAAATATTCATTGACAGTTACACCAATTAAAAAAATCAAAACAAATGCAACTGAAAAAAAAACAGACTGAAGTGCAATTCCGTCGAGTGCGGTCTACCTTTAAGAATCACCAAGGAGAGGCTTGCGCATGTTTAGTGAGGTAGTGCATTCACCATACTTAGTAAATACCAAAACCAAAAGGAGGAAAAAGAATAGTTCACCATACTTAGGAAATACCAAAACCGATAGGTACCAGAGAACTGCAGCAAGTAGCTTGTTTAACGAGCCACCCACAAAATTCATAGCCTTAAACAATATTCAGCCACATTCTTAGAATAAAAATATAAGGAAGCGCCATTGTTGGAAAAATCTGCGGCATTTTTCATATTAGTGTTTGCTATCACAAACACAAATGCACTCTAACAGGGATGAAGTGATTTGTAATTGCAACTTATTAGGGCGCCATAACAATCATTTTTTAGTTTCTAAACTTATTTTTTTTCTCAGCGGTATGTTTAAGAAAATACTTATTTTCTTATGATAACCGTCTAGGGCGCCGATAAAATTTTTAAAATCTATTTTCTTCAAAATTTTGTTGTTTCAGTGAAACATTATAAATGTCATCATCATCATCCTTATACCACCCGACTTTTGGAAACCTTTTTAATTTTGTATTAAATTATTTTAAATATTTCTTTTTCAAGCAAATAAAACAAATATTTTCTGGGCAACTTCCTGAATAGACAAGTAAATTAACATTAAAAACATGAACAAATAACTTGACTACGAAACAATTCGAGCAAAGTTTTGAAGATATAGACGTATGTTAACATAAATATACAAATACCAAACCAACAAAATCGATTCAATAACCAAAAAATTTTTTCGAATATAAAGGGCGCTTAGCGTATAGTTGCGCCTTACAACCACCAACACAAAAAAAAAAATACGTCCCTGTTTCACAGAATCGCAGTTTGACATTTCTTTTATACACAATTATATCCGAAAAACCATGTGCAAGTTTTCAATTAATTAATATAATTCTTAGCCTTTTTAAAAGTTAAATCATTTAGAATGTGTTACATGATTGGTGACTAATTAAAATACAAACAATTCACAACACTCTCTTTGAGAAAAATATAGTAAAACTCACTTGTAAAAGGAAATGATTCTTATCCGCCTTATTTTGTTTTTCTTTTACACAATTTCGCACTGCACTTCATATTTTTTTATTTTTATCAGCAAATATACACACATTTCTTGGTAAAGCACTGCAAAGTGTTTGTTTTTTTTCAACAATTAATGATTTATTAATGTTTTTAGGCTTGTATCACTTTTTGTTTACTTTTTTCTTCCATTCAGTCACCGATTTGACATTTCGAGTATTCAACTATCTGCCTCATTCACGTACACTGTATATGTGATATACACCAGTTCCTTTACTTCTTTTTCTATGGTCACATTCATATTCATTTCGAATCTACACTTGCATTGTATTGCTATTCATAAACGAATCTGAATGGAGCTCACATTCGTTTGAGAAAATGATTCACTTCAACATGATTCATTGTATGAATGCATTGTGAGCTGCTACAAAACCTGTTTTCGATTGAATGTGAATGTGCCTGAATACTGAACAAGACAATGAATATTTGGAGCTTCATCAAAAATTATTTCTATTTCATTCTGTCTCCACTGGCGACACCAAAACGGATGCGACAGATGGTTTGTGATAAGCGCATGCTCCCTCTTTTTTCATTCTTTTCTCTTTTTTCTGTTCAGTGCTATGAATTCATTGTAAGTAGAGAGAACATTTTATGTTTTGTGAGCCACTTACAATACAACTTATGAGCCACTCATAAATTTCAATGTTGTTATGAATCACCTGATGCATTGAATGGTTTGAGTGTGAGCCCCTCAAACACTCAGAGATTCATGAATGCTAGCAAGATAACGTTTCGAATTCGGTTGTGTAACGTACAATGAGCCTTAGGCCTCGGCCACGCAGTAAGCGGCTGAGCGGCTAAGCGGCCGAGCGGCTGAGTGGCAGCTCTAAGCGACGTATGGCCAGGCACTGAGCGACTGCTTTTGAGCGATTAGTAGTTAAAATGTAGATTGCACACACGAAATTAACAACTCAATGTTTACTTTGGCCATCTTTACTTCTTGCCGCTCAGAACATTACTAAAAATTAAAACAGGTTTGGTTGCTGAGCGCTTAGCCGCTCAGAATTTTGTTTCGCCGCTCGCTCATAGCGTGGCCGCTTCTATGTGATTTCATGTGTTTTATATTTTTTTTTCCGCTCAGCCGCTCAGCCGCTTACTGCGTGGCCGCGGCCTTAGAAAGAAATGAATATAATTCACTTTCGTTTCATTTCTATGAATTTGAGACTACCAAAAGGCTCGTATTTTTGCGAATGACTCTGAATTGTGAATGAATGGATTCATGCAGCTCTCTGATAGGTACTTAACGAAAATTTCCTTTAGCAGAATCTAAAAAGTATTACCGTAGAAAAAAAACTATCCTACTGTTATCTGTGGTTCTAGCATTGAATATCCTACAAATAATTATTGCAATTAAATGGTTCTACCTTACCGCCGGCAAACGAAGAATACAAACTTTTTTGATTTTAAGATTCAAGGTACATTTATTAAACATAAAAACTTCTAACAAAAATTAAACAAGAAACAATTGCATATCATCTGTATATAGCTAGGCGTAAATTAGCCTCATCATCATCATCGTGTCCTGTAACCCCGGCTGGGGCATAGGGCGTCAACAAAACGTCTCCATCCTTCACGGTCTGCTGCAAGGTACTTAAGCTGTGGCCACGTCTTTCTCTGGGATTCTGCATCCGCTAAGACAGTTGATTTCCATGTTGTTCTTGGTCTTCCAACCCGCCGTCCACCCTGAGGATTCCATTCAAAGGACTGCTTTGCAATTTCATCGTTTGGTTTCCTCAGTGTTTGACCAATCCAACGCCATTTACGCTTTCTTATGTCGACGTCCAGCCGCTCTTGACTTGTCCTGCGCCACAATTCCTCATTTGATATTATTTGTGGCCAGCGAATCTTTAGGATGTGGCGAAGACAGCGATTCACAAAAGCCTGCAATTTCTTCGAAATGGTAGACGTGACTTTCCAGGTTTCACAAGCATATAACAGCACGGATTTGACATTGGATTCGAAGAATCTCAACTTAGTGCGTAAGGAGATTTGACTGCATTTCCAAATTGGGGACAGAATACCAAAGGCAGCACGAGCTTTATTTATTCTACTTTTAACGTCCAGATCCGTACCACCGTTTGCAGAAACAATACTGCCAAGGTAGTTAAACGGTTCCACTACTTCAACTGGCGTCTCCTGTAGAATAATACGCTGCTGTGTGGAGCGGCCTGCGAGCATTATTTTTGTCTTTTTGCTGTTTATTCTTAGACCACTCGACTCTCCCTTCACTTGCAGTGTTTGGCACATCCCGTTCAGCCCACTGATGTTATTTGCCAGTAGACATATGTCATCGGCATAGTCTAAATGACTGAGCCTTTCGAACGGTCTCCATTGAATGCCCTGTCGCTCAGCTGTACCAACACTGGCCGTCAGTACGTCGTCTATCGCCAGCAGGAAGAGAATTGGCGATAGAACATCCCCTTGTCTCACACCCTGTTGCACTACGAAGGAGTTGGATAGCTGCCCATTGTGTAAAACAAAATACCTTGCGTTGTTGTAGGACTCTTTAATAATGGCAACAATTGTTGGCGGAATTCCTCTACCAAGCAACGATCTCCATATACATTCTCGGTTAACTCGATCAAAGGCCTTTTCAAAATCCACGAACATGAGGTAAAGCGGTGATTGATATTCCATCGACTGCTCGAGGACGATACGCAGGGTGTTGATATGGTCGACACACGATCGACCACTGCGGAAGCCAGCTTGATGCCTCTTGAGTGTAGACTCGATTCTATCCTTTATTCGCTCGAGTATGATTGTTGCCACTAGTTTTGGGAAAACGGACAAAACGGTGATACCACGCCAATTGTTGCAATTCTTTAAGTCACCTTTCTTTGGCAACTTAACAATCACACCATCCTTCCAGTCCCTGGGATAGCTTTCGTTTTCCCAAATGTTTTGTATCAGCGGATGTAAAATACTAGCCGCTGCTACGGGATCGGCTTTCAGGAATTCAGCTGGTATTCCGTCCAATCCAACTGCCTTGTTGTTTTTGAGGAGATTTATTGATGTACGAATTTCCGATTCTGACGGGGGTTCGATGTCAATACCCCTATAGGACCTGCGCATCTCGTTTAGTTGGGGCACTTCAGCACTCTTCTCAACTGAATCCTCATTTAGCAGGGCACAAAAATGGTCCTTCCATCTACGAAACTGATCCTCAATTGATACCAAAAGTGTGCCATCCACATCCATTACATGATGATTGGTGTTGCTTTTTTTCCCGATAACATCTTTGGCTATTTGGTACAATTCCCGGATATCTCTTCTTCTGGCAGCGCTTTCCGCATTATCTGCGAGTCCATCCAACTTCACCCTCTTGTCACGTCTCACACAGCGGTAGACCATCTTATGTGCAATGCGGTACTCTCTTCGCAGGTCAGCCTTTCGTTGAACATCAGCTTCGGCAATTATTTGGATTTTCAACGATTTGCGAAGTTCGATCTTATCCCAGGTGTCTTGGGATATCCAAGAGTCTCTACGTCTCGTTCGCTTGGGTACAGTTTCGGATCCAGCCTCCATAAAAACACTTTTAATTTCACCCCACATCTCATCAATTGTTGAATGCTGGATTCCATTTAATGACGAGGCTCTGTCGTTAAGGGTGGTCACATAGTTTCGACATATGTTGGGGTCATTCAAAGCATTAGTAATGAATTTTGTGCTCCTTGCTGCATCCTGCGCTGGTTTTTGTACGGCAGCGGTTCGTAGTTTGAGACTCATCAGAACCAAATGGTGGTCGCTTCCCACATCGGCATTTCTTATACTCCGGACATCACACATAGACTTCCTCCATCGCTGCTGAATCATGATATGATCAATTTGGTTTTCGGTTTGACCATCCGGATGCACCCAGGTAATTTTGTTGCACGTCTTATGCTTAAATACAGTCCCACTTATCACAAGACGATTCGCGTTACAAAAGTCGACAAGCAAGTCACCATTTTCATTCCGTGACCCCACGCCATTTCTTCTCATCACGCGTTCCAGTCCGTAGTTGTCTGAACCGACTTGGGCATTAAGGTCTTCCATAACGACTATTATGTCGGCTCTCGGAACACTACTGTAAACCGAGTTAAGATGAGTGTAGAACGCGGTTTTGTCTTCCTCGGTCGCTTCATTTGTGGGGGCGTAGCACTGAATAATTGTGACGTTACGAATTTTTGAACGAAACCTTGCTGTCATTAATCTCGCAGAAATGGGCGCCCATGAGATCAAACTACGCCTCGCTTCTTCGTTCAACATAATTCCGACACCATGCAGTCTTTGGCCACCCTCTCTTTCATCTTCGCCGGAATACAGCATTCTCGTCTGTCCAGTGTCTGATCTGTATTCAGCTCTTCCTCTCCACTTAGTTTCGCTTATGCCCAGGATACTGATCTTTAAGCGAAGCATTTCACGCTCAACCTGCTCGTATCTACCATCGCTGTACAAGGATCGAACGTTCCATGCTCCGATTTTCGTACGTATGCGGTAGCCAAAAGTAACATTTGCGCTTCTTGAAAGACTTCTTCTATTTGTCAACGATTCATTTATTATTATGGCGTCTTGATTGACGCTCGTACATGAAGGATGCCGCACCCCCAAATCCGATGTGCGGTTTACTACAGCCGAAGCTACAGAAGGATTTTCTATAAAAAGATTACCTCTTGGGGACTCATTTCCATTTGTTGTCATAATTCATGTATTTGCATATATCCTTCCACCATGGTGTTTTCCGAGATATGATTAATAACATACATAAGCTCAGATTTGACAGGCACACCCGCCTTTTGTATGGTCAAACACATAACTGCTCGAGGCCGCCCACTATGGGAAAACAGACGCCTTTTGTAGCCGCCCAATAAGGTTTACAGACGCTACCTGCTGCTGCCGTTGGCCTTTTACCAAAAAAAGCTCCTCCGCCACCAGACTATCATGCCGTTGACCGCCACCTGCAGTTCATCCGCCTTAAGGGGGCTTTTAACCATCCCGAGGACAAGTTTGTGCCCTGACCAGCATATCTGGGTTGTCTGCTTATCCCGGCATTAACCTAGGTTTTAAGAAAACTGAACTAAAGTAAAGCATAAGTACAAACTTCTAGCCACCTCCACTGCTGAAAAAATGAATGTCATGCAAACTTCACAGTGCAGCTGACAGTGCCTAATGAATTTAAGGATTTTTTGTCAAAGGACAATGGCAATTTTGGCCCTGAGACCAATAACGATGAGTGATATAAGTTACTGCCCAAATAAATAAAATACATACAAAAAGTTATATTTCAAAAATATTGATTTTTTTACTTCAATCTCATTTTATATACTGTGAATCAAAAAATTGTACGTACATTTGATTTTCTTGAATAAAAAAGCGTTTTTTTAAACAAATTGGCATGATTTGGTAAAACTTTTGCAATTTTTGTATAGTTTATTGAAAATTTTATCAGAAAAAAGACAAAATTTAATATTTCAAAGCTTTTTTAAATAAAAAAAATTCAAAAAATTAAGAGAAACGAAAAAAATACATCAAATAATTGCACGTACAGTGGCTTTAAAGTCAAATTTCTTTCAGATTAGTAATGATGTGCCATTTTTTGGCTCTAGTTATAAATTTGAGACGGTTATTTATTAAAAACACAAGCTTTGAGGTAACTTCTGTTGGTATAGTGTTCCGTTTCTCCAAAATTACAGATTTGTGAGGATTTTTAATAGTTATATGAGTTTTTGAACTTTATTTACCAAAAAGCCCCACAGATGGTTAATGGAGTTGAGGTCTAAGGATGGTGGGTGGATGAGGCAACTAAGATTTTACACTGTAAGGCAGTCACTTGCTTACTAATAAAGACTAATGCTTCCGGTCATTGTCCTCTAACAGTATGAAATCATTCAGTAACTCAATTCTTTCAGGACTGGCCTTAAATTTTTTACTCAAATATGCAAATTTTTGTGTTTTTCCATATTGTTGTTTCAATATAAACAGGATTGCATACATCATTTGCATCCATAACTCCCCAAACCACAATGCTTTCACCTTCCTGTTTCACTGTAGTCTTTAAATTGCTTACCTTTACTTTTCTGTTCGGTTTTTGGTACCAAATGTTCGACCGTTAAATCCAAAAATGTTGAAATTTTTGTCGTCAACTAAGATAACATGAACTGTTCTAAAAAGCAAAACAGAAAAAATTAATAAAAAATTGCAAATCAATTAACTTCTAGCCGCAAAACTCTTACACAAAAATACCTACAAAATATATAATTTCAGTTGCTGTACGTGCAATTTTTTGATACAGTGTATGTACATTTTATATGTATTATAAATACATTTTATATGTATTATAAATACATTTTATATGTATTATAAATACATTTTGTGTATAGCATTCGCAAATAAGTTTCACCCAAGCGCAAATAGATTTAACCCAAACGCAAATAGAATTAACCCAATCACAATTCGATTTAAACAAAACGTAAATATAGTTAAACTATACGCAAATAATTTAAACTATTAACAAATTATTTTAACCAAAACGCAAATTGAACTAACCCAGGCTCAACTTGTTGTTCCAGCTGTGTGGTGAAGAAATGGAATAGTGGTAGTAGTTGGAATAGTTTTTGACAGAACCCCAATTGTAAATTCAACTAGTTCTGCGCATTTTTCCAAGAACTTACCGAAAAATAAGAAGCCAATCCCTTAATAATGGCGTTTTAACAGTTATGGATAACACCAAAATCTATAATTTTTTTTTTTAAATCGAATTGCGATTGGGTACGTTCTATTTGCGTTTGGGTTGAATCTATTTGCGCTTGGTTGAAACTTATTTGCGTTTAGGTTAAACCTATTTGTGATTTGGTTAATTTAATTTGCGAATGCATTATATAAAATGTAAATATATATTTTTATACCTCCTCCACCCACCTCTCTTCGCATGTTTTTGCGTTCCGCTGCGTTTGTAAAGTCTTTCGTACCTTTTCTTACTCTGGTTTACTATTATGGTAATAACTTTTTTCTCACAGCGAATTGAGACTTGCCGCCATATAAACAAGTGATCTACGTAAAAATACCTTTTCAATGATATATGACTCATCTTTATAGGTCTGAGGGCCAGCTCCCATTGCCATTGTCCTTTGAACTGATTTTTTTTCTTCAAGTGCATATAAAACTGAAAACTTGAGACCTAACTGCTAATTTATAGCAAAGTTCGTTGCTGACAGAAGGACTGTTCTGATAAATTCAGAGAGAGATTAACACTACAAGGTGAATTTTTAGAATTTTTTTTTGTAAAATTTGGACTTCAAAATTTGAACAGAAGTACATGAAGTACCTGAAAATCTTCACAGTGACGTTAACAGAGTGCAAAGTGAATTTTTCGATTTTTGTTGTCAAATTTGGACTTCAAAATTTGAACTTAGATTTTCCTTGAAGTTTATAAAAACTGCAAATTTGGGCCCTAACTTCAATATCCTAGCTGGCTCAGTTCCTGAGAAAAGGGTATGTACTACTAACTTCACACTGACGTTAACAGTGCAAAATGAATTTTTCGATTTTTTTTTGTCAAATTTGGACGTAAAAATTTGAACTGGATTTTTTCTTGAACTGCAAATTTGGACCCTAACTGCAACTTTCTAGGGGGCTCAGTTCCTGAGAAAAGGGTATGTACTGCTAACTTTACACTGAAGTTAACAGTGAAATTAGCAGTACAGTCGGTTACACCCACTATTTGGTGAACTTCCAAATCCGGAATAGAAAAGCAAACAAAATGCAAAAAAAACTGCAAATTCTTGCCATGGTCCGATTGGTCTAGCTCTAAAATGTTATGCTAACTTCAAACACGTCTGCAAGTACTTTTCTGGTCGTCACACCAGGCAAGTTTTAGTTGCAGCAATAATTTTACTTGCTTCAAGTACTTAACTTGCACGGTGTGACGGCACCTTTATTATATTTGTGATCAGAAAATATCAAATAAAGAAGCCAATCCTCAGCTGTCAATTTGATTTGCCTACAAGCTGAAGTGAACAGCTGATGTATTAGATTTGCAAAATATTAGTGAAAAGCAGTGAAAAACGCACACATAGAATCAACTCGTCATTCAGCACAAGTCTTGTTGGTGTTGCAATTCAAATATATTCTTTGACACGAAATGAAATAAATACAACAATGTAAACAAATGGGTTTTGGAGGGTGAAACGAACGAAGGATTGGTCTCTATATTTGATATTCTTTGATTAAGATATGTATACCTACATATGTGTATTACTATATAAAATATATAGGTCCAGCAAGCCTTTTCTTTTTCTGTGCCTATTTAGACAATCGATCTGAAGGAGGAAACTCCAGTCGGGCTTCGGAGCTGACACACACACTTTTTTTCTGAGCCTTTGGTGGGGATGGGGGTTCAAAACCGACTTGGTTTCTTATTTCAATGTTATGGTTAATAACACTTCAATGCACTTTTAAAAAAATAGGAAATGATACTCTGTCATGTCATTGTTTTTAGTCTGAAGACTTTTACCTAGATGATCAAATCAATAGGATCCATGATATAAGCTTTTTAAGCAAACCTTATCGGCTTTTTTGGGGACTTTATTTTGTTGATTTTTGTTTTGTTTGAAATATCTGAAAAAAGGGGTGATAAGGTCAATCACTTCAGTAAGGTCAATATCTTGAGTTTTATGTATCAGAATGTCATGATTGATTATTTAATATTAAAATAATCTAAAAACAAAACTAATGATCCTTTAATGAACTCTGTACAATGATTTCCTGGAGTACATTTTTCAATATCTTTTGTCAAAATAGACATATTAAGACCGAACGACGTGGAAACATATAACATTAAGAAAAAGTGCATAAATAAATAAAATACCTTATATGATCACAACACCTTATTGTTTCACACTACAAAAAACGAAGTCAATTATAATAAAAAAAGACTTACATTAAACGCGAATGCATTTCAAACGCTTCTTTGGCGTTCATCATCAGCACTAACTCGATTGTACAAACTGCATCATATATTTTGTTAGCATCGAAGAGTGGGTGTGCGAAGTAACGGACATGACCTATACCAAAGAGAACAACGGTGTTCTAATCTAGCCTTCCTCTGCATTCAAGTTATTGTTTTCTTTTTCAATATAATAACTTTCATAAGCATCAAGTCTGTTGCATTTGTTTACATGTTTAATCAAAATAATGCTATGCTCTTTCTCCCCAATTCTGTGACCATCAGTTATAATGTGATCCGCAAAGGATGATTGTTTTAATTTGTTCTTTTTTGCACAATAACAATGCTCTTTAAATCTCACTTGTATACTGCGTTTAGTTTGGCCTATGTAACGTCGTTTACACACACCACATTCAATAGCATAAATGCCAGATTTTGTTTCATCGTCGACTTTATCTTTCGTAGATGCAAAAATATTTTTAAGATTTTAATTATTTGTACAATCGAGTTAGTGCTGATGATGAACGCCAAAGAAGCGTTTGAAATGCATTCGCGTTTAAAGTAAGTCTTTTTTTATTATAATTGACTTCGTTTTTTGTTGTGTGAAACAATAAGGTGTTGTGTTCATATAAGGTGTTTTATTTATTTATTCACTTTTTCTTAATACATTTTTCATTTGAAAAAAATTATTTTTTTGCAAACCAAATTGAATATCTCAAAAACGGATCAATGGTTTTGCTAAAACAAATTGTGATTATTAAAGACATTCTTTTAATTCCTTCTGATTTATTTTTCCAACGCCAACGTCACAAATAAACAAAAAGCATCATCAAATGATAATGCAGTTTTTGGAAAAAATAGACAAAGCACCTTTGAAAAATTGAGTGTCTATTCGGTTGAGGCGGTGTATATTTTTTGAATAAGTATAAACAACAACAAAAACACAGTAAGACCTATTTATAAATCACAATTCCCTGATCGCAATCGCCTAAGTGCAGGTCGTTTAGTAGCATGGCAGTTGCCGCCTGAAAGCGCATGGTTTGTCTTCTCCTTGTGACTATAAGCAGGTTTGACTGTTCTGGGTTTTGAACTTATATTTATATTTAGTAAAATTATGTTCAACATTTTTATAAACTTTGGGAGTGTGTGTTTATAAGTAAAATTAATTATTGTTTAAAGCAAATACTGGAAAAATTATTTTGTTGTTTAAAAAAATTTTGTTTTTCAATTTTTTAAAAATTTCCTGCTAAGAGCATCGATTTTTGAATTGTAAACTTTTTTCTTATTTCAATTTCCTACATTAAAAAAAAATCATCAAAATCGGATCAGTCTCCCCGGGTTCCGAAATAAAATGCTAGTGCTCCTCCACTAAATAGACCACAATAGCGTAGTCGCTTAAAGGCACTAGTAAGGTTTTATAAGCATTAGTTGGGTATATTAACTGGAGTTATGGCAAAAAATGGCCAAAGTCTACGTAGTCCAAAGTAGATTCTTCCGACCATGAAATGTACGTGATTTTCGGCTGAAAGTGTACGATTGACTTTAAAACCAAGACTGGAAACACATTCCACAAACTGAAACTGGAAATGGGAGAGCAAAACTGGGGGCAAGAGAGGGGTGTCAATGTGCTTTTTAGATATTGCAACAAGTTGAGACTTTACTGGGTTTAGTCCATTTTCAATGGACCAGTTGGAAATTGCCATGAGATCTTCATTCATCTTATATAATAAGATCTTCCTGTAGACCAATCGGCCGGGACAAGTAAATCTGTACATCATCTGCATATAAATGCAGCGATACATTTGAACAAACATTATGGAGGTCATTTATAAATATGCAGAATAATAAAGGCCGTAAAATAGAACCTTGTGGTACACCCATACACAGATTCCAAGGCTGTGATCCTTCTTGAGCAATCTTGATCTTTTTGCAGCGATTGTATAACGTAGATAACTCTTGACCAGACGCACAGCTCTATCATGTAAGCCAAAATAGTACTCAAGTTTGTGGCAAAGAATTTCATGGTTTACTCTGTCAAAAGCCTTTGAGAAATCCAGCAGACAGAGCATAGTTACGTGGTCAAAATCATATTCACACCTAATATCAGCAAGGACTTTGATCAATGCAGTTTGTCAGCTATGATTTGTTTGGAAGCCAGACTGAAATGGCGACAATAAATTAAACCTTTTAAGGTAATTCGATATTTGTGAGGCCAGAATTTTCAGAAAGACTTTTGACAGGCAAGGGAGAATACTTATTGGACGGAAATCAGAGCATGAAGTAGGATTAGACTTTTTTGCGCAACAAGTATGACCTTAGCCATTTTCCAGCTTTCTGGGAAAGAAGAGGACGTAATGCAAAAATGTATTAATAGCAAGAAGCTCAAAACATGTGGTATAATCATTTTTATAAAACAAATCGGCGCCCCATCCTCACCAAGAGCATCAGACTTATTAGACCGAATGCTACCCATAACTTAAGATTCTGAGACCGAAGCAATTGATTCTTAATACGTAACTCCTACCCTTTCTAAAATTACGGCTAGTCTTGTAGCCCGGAAAAAATCCTATAAAGCTGAATTTTGGTATACACCTTCTTTATAATCTGCTTTTTAAATCTTGAAAGGTCCCCATCGGTTGTTGGGTGTTAATTTTTTTATAACGGGTTTTTTTCAAAAAAAAAAATGTTTTTATTTTTTAAAAAACATTTCCATTTCTAACGGAGTTTCGTCCAAAATACTCAAATCCAAAATTGAAGCAAATGAAACTTCCAATAAAAAATTATAGAACTTTTTTTGATAGAAGTTACGGTAGATTTTGATTTTTTCTATACTTGTCACACAAACATTATTTCCGTATTTTTTCTCGTACAAGGTTCTTGTTTTTGCTTCGATAAATATGTATTTATGTATATACATTATATATTATATGTTAATTATATACAAGTACATATGCAATAATATATGTATTGAAAGGAAACACGTTACCTCGATTAGAATCAGAACAAAAGTGATCAATTTATTAGATAAGAGAAAAGTATGGAAAAGAAGAAACAGAATCAATTGATCTGGCATTAAAACAAGACTGGACATGACAAACAGGTAAACTTGCTTACTTAAGGTGGAGCAAAAGTCTGGTCTGGACCAGAGCCTCCCCCAGAAATCTTCTTCCAGACGGCTTGGTTTCTAGCTATCTGTCTTCAATTTCGCCCTCCAAGTTGGTTGAGGTCCTTTTCCACTTGCCTACGTCACCTGTTACGCTGTCCTCCTCTACTGCGCCCTCCCACTGGGTCTGCTTCAAAGACTTTCAAAGAAGGAGGACTGATGTCTCTAGGCTCTAGGTGACTTTTCACTTTTGTGGCTAGATCGGTGTGGCTGTGCAGCACGTACTTAGGTTAGGTCAGGTTGAAGTGGCTGCCAGTCGTGAAGACTGACACACTTAGACCATGAGTTGGTCCATTGTGACACCACATGAATCTAGGAAACCCTTTTCCTCACTCGGTGAACCAATTGGAGCTTCTTATGAAGCGTAAAAGACTGCCTATGTCTAAGTCTGATAGATCACTAGGATCATTGAAGTAAAAATCATCAAGGTGAAGTGTTCGTCTATGAGAGCAGGACACGTGCATAGGAGGTGAGGGATTGATTCTATCTCTTCCTCATCCAAACAGCTTCTGCAAAAATCATTAGAGAACACGACAAGACGCGTTGCGTGCTTTCCTATAAGACGGCGTCCGGTTATAACACCAATCATGGAGCTAATGTGCAATCTACTTAGAGATATCAAACACTTAGATCGCTTTAAATCCATTACTGGCCAGATTTGTTTTGTTGCCAAACAAGTGGTGATATCGTTCCACCTAAGGCTTGTTCTCTCTAATGCATCTTGCCTCAGCAAAAGTTTACAAGTAGCGATGGGTATACCTATTTCTGCCTTGGTAGGTGGAAGAGGTAGAGTTGTTCCACTTTTAGCGAGTTCATCGTCCTTACAATTACCTGGGATGTCCCTATGCCCCGGCATCCAATGATGGATGTTAAACTGCTGCGCCATCTCCAGCAGAGATGAACGGCAATTAAGGGCTGTTATAGTTAGTCGAGACCGATTCCAGGGATTTGATAGCAGCTTGACTATCCGAGAAGATGCGGATATCTGTAGTTGATATCACGTTTTCTTTCAGCCAAGATAAGGCTTCTTTAATCGCCATAAGTTCCGCCTGGAACACGCTACAATGATTAGGAAGACGGAATGAGAGACTTAATTTTAGTCTTTCTGAGTACACACCGCCACCCACCCCCTCATCAGTTTTCGATCCGTCTGTGTAGATATGGACCGATTCATCATCCAAGAACGCCATATCCTCCCAGAGGGTTCTAGAAGGAATGGTGACTTGAAAGTTTGAACCGAATTGTGGTTTTGGGATGGTGTAGTCAATGTGACTAGATAATCTGAATGAATTCAGAATGGTGGAATGGCCAATGCTATTGTTGGTCCATTGTGAGGAAGCTTGTAGGCGAATGGCCGTATTTGCAGCCACCTGTTTGCTAAAAATATCGAGGGGCGTCAGATATAGTAGAACGTCTAGAGCGGCAGAGGGTGTCGTACGAAGCGCACCACTTATACATAAACAAGCAGAGCGTTGTATTTTGCTAAGTTTGTCGCAGTTTACCGCTTTATCTAGAGCAGTCCACCATACTGCAACACCATATGTGAGAATTGGTCTAATCACCGAGGTATATAGCCAATGAGTAATACGAGGTTGAAGGCCCCATTTATTCCCAACGGTATTTTGCATGAGAAGAGTGCCACTGTGGCCTTGTTTAACTCTTTCTTGTATATGAGGTTTCCAACTTAATTTTGTATCTAAAAAAGACCCAAATATTTCGCTTGATCAGTAAAAGTTAATGGAATAACTTTTATAGAAGGAGGATCTACATGAGGGATTTTATATTTCCTGGAGAATAGAACAAGTTCTGTTTTATGAGGGTTGATAACGAGACCACACCGCACCGGTCCGCCCAATTGGTAAGCCTATTCAAAGCATTTTGTAAGAGTTCTTTTAAGGTATTAGGATGCTTTCCTGATACGGAAATCGCAACATCGTCCGCATAGGCAATTACTCTGTAGCCCTCCGCTGATGATAATGATGATGATGATGATATGATGATGATGATATGATGATGATGATGATATGATGATGATGATGATATGATGATGATATGATTGATTGATTGATATATATATGATTGATTGGCAACTCTGGCTCGATATAGTTTGGTTGACATTGTTTATAAGCCCCGCAAAATTTCTTGAAATTTGGTGATAAAAAAGTATTTTTAAAGTGTTAACTTTATCTGAAAAGTTGTAAATTTCATCTTGGAAGTCGCTTCTCGAAGGTGAGCTTAAATTTTGTTTAAAAAATTAAAACAACGAAAAATAAAAGGCCTACAAAGAACACCACCAAGAAAAAGCAACAACAATAAACCTACAAACAACAATAGAAACACAAACGTCACACAACCACCCACCAACCCTAACAATAGAAGCCCTAACTCCACGCAATCGCAAAAACGTCCGTGCACTGTTCTTTCGCCAGAGATGCACTCATCTACACAAGATCCCAGTGCAGGTGCTATGCAAGTGATCGATGTGAAAACTCTCGAGTGCTCACTAGCAGCTGTACTTGACGAGCGCATGAAGAACTTGGCATCAAAAACCGATTTAATCGAAGTTAAATCTAAAATGGAATGCCTGGAACGTAGCAATGAACTGCTTCAAACCAAGCTACTGCACGTAGAGAATAAATGCCAGGTTCTGGAACGGCAAATAGATTTTCTCGAAAGGAAAAGCAACGAGAATAATTTGGTACTGCACATACCGGCAATGGAAAATGACCAACAGGTGATGGAGAAAGCCAAAAACGTTTGCTTGGACCTTCTACCACAAAGTAACCAGGCAATAATACTAAAAAAAAAAGTCATTCGTTCCAGGAACAACAGATTAGCTAATGTCATCGTAAAATTGCAACACAGCGACGACGTTCCACGCATATTGAAGGCTGCCATAAAGTTGAGAGATTTCTATCCACCGAGATTATACTAGAGCTGCGCGAGAAAAACGGCGAATTCTTATACAAATAAAGGCAAAAATCATTGCATACAATAAAAACACCAAAGTATCTATTCGTGGACATCAACTTTTATTCGAAAACAAAACATATTACTTGGACCATAACAGTACCCTGAAGTGTGAAGTAGAAGGCGGGATGGCGTTAATAAATAAATTCGTCAGCGTAACAGCAGGTAGTGACAGTCACCAACTGACAGGAACTGCACAAGTCAACATAGTCGGTAATGCAGTACACCTGCCAACACCCAGTGGTGTCGAAGAGGGTCTTAATTGTAGTGTTTAGTATTGCCATTCAAGTAAAATTGTAGTATCTAGTAATTAAAGCGAAGAAAAAGAATATTTTAAAATTTTATCGTACAATGCATCAGGTCTGATTAATAAATATTTATTTAGTGATTTTTATAATTTTGTAAATAGCTTTGATATAATATTTTTGTATGAAACCTTTGTAACTGAAAATAACTTCTCAATTATCGAAAATAAGCTGCTAGATTTAGCATTTAAGTGGATCCCGGCAATGCGGACTCATGAGCGTGGAAGAGCAAGTGGAGGTTGCTACTTCGGTTTAAAAAAAAAGGTTCGAAGTTTGAAATGCGAGTTTCGGATGCACAATAACATATGGTTTGTTTACATAGAAATTAATACTAAACACCTGTGGATACTACCTCAATACCTCAACTGCAATAATTGGGAAGAAGATTTTGAAGGAGCAACGGAGTTACTTAGCCACATGAGATCGACGAACGTTATGCTTATTGGAGACCTGAACGCGATAATCGACCTAGAGGCAGGAGTAATGAACGTTATTAACGGTTTTTATAGGCAATCAAAGGATACCGTTTTTAAAGCAAGAGGAAAGAAACTCCTCGAGCTATTGAACATAGAAAAAAAATTTAATCAAGTATTTAAATTTAGTATAAAAACTAAATATATGAAGGTTAGGTAGTCACAAAGTTGTATATCCAACACCAGAGCAGGAATTAAATATTATTTGAATTTAATACATTTAAAACATGCTTTGTTGTACATTGTTCCGGCCTCACTAAAACGTTAATAACTTTTTTAATTACCAACGGATCTTAATGAATCTGATTTTTTTCGATTAACAATTAAAAATACTTTTATTTTGATGTATCAAACATCATTGTACACCACGGAAAAGCTTAGAAAAAATGTACACAAAAAAAAATACCTTTAATTTTTGCATATCAAAATAATTGAAAGAATTCAGTATAAATGCAACTTATCAACATTGGTAATTTTTTTAATATTCCAAAATGAGGTGTCAAATAATGGATTATAACTAGTCAACAAAATTAAAGGAACACATTTTTTTTTCAATTTTTATTAGATTTTTTGAAGAGCTGTATCTTTGTGACGAGTAGTCGTATTGAGTTGAAATAAAAAGCATTTTACAGCTTTATATTTTTTGTTTCGAGATCTGTTTGCAAACAAATTTTTTTGAAGTACCGTTATTGCGTTATTGCAAAAATGAGACGAGACAACAATTTTTTTTAAATTTTTTTTTGAAGGTCCTCATTTCTATGGATAAATTTTTTTGAGTCAATTAAATGTCATGATCAGATACCTTGTTTATTCAGCTTCAATTCAGTTTTTTTGTTGTTGTCGTACGATTTTTTTTGACATGGTTTATCTGACTTTGAATGAAAAAAGATACTTTTAGCCTTGATTACCAATATCTCAGCAAATAATGATGTTATAAAAAATTCAAAGACAGTTTTGGAAATTTGATAAAGCGTTTTACAAGATTTTTTTAAGGTTTTGTAGAAATTATTTTTTTTTACCGTTCACCGTTAGTTTAAAAAGAGTACTAAAAACCGACGTTTTGTGGTCTTTTCGTAAATCTTTTTTTTTTCTTTGCAAATATTGATTGAATGGCTTGCGTTGGTATGCAAATTTATAGACTTTTAAATCATCAATATTCTTGTAAATTTTCAAATTGATTCATCGAGCCGTTTTTCCTCACCAAAACTTCAAAGTCTTACAAACCAGGTAAAGGAACAAATTGTGTTGTTCCTAAACAATGCGTAGTCGTCATCAAAATGACAAGAAAACTGTAATTCCAGTGGATTTTTTCACAGTTTTGCATTAGTTAGATACTTTTTTGAATTGAAATGAAATAAAAAGTACATTAAACAAAAAAAAAAAAAAATTATTTCAAAAATTTTTCAAACAAAAAAACTTGATTTTTTAAATTTTTTTTGTTTGGAAAAATGTACTTTTTATTTCATTTCAATTCAAAAAAGTATCTAACTAATGCAAAACTGTGAAAAAAATCCACTGGAATTACAGTTTTTTTGCTGCAAGTTTTATTAGTGTTGATAATCATCGACAAAAAAATTGCGTCTTAGAAGGGTAACGACAGCATCTAACTGATGAGCCCAACTGTCTTGCCTGGGCGAAACGCATATTTGGACTAAAGGTCATAAAAACCTTTAAAACTGAATTAATTTCAATAAAGTCCACAAAAAAAAAAAACAAAAACAATAATTTCTTATTGTTTGTGTTTTTTCTTCTTCATATTCGTACACTAGCCAGACCACGGGCTCTCTATTCATTTCTAGGTGCATGAATTTAACCAAATTCTCCTAGAAGAATATAATTTGCAGTGTTTTTGTGCTGCAAATTTTATTAGTGTTGATAATCATCGACAAAAAAATTGCGTCTTAGAAGGGTAACGACAGCATCTAACTGATGAGCCCAACTGTCTTGCCTGGGCGAAACGCATATTTGGACTAAAGGTCATAAAAACCTTTAAAACTGAATTAATAACGCAATAACGGTACTTCAAAAAAATTTGTTTGCAAACAAATCTCGAAACAAAACACATAAGGCTGTAAAATGCTTTTTATTTCAACTCAATACGACTACTCGTCACAAAAATACAGCTCTTCAAAAAACGCTAACAAAAATTGAGAAAAACTTGTTCCTTTAATTTTGTTGACTAGTGTAATTTAAATTATTTTCAGCCAAACAAAATTATAAAAAACTTCACAGGAAATTTTAGGGGGAAACAAACTTAGGGCATCTATGTATATAAATATATACTTTTCGAGCACATTTACCTGAAAAATACATAACTTGAATATTAAGGAACTAAAATACACCTTATTTAAGTATTTGTCTTAAGAAATCAGAAATATCTAAATTATAAAGCTCAATTGGAAGTAAAATATCAAAAATATATTTTTAAAAAAGACTCACATTAAAAACTACTAAACTAGTCCCCCTTTTGGCAAACTATATGGTTTATATTTATCAACCAAGTCCACAAAATGGATTTAATTTTTCAAAATTCTATTTCACCAATCCTAATAAAAAAATTGATATATGAAACATTGCTGTACGTTTCTCAAAAGCTTGAGTATTGATTTTAAATTTATTAATTAATTATATCTAAGAAAATTCACATTTTGATAATTTCCAAGGTAGCTGTAGAAACCAAATAAAATCAAAAATTGTCGATCCAACTGCATTGAATTTGCTATTAGTCGAGAAATACTGCTTTGATTTTTAAAAATGAGGTGTCTATTGGCGTTTTTCCATTTTAGCTCAGAGCAGATCAGATCAGATTCAAAACACAAAAATAATTGAATCAGAGGGCTCAGATATAATAAAATTTTCAATTTCTGAATCTGATCTGATCTGCTCTGACCTCTGAGTTATGCTCTGTTTCCACCAAAGGTTTATCTCAGATTAGATTTAATAAATCTGTTTGGTGTTTCCACCGCACAAAAAGATTTAAAGAAGATTAAATTTGACAGCATCTTCAAAAATGCAAATGGCGTTCCAATGTTTCTTATGAAGTGCGAATGAGACAGAATGTTTGATTCGTGTGAAACAATGAAGAACTGAATGCGAGTCTCGAATGAATCGTTCAGCACCATGTAAAAATAGGTTAGTTCGATTTGTAAAACTATTTGTCCTAGGAAGATTTAACAAGATTAATTTCTAATCTTCAAGATTTACGAAATAAATTTGTATGGTAAATCTACGAGATTTAAAGGGGATTTAAGGTTAATCTCATTAAATCTCAGATTAGCGCTAGGTGGAAATGTAGCATTAAAAAAGAAAAACGCCATATAGAGAGATTAATCCTCAATTTTTTAGAGCGTTACAGTTTACAGGTTACATTTTCATAAAATTTGAGTAGCTAATAGGCTTCGAAAGTCTTAAAAGCATGTTTTTACTATATTTACAATAATTTCATCCTTATTTTTCAAAGTGTTTAAATATATGTAATAATTTGGACTAATGTGTCAATAGAGAAAGAAATGTTGTCGAAGATAAGAAAAAGTGAACATTTTAAGGAACCGGTTCTCGAAATTTTTTTGAAAATAGAGTGACGACTGGATTTTATGTAGGTATAGATAAATGAAGTGAATTAAAACTCATTATAGATTAACAAAATTAAAAATGTTTGCTTTTATTACATTCAGCTTTGATCAAAGGATTATTCGTAGCCAACCCAGATCTCAAGACCAGAAATCGCCACTGGGTAGAATATCAAAAAATAATACAAAAAGGTAATAAAAATATGAAAAAGATTAATAAACATACATAATGTAGTTGTATATTAGATTAATACAGAGATTATGTTGTTAATTTCATCAAAATCAAAGTTAAAAAGCCATTTCTTAATCTTTGCATTAAAAGAAAATATAGAGCGAATGGAACGGATTTCAAAGGGAAGAGCATTATACAATCTGGGCGCTATTGATGTGTAAATTTTAAAAAAGTGCTGAGTATTGTGGACAGGAATAAAAGCAAGATCTCTCTCACTGCTACGTAAAGAGTAAGCAGATAAATTTCGATTAAAAAGATAACCACTTCTTAAGAAAAATATTTTTAAAACTTTATAAAAGTAAAGATGTTTTAAAGGATGTTTTTGAGCTGAGGAATAATGAAAAGCTATTCTCAAGTCTTCTTTTTTTCCAAATAATTCGTAATTTATGCTTTTGAGATATGATCAAGGGCTGTAAATAGTTTTTAAAGGTACCACCCCAACAAACTATTCCATATTGGAGCTTGGATTGTACCAATCCATAGTAGATGGTTTCAAGAAGTTTTCGAGAACAGAGTTTTCTTAAGTGGTACATTATATAAGTGTCAGATTGTAAATATTTCTTAACGGATAAAGTATGAGCTTTCCAATTCATATTACTATCAATAGTTAATCCAAGGTACTTCAATTCACTAACATTTTCAATAAGGAAACAATTTGATGAACAGCCCACTTCAGTTTTAAAAGTTATGGGTTCCAATGATGCAGAGCAAGTGTAAGAACTCAACGAGGTATTTTTACAGTCATAGCTATGTTAAATTAGTTGGGGAGGACTAATTTGAAATAATGGTAAGTTGAAGAACATTACTTTAGTTTTTTCGCTTATGACAAGTTAATGAACTCCTAGCCAATATCTTATTGCATGATTTATGTCAGCAATCAGGTTCAAAACAGATAAGCAGGACTAGGCACAGGCTATATCATCAGCAAAACCATTAATAATGCCTTTCAGATTCAAACTAAATATAGAGTTTATATAAATTAGAAAGAGTATTGGGCCCAAAACAGAGCCTTGGGGTACTCCAACACTTATATTAAGACTATCACTTAGCCTTTCACCAATTTTCACCTTTTGTTGTCTACCTTGAAGAAATGAAGAAAACGATTTCAAAATAAAACCCCCGAATCCAACATTTTCTAATTTTTTTAACATAATATTATGGTCTATGGTATCAAAAGCTTTTTTTATATCGATAAATAAGGCTGCAGTAGGTTTTTTGAATGTTCATACTCTCATAGATGTGTGTACAAAAGTTTAGCAGAGCATCTTCAGTCGATTTACCAGCTCTAAATCCAAATTGATTTGAACTAAGGAACGACATACTTTCAAGAAAGGCTATAACTCTACTTTTCACAACTTTCTCAAAGATTTTAGAAAAAACTGGTAGTAGAGAAATAGGTCTATAATTATTGATACACTTTTTATCACCTTTTTTGTGTATAGGAATGACCTCGGCCATTTTTAAATTGGTTGGGAATTGACCATGAAAAATGCTGTTATTAAATACATGCGTTAAGACATCAACTATATTTAAGCAAACCTTTTTAATAAAATTATTAGAAAAACTATCAATAGTATTCGAATCCGAATTGTCCAATGCCATTATAGTTTTATAAACCTCAAAAGAAGAGATTGGTTCGAAGTAGAAACTATTTGAAAAAGATCCTTCATTGAAACAACTATCAGGGCAAATATTGGAAGTGTCGTTGAAACCAGCTTCAGAAAGAGTGTCCATAGCTATTCCAACAAAATATTCATTAAAAAGTTTAGCAATATCCGAATGATCAACAATATTCAAATTTCCATTAACCAAATTGATTGCAGGACCGGAAATCGCATTTTTTTCGAATATTTCATTGATTATCTTCCATTCTTTTCTTATGTTGCCTTGGGCTTTTTGAAATTCATTGACATAGAAATTTTCTTTGCAGGCAGGAACCTCAATACAAATCTCCTTACATACAAGCTCATAATTTCTACGAAAATTTATATTATTAGGATGTTTTTTACACTTAGATCTCAAGCTATTTTTTATATTTATCTTTTTTAAAAAGTGCGTAGATATCCATGGCTTTAATTTTTTTAATTTTTTCCTTCTGGAATTAAAAGTTTCTGAACTTTGCACAACATGACCATTTAGTGTATTAGCAAATTTATCAAAAGCTAGAGAGGGATCAGCCTCACTAAAGACCTCCAACCAGTTCTCTTGAATCAAGCTCGAATTAAGTACATCAAAATTTGTTCTAGTAATGGTCCTAAAAGGAACTTGGTTTAACGTGTGGCTTTTTTTATGTTTAAAAAGTTAAAAAATAGGCAAGTCATACAGTGATCAGAGATCTTCAACTCATATAATGAGCTAATGAGGGATATGTTAGCCTTAAGGTCAAGTCTAGCGAAAATGTGATCAATACAGGTCTTAGACGTAGATGTAATCCAAGTTGGTTCTTCAATACAGGATTCTAAACCGTTAGCTGCCAATAATGATTTATAGTTTTCAACAGAAGAAGAATCTGTTAAAATATCAATATTTATATCACCTAAGATAAAAAAGTTCTTTGCATTATGATTGTTTAGAATGCTTGAAAGCTCATCAATAAAAACATCTTCACTAATAAAATGAAATCTATATAAACATATAAACACTAATTTGCAAGAATAAATAGTGAGAGAAACCTTAAGCATATCACAACTTAAAAGATCAAAATTGAAATACTCACAATTTATACTTTCTTTAATAAACACGGCAACACCACCAGACGCATATGAATTATTACACTTCGCATACATGTTATAACCGGGAATATTAAAAAAATCTTTTTCATCATAAAAAATCCATATTTCAGTTAGAAAAATTAAGCCAGGCTTGTTAACAAAAGATTCATAATGAACTAGAAATAAATCAAAATTCTTTCTCAGACTTCGAATATTTTGTTGAACGATAAAAAAATTATTATTATAATTATTGGAATGAAAAACACTTTTATGAAGTTCACTATCAAATAAGCAAAAAGGAGTAATTAACGAAGAAACATTAAGATGTATACCAAAATTATTAATCATGACTAAATTATTTTAATGAAATCTTCAAAAAAAGATATACGAATAGTTTTTCCTCCTTCTTGTTTCTTCATTAAAATAACTCCTCTTTTTATCCATAAATATAAATAACTTTTTTCTTTTTTTAACTGTCTAGCTTTGTTAAACAAGATTCTATTAAAACTAGTAAGAGTTTCATTGATAAATATTGGTTTTTTGTCAAAATGTTCACCAAAAATACGAGAAGTAAGTTGTTTTTTACGCTGATTAGAAAGAATCTTTTCCTTGCATTTCATAGTCTTAAACTTCACAAAAAGTATGTCCAGTGGTTTGGTTGTTGTCGATGTACAAACTCATAATATCATTGTTATTTTGCGTAACTTGCATTATTGTTAAGTTTTCTATTTCTTACTTCTATTCTACTTTTTTGTGACGAGAGCTCCTGTGTGAACGATTAATTCTAATGGTTCACCAGACGAAATACGAACTTTCGTCATTTTAATTAGTTTGCATATTCCCACGGGAATACGAAAATATATCACACAGTAGCTCATCGAATAATATATTTTGTAGATAATTTAATGTGTAAAATAAATCATTACAATTTCACCTCTCAACAATAGCAGTTGTCTTTTGATTTAATTCGTACACTCCGTTTCATCTTTCTCAAGAAAAAGATTTTGTATTGAACATTTTGGCGACCGTGACAGGACTCTACTAAAAGAATTTAGTGTGCCTGAATTTTACTTACATTAATTGTGTTTTATTATCAAGAATATTGTGTGTGTTCAGTTTGCATTTGAACCAATACTAAGTGTCGGTTAGTATTGAAACCAAGTACGAGTGTCGTCTGTTAAATCGAAACTGTGATTGTAATCAAAAATATACCAACTTTATTTCAACAAATAAATTAAAATAAAAAAAATTAATCATGTCCCAGTCTCTAAAGGAGCTAACTGACCTTCAAGAACAAATCGGAACCGAGATCTGCATCCTTTACCGCAACTATGGGAAGGATAGTGACGATCGGAAAACGGTTACGAAACTGCAACAAAGGAAGGAAAAGTTAGAGAATCTTTGGGATTATTTCGACACCAATGACAGCGAGATTCGGGATAAATACTCAGGCCATCTTCAACATGAGTACTATGAAGAGATTCGAAAGGTTTATGAAGCCATGAAGATGGACATTATAAGTCGTTTGACAAAATTGCAAGGACGGGACGTTAATCAGATCCAGAAAGAGCCACCAGCAGCATTGCCATCAGGATTTCGATTATCGATGACACCGCCAGCATCAAAAACAACCAGGATGAATCCACCTGAGTATAAACAAAGGCTTGAGCTTAAAGTTTCTAAGCCAAACACGCTTTCACCAAGAGAAAGATTCATAGTGCTCTCAAAGCATCTCCAAGCACCATTGGACAAATGCTCACTAGATTTAAAGGGCACCGAACCCCAAATGTTTCAAGTTAAAGTTGCAAACATCAAAGAAAACTTTGAGCAAATCAAAGTTTTATATCAGCGACTGGATGGTGACTTAGACGAAGAAAATATCGAACAATATTTTCATCTACAGCAGCAGTTGGAGTTAAGGCTGATTGGGCTTCCAACAAAGGCAATTGATACATCTGGTATACAGGATCCACCTATTTCAAGTACATCATTGAAACTGCCAAAAATTGAGTTGCCAAAATTTGACGGAAACTATCTAAAGTGGCGTCAATTTTATGATCTTTTCAAGCCAATGATCCTGGAACAACCAATATCACTTGCTCAAAAACTCTATTTCTTGCGATCTTATTTGACCGGAGAAGCGCTCGATTTAATCCAAGGATTCAGCAACAGACAACAACTTTGAAGCAGCCTGGCAGATGCTTATGGATAGATACGACAATAAACGGCTCCTCTTGTCGGCTCACTTTTGAGTCAACCAGCCGCATCAGGAACTGCCTCCAGTTTAAGGAAACTGCACGATAACACCAAGGAAGGAATCCAGGCACTCATAAATCTGGGATTCCGCGCTCATGACTGGGATCCCATAGTTGTTCATCTGATGCTTAAGAAAATGGACAAGGAAAGCAGGACACTTTTTGAGCAATCGTTAGCTGATCCAAGAAGCAGTCCTTCCCTGAAAGAGCTACTGAAGTTTATTGAATCCCGGTTTCAAACCCTTGAAACAATAAACAATACAGACGAGAGAAGGAAGCCAACAACCGTAGTAGCAGCCAAAGTTGATGGCTGCCCAATGTGCAGTTCAGGTAGCCATAAGATATTTAATTGCAAAGCATTTCTTTCTCTTTCAGGTGGTGATCGTGAGAGAGCTGTTCAAAGGCTTGGAATTTGCCGTAACTGCCTTAAGTCAGGGCATGCCCCCAACACATGCCACGCCAGAGGATGCCTTAGTTGTAATGGCAAACATAATACCCTCCTACACCATAAGAAGGATTCAAGGCAATCTTTTAGAACACAACAAATAAATAATCAAATGCATTCCATAGGTAGCCAGCAGCAGCAACCAGCTCAAAAGGGGGAAGTCCAATCAAATAACTGTTTTACAGCAACCAACTCAAAGGGGGGAAGGTCAATCAACATCAACCAACCACTATACGCATTCCAATGCAGCTACTTGTTGTAAATCAAAACCACGGCAAGTTTATCTAGCAACAGCATTGGTAAACGTCAGGTCGGCATGTGGAACATGGCTTCCTTGTCGGGTCTTGTTAGATTCAGGATCACAAATTCATTTTGTGACTACTGCTTTTGCACAAGCACTGGGTCTTCAGAAGCACCGATCGGAAACCTCAATAAGTGGCATAGGAGGACATGGCACACAAACACAATTTGCTGTATCAATCACACTTGAATCAAATAATTCAAGTTTCAAGGCAAGTATTGAAGCAACCATACTAGCTAGGATTACAGATTACCAGCCACGATGTGAAGTTCAGTCACAACATTGGGAAATTCCGTCTCATATTCAGTTAGCTGATCCAGGATTTATGAATAATCAAAACATCGATATGCTTATCGGTGCCGAATTGTTTTTCGATCTTCTCCTTCCAGGGGAAATAACAGTTGGACCTCAACTTCCTACACTCCGTAACACAAAACTAGGATGGATAGTCGCAGGTGGCGTTCAAACTTCAAACCACATTGCTGTTTGCACCATTGCCACAAGGCCATCTCTCTCCTCATTAGAGAAACTTGTGAGTAGGTTCTGGGAGTACGAGACCCATGATACTCAAATCAAACGCATGAGTAATGAAGAGCATAACTGTGAGGAATTTTTCAACTCCAGCACAAAGGTTGTATCAAATGGAAGATTCATGGTAAGTCTTCCTTTCAAAAAAAATCCATCTTGTTTGGGTGCATCTCTCGAAAGGGCACGCAAAAGATTTCTTTCATTAGAACGAAGATTTGAAATAGATTATGCATTGCGTGAGCTTTATTCTCAGTTCCTATTAGAGTACGAAGAACTGGGCCATATGAGTCCCATTGAGAACTTTGAGATCCCACAAAATCATTATTTCATCCCGCATCATTGTGTGTTAAAGCCAGAAAGCTCCTCAACAGCATTGCGTGTGGTCTTTGATTGTTCAGCAAAAACAACATCTGGATTTTCTCTCAATGATGTTCTAGGCGTTGGACCAACAGTTCAACCGGACCTATTTTCAATAATTATTAATTTCAGATTAGAAAGGTATGCATTTACAGCAGATATAAGCAAAATGTACCGACAGGTACTGGTACGGCCAGAAGACAGAGCTTTTCAACTAAATCTTTGGAGACATCAAAGCAATCAACGTCTGAAGACATACAAACTTAACACATTAACCTACGGATCAGCTTGTGCTCCTTATTTAGCAACCAAATGTCTTGCCCAGCTTGCAGACAATTATCAACAGCTGCACAAAAGAGCATCCCAAACTATACGTGAAAATATTTACGTTGATGATCTACTTGCTGGAGCAGACACAGTTTCAGAGGCCAGAGAACTGCTAGAAGACATAACGCTCCTTCTACAAAAGGGTAAATTTGAATTAAGAAAATTTTGTTCTAATGATAACAACATTCTTAAGAATATTCCTGATGCACACAAGGAAAGGTTAGTAAGATTCCATCAGTCTGACGTAATCAAAACCTTAGGATTGATTTGGAATCCAACTCTCGATCAATTTGAATTTGGATTTAACTCAGACAAATTCACAGCACCTAAAACTCCTGTAACACGCAGAACTGTTTTGTCAGACCTCGCACGATTGTTTGATCCTCTAGGTCTATTAAGTCCAGTCATAATGCTTGGCAAACTCTTTTTACAAGATTTGTGGAAGACGGAGTTCTCATGGGATGACCAGCTTCCTATGGATCTGACCGAAAAGTGGAACAGGTATGTAAATCAATTCTTTGATTTAGAAAATATAAGCATACCTCGATTTGTAATGTGCCCATTGCCAAAAAGAACCGAACTACATGGGTTTTCGGATAGTAGTATGTCCGCCCTTGGAGCGTGTGTTTACGTCAGATGCATAGACGAATCAGGCAACATCTATAGTAAGTTACTTTGTTCAAAATCTCGCATCGCTCCAATGAAGGCCATTACAATCGCTCGTCTTGAACTTCAAGCTGCAGAGCTCTTGGTTGAGCTGGTAAGGAGAATACTCCTGATATTTAACAAGTATGTTCATAAGATAGCATACTACACAGATTCAACAACTCTGCTGGCTTGGATTAACTCTCCTTCTTATGTCTGGGATACATTTGTAGCAAATAGGGTAGCCAAGATCGAAGCAGAAACTCAGATATCACAATGGAATCATATTAAAGGGGAAATAAATCCAGCTGATTTAATAACGAGAGGATGCACTCTCGTCGACCTTTCATCATCATTGACATGGTTTGAAGGTCCATCTTTTCTTAAACTAGATAAATCACTTTGGGAGCCCAGTAAGAACACCATTCCACAGGTCGTTCCAGAATTGCGAAAAACCAAAACGGCATTGATAACTGCAACTCACGATGAAGATATATTAAATAGAATTAATCATAGAAACTCTTTCTATACATTACAGAAAATATTCTCTTACTGTAGCAGATTCTTAAGGAACGCCAGACGGCCTGACCTCCTAAGAAGGAGTGGCATGCTTTCTGCTGATGAGCTGCGTGAAGGAACCCGCCTTCTCTTGGTATACACTCAACGGATGGCCTTTCCAGAAGAATACAAAGCTTTAAAAGGCAATGTAAGTACAATTGCTCAATCAAGCTTAGCAACATTAACGCCCTATTTTGATAAAAAATACAACTTAATTCGAGTGGGTGGGAGATTAACAAATTCTGTGCTTTTGCCGGATGCCAAAAATCAAATACTTTTGCCTAAGAACAACACTGTCACAAGGTTGCTTTTAGAGCATTTACATAGAACAAACTTACACATATCCCACAGGGCCCTAATAGCAATTTCGCGACAACAATATTGGATATTAAGCATTGGAAGAGAAGCAAGATCAGTGATAAGAAAGTGTATCATATGTGCGAAGTCCAGGCCAACATCTATAACACAGCTGATGGGCGACCTACCAATGGAAAGAGTAACACCATCTCGCCCATTTTACTACACTGGGGTTGACTTTGCTGGTCCTATAAAATCACACTACAAAATCAGAGGTAAGACTCCTTCAAAATCGTATTTAGCAATTTTCGTATGCTTTTCCACAAAGGCAATTCATATCGAAGTTGTTGGAGACCTCTCCACCGAGTCGTTCATCAATTGCCTTAAAAGGTTCATAGGCAGACGTGGATTGTGTCACACTATTTTCTGCGATAATGCGACCAATTTCGTCGGTGCTAGTAACAAACTCAAGGAGCTTAAAGGAGTTATGCAATCAAAGAGAATGGAATCAGCCATTCAATCAACATGTATTCAGACGGGAATTAATTGGCAATTTATTCCCCCTCGTTCTCCGCACTTTGGGGGACTCTGGGAGTCAGCTGTAAAATCAGCTAAAGGGTTGTTGGTTCGACACCTGGGCGAGGCTTCGTTAACATACGAGGAGCTAACCACAATCGCAATTCAGATAGAAGCAATACTTAATTCGAGGCCGTTGATGCCAATTTCATCGGACCCAAATGATCTAGAAGCTCTTACCCCCGGCCATTTTTTGATAGGAGCACCACTTCTTTCCATAGCTGAGCCCGATGTCACTGACAAAAAAGTAAGTTCTCTTAATAAATATCGACAAATCCAGCATGTACAGCAATCATTTTGGAAGAGATGGTCTGGTGAGTACTTACATCTCTTACAACAACGAGCTAAGTGGAAAACTGAATCCCAAAACTTAAAGCCAAATACTCTTGTTTTATTAAAGGAACCCAATATGCCACCAACAAAATGGAAGTTGGGGCGTGTTGTAGAAGTAATCAAAGGAAATGATGGATTGGTTCGTGTTGCCAACATAAAGACCCATGGAGGAATTCTCCAGCGAGCTATTCATAATTTGTGTCCCTTACCGGTAGAAGAAGCAGACAAAACAGATCATCCACCAGATCATACAAAGAAGCCACCTCTTAAAAACGATGGAGAACCAAATATATGTTCAACATCACGGAAACTGAGAAGTGGCAGAGTTACAACGGGATCTTTATTTGTATCCCTTTTCATCGCATTGTTGATTGCGCCAGTTACCACCGCGAACACAGACAACCACGTCATTATCAACCAGCTCGATAACGCAGTCGGAATCTACTTTGAAGACATAGGAACACTGCGGGTAGTTAACAATTTCTGGAGCGTTTACGTCTATTACAATCTAACCAATTATTGGTTAGAATTAACCGAAATCAAAACCTACTTAAATGAATTGGAAAGCGCTTGCGCGGCAGATAAATTGGGCAAGATTTACTACTGTCATCAGACTATCGATATTTTTCGACAAAGAGTCGCTGTCATTGACCAAAACAACGAGTTCATTAATGGGTTTAACACCTCAAGTCGGACAGCCATTCGGCATCGCAGATCTCCATTCGATTTTGTTGGTAGTGTGGCGCATAGTTTGTTCGGTGCCCTCGATCAAGAAGAGGCTCAGCACATTCAAAATCAGATTGACCTAGCAAATAAACATGAAATTCACTTATCGGCTCTTATTAAAAAACAAAGTTCTATTTCAGATTCAACCACAAATATTTTGAGACGCAAAACAATGGAAGTCAAAGAGCAATTCCAGACATTGAACATATACCTGGCTAGAACGTTTAATGCAATTGAAAAACAACAAGATGGCATTAGCACGAATCAACACTTTGTTTCCCTAACTTCATATTTAATTATGATTTTAATAAATTTTCAGAGCACTCAAGACACTCTACTTGATGTCATACTGGATTTGAATCATGCAAAAATTAATCCTCAGCTCATCACACCAAAGCAACTTAACGACCAGCTGCAGCTTGTTCAAGGAAATCTCCCATCGTCTTTGAGATTACCAAATGTTTCAATATTGGATATGTTCAAAATCATTACAGTCAAGGGACGAACACTTAAGGATTCAATCGTTTTTGAAATGCTGATACCACTAGCTCAAGATCAAGAATTCCAGGTGTTCAATCTAATCCCATTGCCTATCGCTCACAACAATATGAGCCTTCTAGTGGATATATCTAAGCCATACCTAGCAGTTACATTAGCAAGAGACAAATTTTTTGGACTAACGGAATATGAGTTTTCATCCTGCAAACCTATAGCCAAGAGAAACCATCTCTGCACTCAGGTTGTCCCGACTAATATCCATCAACACAATTTGCAAGTTTGTGAAATGGCCCTACTGAATCATGAAGATAATGCATTGAGCGATTGCATCTTGAATGAAATACCACCTCAAAATCGGTGGCTCGCACTCAAGCAGACTAATAGTTGGTTATTTTCATGGATTACTAATTCAACAGGTCTTCTCATTTGCAATGGAATAACAAGCAGCATAGCCCTGGCAGCCAATGGAGTGGTTAAGTTCAAAGATATGTGCACTCTCAAAATAGGAAATATCATCATAAACGGACGCTCAAACTTCAAAACTACTATAGCCAAGTCGTTCATACCGAGTGTAAGAATCCACAACTGGATTGGAACCCGTAACCTTTCAAAAGACCTTGTCCCCCCATTGAAGGTAAGCACTATTGATTATGACCAGTTTAAAAATCTTACACAGGAAATAGAAGACCTGAAGACAGACATAGCATCACCTGAAGAACCCCAATTGAACATCCATGATTATCATCATTATGGTTTGAGCTCCTTGCTGCTGATGACTACTATTGGAATGATTATCTTTTATTGCCTACGGCAGAGAAGGCCAATTCCAACACCAAGAAGACCAGTTCCTCGCTTTGAAGCCACCTTATAAATTGAAGGTTAGGAACCTCCAAGGAGGGGTGTATGTACAAACTCATAAATGTTTGCACACGATATATGGGTGATTCTCTGCCAACTGTGATTCTTTTTTTTGAAAATTTTCAAAAATTAAAACTTTTTGGAAACAATTTTTGTTTTGTGTTTGTGGTTTCATTTAGTAAGAATATCATATCAGTAAAAGCATTTTGCTACAACTTTTAAAGAAAAAAAAATATAGTGAAATGTACTAAAACTAGTATAGACGATAATGACACTTCAATTTGTTCTCTCTCTTTTTGACCATATTTTCGTGAGATTCTTAATTTTCTAATACGTTTTGACCTGTTGACATTTCTACTTCCCTTTTTTTCTTTAAAAAATATCTCTTTTTCGTTTTTGAAGTCTGTTCTTCTGCATGGCAACCCTTTACCTTGTGCTGGGTTATTACTTAGTTTTTATTGCACGGAATGATTTTTGTTTGGCTCTTTTGAGGTATTGATACCGTTATTACAAAGAAAATTGGTAGATAAAAATATTATTGCAAGAAATAATTTAATTATATTTTATTAAAGCTCAAATAGTATTTAAATGTCACGGTACTAACATCCACGGTACTGACATTTGGACAGTTTATGTGACCTAACTTCTTTATGCTAATGAGAAAAATAATTTCCAGGACAATTTTAACTTATGCCGTTAAAAGGAATACAAAATTCTGATAACCAACCAGAAACATGTTATAACATGCTTAAAAAATATTACCACGGTACTGACAAATAAATTTGTGACATACTTTCATCGCATGCAAACATATCACTCTTAAAATACAACAACGTACCAAAAACAAAATTACTGTTGTTAAATATACATAAATAGTGTCTCTTTTAGAAAACTACTATACATACGTGTAAAAGCTAAAACAAAATGGCGGTTGAGCGAGAAATCTTTTGAATTCAAAAATAAAACTAAAACCTCGGACAACATTCATTCATGATTATTTTATTCAGCTATAAGTATTTTGACTTAATTTTTGCATTATTTTGTCAAGCAAACATTGCACTCAAACTTTTCTAAGGGCAACATTTCTATTCAATGAAGTATTTCATTCGAAAACAGTAGACTTAATCGGAAAAACAAGGAACGGACATGCCACGGTACTGACATTTTGACCATACTTTTCGAAGCCATGTCGAAGAAGTTGCAAATTTGGTCATGATATTGAATGTAGATTGTAGTAAATAGCCATTTACACAATCCAAGCCAAAAATATATAAGAACATTTTACATTAAACAACAAAAAAAGCACTGGACGCAAAGAATCACAGTTGGAACGGAATCACCCATATACCTATCATTGTTATTTTGCGTAACTTGCATTATTGTTAAGTTTTCTATTTCTTACTTCTATTCTTCTTTTTTGTAACGAGAGCTCCTGTGTGAACGATTAATTCTAATGGTTCACCAGACGAAATACGAACTTTCGTCATTTTAATTAGTTTGCATATTCCCACGGGAATACGAAAATATATTACACAGTAGCTCATCGAATAATATGCTTTGTAGATAATTTAATGTTTAAAATAAATCATTACAATTTCACATCTCAACAATAGCAGTTGTCTTTTGATTTAATTCGTACACTCCGTTTCATCTTTCTCAAGAAAAAGATTTTGTATTGAACAGTCGACGTACAGCCGCATTCGATATTGTTCATAGATTTGCTAGAGAACGCTTTCACATAGCAACTTTTGATGTCATCAGCATTGATCCTCACATCCAAACCTTCAGCAAATAATTTTACTGCCGACGGCAATACACCTTGTTTGTTTACATCTGGTATACCCACAATGTCAATGCATTTGTTCAACGATTTTTGTTGTAAAAAATGTACTTTATTTTGTAATTTATCAACCTTGGTCAATAAAGAACGATTATCTTCTTGAAGAACGTTTATAAGAGACAGTGCATTTTGGTTCATCTCTTTAAGAGAAATTATCTCTTTATTCATAGACAAGATTTCTCTATAAACTACTTCTATAGTGACCGGGTGGGAAATACCGCTGTATGACGTCACAGTATGCATTGGTTTGCTGATGAGTGGTAAAAAAGGCAAACTCATTACCATCGCAGGTTGATGATTCAGATTGATGATGTGGTGGCGGTGCAGCTGCAGATGATTTGGGCGACGAAGGCAGCGGGAAGGATTGTTGGTTTCTATTGTTGCTGTCTACGATGGGCTTTGAACTTTCGATGAAATTAGAAAAGACCATTTCTTCGGCTTTAGGTAGTGATGCTGGTGCTGGTTGACTGGAAGGTAGCGGTGGAGTGTAGGGAAGATGTTGGTTGTGTTGAGATAGTTGTTGTTGGTGCGAAATATTGTTTGACATCGAATCAGACGGTGCGGGTGTTGAGAGTGAGTCACCCATTACAGCTTGAGGAGATGATGTTGTTGCTAGTGGAGTGGCGAGTTGTGTTGGAGGGGTGGGAGAATTTTGGTTATGATGAACTATTTTTTGATGAGTAGCGGTGTGTGTGTCTGAAGTAGACGGAACAGAAGGAGAAGGGGTGTTTGGGGTATTAACTTGCTTCGTTGTTGGAGAGTGACGAAGTGAATCTCTTCTCTTTTTGTTACATTTTGAACAGATAAATGGAATATTGTTTTTTTTTTTCATATAATCTCTGTCTGTGGGATTTAATTTTACACAGTTCAAATGATAGTACCTAAGCTTTACAATGATTACACAGAATCCCTAGATCCCGACCGCCAACTTTTTGATTGCAAACACAGTACATAATTAAGTTATTAGCTTTAAGATTTAAATAAAAATGAATTGTAAAAATTCTCGACACGAGTGTACCCCACAACTTCACGAAGAGAACGCCTTATTTTACAAATTGTTCAATCTGGGATTGTCGTTGAAGTTTGGTTTAATGCTAGAAGAGTTGTACAGAGGAACACGTGCTGCAGTTGGAACGGAGCGGAACTTTCGGATTGGTTTGCAACTTCATCAGGAGTGAGGCAAGGCTGCACACTGAGTCCTACCCTCTTTTCGCTCTTCATAAATGATCTAATTGATTTCCTTCCTGGAGGAGTTGACTTTGCGGGAGAGCGCATTAAAGCATTGATGTTCGCGGATGATATATTCTTGTTTGCGTACTCCCCAGAAACACTCCAACTTATGATAAACAAGATTTACAATTACTGTTGTTTATGGAATTTGGTTGTCAATACTCAAAAATCCAAGGTGATGATTTTTAAAAGAGGTGGACGAAACGCATCGAATGAAAAGTGGGTGTTTAAAGGAGAAGATATTGAATGCGTCAAGGAGTACAAATACCTAGGCGTCATCTTTTCGAGAAACTTAAGTATGGAAAAGTATCTAGTAGAAAAACTGCAAAAAGCAAAAACAGCTATAAATATAGCATGGAAAAGAGTTTTTATGAACGACAAAATAGCACATAGTAGCAAATATAAAGTATTTGAAGCTGCAGCGGAGAGTATTCTTTTATATGGCGCCCAAGTTTGGGGATGTAAAAAGTTTCTCACTGTGGAGAAACTACTAACTCACTACGTGAAAAGAGTATTCGTCTGCCAATGAACACACCAAACTACATTATGTTAGAGACAGGACTTTCACCTCTATTCGTCAAAACCCTTAAACTGCAAGCGGACTATTTACTGAAAGTTTTCAAGATGCCTGATTCCGATTGGTCAAGAAAGTAGCTCTTAAAGCAGTACAAAATCAAAACAGTTTGTACAGGGAGTGAAATTGCCTCGCCGAAGGATGTAACGTGGTGTTCAATTCGAACGTT